>JAJMEM010000013.1:325763-342148 GCA_030574135.1 Petasospora petersonii
CACCCGGACGGACACTCTTTCCCTACACGACGCTCTTACCGGCTGCGCGAAGAAGAAAAAAAATAGAAGTATCCACTTCTGAGTACTGTGAACGTCATCATCATACAAACAAAAAGAAAAATAAAAAGCCAATTAACCTGGCCATTAAACTACGATCCTTGAAAGAATGAGTAGTAAGTTTTTATCTTAGTTTCTTTCAAACCATGCAATTCACTAACTCCAAAAATCAGACCTTACAACTCTACCCACAGTTCAACTACCCTCAAAAACAATCCCAACGCTACACAACTTCCCGGTTGACATAACAACAACAACAACAATACCGAACAGAGTTGGCGGTATCCCCATTATAGAGTCTCAAATATCACAAGTAAGCAATGTCACAGTCAAGCCACAACTGAAAACAACCACAGTTGAAGAGGAGGATGAGGTAATGGAGGACTCTTACTCCCTACAGCACTATCAGGACATCAAGGAGTTCAGTAAGTCGAGTCAAGGTCTTGCCACTATCACTGGATTCAAGGACCTGAGCAATGAGACGCTAGAACAAATCCTAAATGTTGTCCTGGCTACGTACCAGTGGACCGTTGTTGACCAAGTCGATCACAAGACTGTGTTTGTGAAGTGTGAAGATGTGGTGAAGTTGATCCCACTAAATGGACTGAAAGTCGGTGGTATGGTTCTGAATGTTGTTGGGAAGCAATTACCAGCTGGAATGGATGAGAATGATAGTGGAATAGAGGAGAAAGTTTCCGGAATTCTCACCAAGAGTCGTCAACGGACAAAGCCAGATATGGATTACATCGTTGACGAATCTGAGCTGAAGGATATCCCAGCAGACCTCCTACCACAGCTCAAGAGGGACATTAAGGAGTTCAGATTGAAGGCTCTAGAGAATGAGAAGAAAAAGAGAGAAAAGGAAGCTCTGGAGGAGAAAAAGAGAAGTAAGGCACAGCTGAGAAAACTTTTCGAAAAGTATAGGGAGGAGACTGGCAAAGTCAGTGATGATGACGATGATGATGAGGACGACGACGAAGAAGAAGACGATGGACTCACAGATGAGCAGTATGAAGTGATGAGAATTAAAAAGGAGAACCAGGAGATGCTGAACAAGTACGCTATCAAATTGCAGATGGTGCAAATTGATGAAAAGGAAAATCTTGGGCTGATTAAAGAACTTGCTGAGTTGAAAGCATATGAAAGCTCATTAGATAAGACTGTAAGAAAGGTGTTCAAGTCCTCGAGGAGAAACAAGGAAAGAGAGCTGGAAGCCGATCAGCTGGATAGAGAAGAAGCCAAGGAGGACGAGGCTAAGGTTCAGAGCGAAGAGTTCCTCAGCACCATCAACATCCCACTGACTACCAGCAATACACTTCCTTCTGATGGTGATGATGATAAGCTCAGCAAGGCAATGGAACAGCTCAAGCCAAAGATTGCTAGCTACATTGACGAGTACTTAGGTGTTGAGGATGAAGAACTTGCTGACTACGTTGTCTCACTTGTAAAGGATGAGAAGAATAAGGACAAGTTGTTGGAGGAACTGGAGGAGCCGCTTGGTGATGACGCTAAGGCTTTCGTTGACAAGCTATGGTCTGACATCGAGGGACTTATATGAAGAAAGAGAAAGAGTATATACTTCTGGCACATACTTTATTAGTACTGATACTCTCTGTATTCTCCATCGTAGCACACATCACCAAAAAGGCGCACGCGCAAGGGGTCTCACTGACGCGAACGAACTGGCGGTGTACGCGTCGTGCTTTGCTTTTTTATGTACATCAAAACAAAAAGACAATGGTATTCTGCTATTATAACAACTTAATTTACGAACGCCACTCTCCTAAAAAATTGAGCTGAGCCATGAGTAACGGCACAAGAACTGTACGGCACTCACCACGAAAGGCCCAACACGTTCCTTCTTCGCCAGACTTGGGTCACATCCACAGTGAGCCCTTTGCACAACTTGAGAGTCCGTCCAAGAGAACAAGAAGCCAAACACATGGAAGTGACCCTATTTATCCATCCCACGTGATTCCACAGTCCAATTGGGGATTACCGTACATTACGAATAATTATGGGATGGACTACAACACCGGCGCGTCTTCTTTTGCTGGTTTCCCTTCCTCGCCTACCGCTGGCAATACAAGTATGTGGGATGATTATGATTCTCCTGATTGGAGACAGCTGATGATACCTGAACTACCTGATGAAGAGGATGAAGAGTATGATCCAATACAAGGTGGCGAAGGTGAAGAAGAAGAAGAAGAAGAAGAAGAGGAAGACGATAATGATGATGGAACACCAGCTGAGGGTGATATGTTTAATTTGGAAGAGCTATTAAAGGATGCACAGCAAGATATTGTGCTACCAAAGCCATTAACAGAATTGTTGGAAGATGATGATGACACAGAGTATGATCCTATGGAAGATGATGGTGATGATGATGATGAGGACGAGGACGACGATGAGGACGACCACCAAGACATTTCAGAGATCGGCTATCCCTCAGAATTTGATCTGGATGCATTGATCAGAGATGCTGAAGATTTTCTTTCTACGCAACCACAGCTTGCCGGCCAAGCCCCAACAAATACTTCACTCTCAAGTGTTATGGAAGAAGCAGATGAGAGTGATGCTGAGTACCACCCAGAAGAATCCGATGAAGAAGAGGACGAAGATAACCAGGACCCATCAGAAACAGAACTGGACCCGTCTGAGTTCGATTTGGAGGCACTGTTGCGAGATGCCCAGGATGAATTGAAGATCATGCCTTTGAGTGAATTGATCGAGGAGAGTGATGACGATTACCAACCTGATGATTCAGAAGAAGAAGAAGAAGATGATGATGTGATCGGTGACTTGGAGGATCTTGACATTAATGCTTTGATTAGAGACAGTCTGGGACCTCTGATGAACCCATACACGCCACAGGCTAGAGAGCTTGAGGAGCGGAGATCCCCTGTTATCAACATAACGCCAGCACAGGTGGCTACACCGTCTGTAGCCCCAATTGAACAACCTAAAACGTCCCAAGATATTGAGAAGATGTCAGTCAAGGAGCTTCTTTCTTTTAGACGTGACCAGATGAAGCAGAATGGATACAAATGTCCCGTATATCAACCGTTCTATAGTTCATCTGCCACGGAACCGTTTATTCCACGTCTTGTCCCACAACAACCTCATCGCTCTACACAACAATCAAGACCTTTGATGAAGAAACCACACAATGCTGGTACCACAACGAAGGACATTGGAGTTGTGGTAAACTGTGACCACTGTGAACGAATCTTCAAGGGTCCAAAGGCTTCCACACATAAACAGCAACATATCAAAAGAATTCATCCCGACTTATACGTCAGAAAGAAAGGTGGTAAGAAGAGCAATCACCGTCCACACTTTCTGGCATTCCTTGTCAACTAATCAAATCCCACAACTCGCTACGAATATACAATGACCTCATTACGATTTTCGTTTGATATCATACAAGGGGGTAAGTATAGTATGTATATATCAATCTTGTTCAGCGATAGCCACCAATCTCTCATCAATTTCATCAGGGGACAACGTAAAGAACTTGTCCTCCACAGCGACACCAATCTCGATATCATTCTTTCTAAACTCAGTATTGAGCGTGTTACTTAGCGTGATAATGGCAAACTCCACTACAGACTTCCAGTCACCATCAACACCTTTCTTCTTATACTTCTTCTCCAATGCGGTGGTCAGCTCTTGTTGTTTAGGACCGGTAGCATTAGCCTTTGAACCAATGAAGTACCCAGCTGGATCACACTTGTAGAGCAGTGGACCCATCTCGTCATCAACAGAGCAGAATGTCAAAGCAACACCCAACGGTCTCATGTATGCTCTCTGTGTATAAATCTGGGCCAAGTTGGCCATTCTCTTTGATAATGCATCGACTGGCATGTCGTAACCGTTCTTGTACTTGAATTCAGCAGCCTCGGCACGGGCTCTAAGTGCTTGGTTTCTGGCATCAGCAATGGATCCAGTAGCCACCATGCCAATCTTTGGTGTAATCTGGAACATATATGTCACAGTGGCCGGGTCCAGTAATTTATCCGGGACTTTTTTCTGTGAGATGAGAACCACACTGTCTTTACCTGTCACTCCCATAGCGTTGATGTTGGCACTGTTGATAGCCTTGAATGCGTACTCAACTTGGTAGAGACGGCCCTCAGGGGAAAAGATTGTAATGTGTCTGTCAAATCCAGCTGCACCAGACATGATTTACGGCTTGGATTGGGGTGAATTGAGGAGTTGACTTTTAATTGATGTGCAGGCGCCCCTTTTGCCACTCTTCAACTTTTATTAAGACAACCTGAGATCGCGATCATCATGGTACTCTGATCGTTTGAGTCTGCACAATAAGCCTGTGCCCCGGGTAACTACTACTTGTTTAAACAGGCAATTTTCGTGAACACTTAACACCTCAACACCAATAATCTGTATATAGAAGCGAGAGAGGCATAACTGTTTATTGTTGTGCTGTTTATTGTTTCTGGAGCCTTTTGACTCCTTTCCTCTCCCTTCAAGTTTCAGATATCAATTACACTGCAGCAAAAATGCCGGACACTTTCTTTCATGACACAAAATCGACACGATTGCAGCCCAAGTATGAACAGAACTTTACTGCTTCTTACCAACCAAGAGTTTCTTACCACTACAACCCGCAGGTAGCAGAGTACCATTATGGTACGCATCATCCCATGAAGCCCTTCCGTTTAATGCTCACAAACCACTTGGTCATCTCGTATGAGCTTTACAAGAAGATGGATCTTTATACTCCACAACCTGCATCGAGGGAAGAGATGGAGGAATTCCACTCAGATGATTACCTAGACTTCTTGAATAGAGTCTCTCCAGATAACGTCTCCAAATTCTCACAACAATTGAAGCAGTTCAACATTGGTGATGACTGTCCCGTATTCGAAGGTGTTTACGATCACTCTGCGCTTTATACAGGCGCATCATTGGATGCTACGAGGAAACTGATCTCAGGGGCGAGTGACATCGCTATCAATTGGTCTGGAGGTCTTCATCATGCTAAAAAATCTGAACCATCTGGTTTCTGTTATGTCAACGATATTGTACTGTCCATCATGGATCTGCTCAGATATCATCCAAGAGTGTTATACATTGATATTGATCTCCATCATGGTGATGGTGTCCAAGAGGCATTTTACAACTCAGATAGAGTCATGACAGTAAGTTTTCACAAGTACAACGGATTGTTCTTCCCAGGTACTGGCGATATTGAGGAGACAGGTATTGGTAAAGGGAAGCACTATGCACTTAACATTCCTTTGAATGACGGCATTGACGATGAGAGCTATATTCGCTTGTTCAAGAGTATTATGGAGCCCTTGATCACCAGCTTCAAGCCGACGGCGATTGTTCAACAGTGTGGTGCTGATTCCTTGGGTGGTGACCGATTAGGTAGCTTTAACTTGAACATCAAGGCACACGGAGAGTGTGTCAAGTTCATTAAGAGCTTTGGTTTACCGATGCTCGTGCTTGGAGGCGGTGGTTACACGCCGAGAAACGTATCAAGGCTATGGTGTTATGAGACTAGTATCATGGCGGACGTATCGCTGGAGAACAAACTGCCAGATGATCTTTGCTTCCGCAATTTTTTCAACCCAGACTACTCGCTACATCCAAATCTTGGTGACAAGCTGGACAACAAGAATTCCAGAAAATACTTGGACAATGTCAGGGTGAAGGCCCTTGAGCACCTGCGATTCCTCAACGGTGCTCCAAGTGTACAAATGAATGAGATTCCACCTGATTTCAGAAAGCTTACAGCTGAAGAGGAGGAGGAGCTTAATGAGCTGAACAATGCCGAAAGAATGATGATTGACGCCAAGGACGAGGCCAGACCAGGTGAACTTGCTGATTAATGGGTCACCCCTTTTCACAAGAAGGCTTTGATGTTTATAATGAAATAGATCGGAAGTACTACCATAAACTTCATTAGACGTACTGCTATCACGCAAATGGCATAACATCGGCGTCATCAATACCAGTACCTTCCCAAGAGCTCTGTACTCTCTTAAAACTCGTCTTTGCGCTCTGAACACCGCCACTAATCAACGAATTGAAATATCCAGCGATGATTCTTTTGTGGCCATCTTCAATAGAGTTCATTCCGCATACCAGCATTGGGCCCTGTAGCATCAGTAAACGGGAATCTGTCTCGTCAACAATGACTCCAGATTCGTTGATGAAGAAGCACATGTCAAGCATTTCAAACACCAATCCTTGACACAGTGGATGGGTCTTATCCAGGCCATAAAACTCATTGTGCACTTGTAGCAATAGGGCATCCACATGCAACTGATGGATGAGGTCAAACCAGGAGAACACCTCGGTTCCTGTAAACCCATAACAGCTCCAGGGGAAGACAACTTTCTCCATCTCTGTGGATTGGAATTCGGGGTGAGCTGGGTTATCTCTCTCGATCTTGACATCAGCACTGGCTACCTGAAACTCTTTTGCTGAATGGATCAAGCTCATCAGGAATAGGATATCCTTGTTTGTGATCTCACTCATGGCTTTCAGCTTAATGAACTCTCTGTACATCACAATAGCTTCGGTACTGTATCCCAAGAATACATTGTATCCATTAGGCAACAGCAGCCCAACCTCAATACCTTGAGAACTGTTAGGACCATACAGTCCCACATCCAGTAGCTGGTCCAACTCATGAGCCTTACCGGTGCCAACGCTTCTTAAGCCAGCCAAGATCTCAATTGCAGCGAACCAACTTTTTGCGAATAATAAGCTCGGTGTAGTGTTATAAAACCTGATATACTTCATGAAGAGATCTTTCGCTCCTCTCAGATGTGCTCTCCAGTTCCCCGAGCTCGAGTCGGATCCCAATAGTAATATTGTGAGTATCAGGGGCTCGATGTTACTCAAGATTTTAGAAGTATCTTGGAAGACGGTACTCAAACTCTTTAAACACGTAGCAATATATCTCGATTTCTGTTCATCTTTAGCTGCTAAGCTGAGCATTGCAGCTAGAAGGTAAGGGGATGACTTTGCATGGAGTAGTAAGATCTCATTGCATAGCTGCTGTTCCAAGGGCATCAGCCATGCCGAGATCTTATCGTAGAACAGTTCCAAAAAGGACTTGTGTGGTTCTGCCAAGTTGAAGGAGTCCATAACGTCCTGTTTTTTCACGTATCCGAGCCCTGTCAGATCAATGAGAATATCATCGAGGTCTGGATGGATAGATTCGATGATATCATGTGCCAATGTCGAGGCCTCGTTGATGATGTTCAAACGACGTTCCTCTGGCGGTGAAATGTGTGTCATTGGGTCTGTGAACGTCCTGCTGCTGTTGAGTAATGTGTGAGAGGCATGATCCTGTGATTCCTCTAAGACCTGGTGTCTTTTCGCAGATGGTTGAGGTGTATTGCTAAAGTCAATGACGTTAAAGAAAGCACTAGTGTCTGCGGGAGACTTCTTAATCTTATCAGGGGCTTTTGATGGCGAGTTCGAGGGCGCAGTTGAGATCTCTGTAAAAGTTTGTGTGCCAGTATGAGAAGAGGTATCAACTAATGAAGGAGGTGGATGAGGAGCTACAAAGTTCCTTGTGTCGCTGAACTTGATGGCTTTCACGTAGACACAGGTCTTACCCAAGTGGGAACACTGCCAACACTCCGGCTTGCCCTCGTCACACTTGAGCTTACGGCGTTTGCACTCTTTGCACCCGTTTCTCGAGTACTGTCTCTTTCTTATGGACTTCTTCTCTTCAACCATAGCTGTACTTTTCGTGTGAGTGTCATGTATTTGAGTTGGGAGTATACTTTTCAACCCCAGCATTTTAAGATTTCGGCCAAAGGTCTCCGACTCCCTTTGGGCAACTCCGATGATGAGTTGATGTTGCGTTTACCAAAGTAAAGGACATCACGTGACTGATTGCTACTTCTCAACAAATTAATCAAACGACAATCGGGAAGGTTGTACTTACAACCTCAATAGACATTTTGCCTTAAAACACACTTAGACACTAACACACCCATTCTCAACAGCAGGTGCTTTCTACTGCAACGCACACATAAGTATATACACAGTCCCAGCGACATCGTCTTTCTGTGTAACTCTTGATTTTGATCACAAGGCTTTTCTTTGTGTTGCTTTTTCAGTGTTGTTCCATTCCCCACTTTCTTCCTGTTCGCTTTACAAGCGTGTAAGTTATCACTTTTGATTTAGTGCCCTAGAAAGAAATAAAAAGTATGGCTTCCACGGATTCACCCATCACTGAGAAGAAGGGGGACACCTCCAATGTGTCCACGTATGTCTACCAGGAACCCTCATTGTACGCTAAACTCGGCTTCGACTTCATTGCCTGGGTGCTCTCCGTAGCATTTTCCTGCTTCTTCAGAGAGATCCGTCCAAGAGGTGCATTCCGTATTCCTAAGCAGGGACCAGTCATCTTTGTTGCTGCTCCCCACCACAACCAATTCGTTGATGCTGGTATTCTCATGGGCCAGGTGCTCAAGGAGGCTCGTCGCCGTGTCTCCTTCCTCATTGCGGAGAAGTCCATGAAAGTGAGAGGTGTCGGTGAGCTGGCAACCTTAGCTCTCTCCATCCCAGTCAAGAGAGCCCAGGACAACTTGAAGGACGCTACCGGTGAGATCGCATTGGACCCTAATGACTCCTTCAGAATCATTGGCTACGGCACAAAGTTCACCCAGGAGGCCCAGGTTAAGGGCCTCATCGGCCTACCTCGCTCCAAAGGTAACACAGAGATTGCTGAAATTGTTAGTGATACAGAAATCATTCTCAAGAGAGAGTTCAAGAAGAACGCCATGGAGGTCCTCAAAGACAAGACTCCTTACAAGCTTGCGGCCAAGATCAACCAGAGAGAGGTTTACGAAAAAGTGTTTGGCCATTTATCTCACGGTGAATGTATCGGAATCTTCCCAGAAGGAGGGTCCCATGACCGTACTGATCTCCTGCCACTCAAGGCTGGTGTTGCTATCATGGCCCTCGGTGCTATGCACCACCACCCAGGAACCGATGTCAAGATTGTCCCATGTGGTATGAACTACTTCCATGCCCACAAGTTCAGATCCCGTGCTGTCGTGGAGTTTGGTCATCCAATCACAATCCCAAAGGAGCTTGTGGACATGTATGCTGATCCAAATACTTCCAAAGAGGCCATTCAGAGAGTATTGGACATTGTTGAGAGCGGTTTGAGAGCTGTTACTGTCACTTGCCCAGATTATGAGACACTAATGGTTGTTCAAGCTGCGAGAAGATTGTACACTAATGGAAACACATTACCTATCCCATTGGTGGTGGAAATGAATAGAAGACTAGTTTGGGGCTACCAGCATTACAAAGACGATCCAAAAATCATCAGACTCCGCAAACAGATCCTTCATTATAACCAGCAGCTTAAGGACTACCACTTGCCAGACCATGACGTTGAAGATGCAGAGGTGGACTACCTCAGAAACTCAGGGCTCATGATCTACAGAGCTGTCAAGCTCTTCTTTATGGTGTTATTGGCTCTTCCTGGTGTCGCTCTTTTCACACCAGTATTCGTCGCTGGTAAGCTCTATTCGAACAAGATGAGACGTGAGGCTCTTGCAGGATCCGCTGTCAAAGTTAAAGCCAACGACGTTGTTGCCACCTGGAAAGTGTTGATTGGTTTGGGCCTCGCTCCACTTTTATATGTCTTCTACTCCTGTGTTGGTTTGTATTTCTTTAGAGACTCCAGCATCAACAAGTTTGTTTTGTTCTGGGGAATCTACATTTCCTCTGCCCTTGTCACTTACTCTGCTTTGTCTTTTGGAGACACGGGTGTTGATTTGCTCAAATCTATCAGACCACTGTACCTCTCTCTTGTCTCCCCAGATGCCCTCTTGGAGCTTAAGGCTACCAGAAGACAACTAAGGGAGGAGATCATTGAAACCATCAACGAATTGGGTCCTCAGTTGTTCCCAGACTTTGACCACTTGACTCCGCAGAACTTCAATGAGGAGTTGGAAGACAAGAAGACTGAGGAAATGAGAAGAAGAAGACGCGAGAGAAAGACAAGACAGAGAAAGACCCATGAGTCGGATACCTCCGATGCTGAGTCTATTTCTAACGCCTCTTTGTTTGGCTCCTCCTCCGACGCAGAGAGTGAAATCTCCGAGACCTCTGTTGACTCTTCCAATGAAGTTGAGTACGCCAAATCATCTGGTATTTCCTCAAAGGTCGTTGATGCATTGAGAGAGAGAAGACAAGTTGAAGACTCTGATTCTGACCAGGAGTGATGCACACAATGCCTCATATTCTCCCCTCATATATTCACTTCCTCTCTACCAATCAGCTCTATTTTTGCCCACTCTTCCTCATCATCTTTTGAGAATAATTCTTGATTTCATTTTGCATAGGCGTTTCATCTCTGTACTATCACTGATTAGTAGTATTAATACTAACAAATCCATTATATCTCTACAAAAGTAGCTAGTCTAATAAACAACAAGTTAGACATTTTATAGATGGGGTTGAATCGTACACATGTTAATTTTAGAGCAGAATGGACCATCATTGCTCTTTTAGAAATCCCTATCTTCTTTCTTAAGTCTTTTATGAGCTGTATATATGTTACCTCCTTCAGGCCTCAAATGGCTCCAGCTCCGGACGCTTCTGAACTCTCTTCTTTAGTCCAGAAGCAGCCTGCTTCTCAAATTTAGTGGCATCTTTCAGGTCACGACCAACGTTATCGAGATCCTTGACCTTGTAAATACGAACCATCCAGTTCTCAGATGTAAACACCTCCTCAACAACGTTCAAGTCTGGCTCTTCTGGAATAATCTGATTACGCACTCTGTCAACAGCTTGTCTTCCCATCTTTGTATGAAGCTCAACAAACTTGTGGTATGTCATCTTGTACATCAAAGAGTTCTTCATCGTTTCAGTGGCATCCTTGTCCACCTTGTATTCACCTCTTTCGGTGAAGAAATCCCTCTCCTTGACCTCATCAGGCCAGATGCCTTCAGCAATACGCACCATCCACAAGAACTTATTGATGTCATCACCAGAGTATCCCAAAAATCCACCAAAGATGATCAACACGTAGTCGACATCATGCTGCTTCAAAATCTTGTATGAGACATCCTCAGAAGAGCACATAGCCTTACCAACAGTGGCAATATGTGTGTTATTCCATGTGTTGTTGTCAACCAGAGTAGTACGGTCAGCCATACCACCAATCTGATAACCATAATCCCACCAAGACATGATTTTGGCATCCTCAGCAGTGTTCATGCGCAACCAGTAGTAAGCCTCACGATAATCGTCAATCAACACTGGAGAGCCATCAGCACCTCTAGATGACAGCACCACGGATGGGGAAGAGTAAGCGTTAGACGTAACCCAAGTACAGTGGTAGACAAACAGGTAGAGATAAAAAGTGAAGGTACCAATAACAGAGAATCTAGCGCAAAGGTCCAAAAGGGAGACATTACCGCTCTCCTTGCTCTTGGACTTCTTCTCGGTCGGTTCCTCAGAAGTCTTCAACTGCTCAAGGTAGGCCGAGAAGTCCAAGTAGACGTCAAACAACTTGGAGAGAGCAACAGCGGCGGAGACACATATGATTGGAGTCAGAGTCAGCATCAAACGGACCATGACACCGGCAAAGTAGGAACACAAGACGGAGTAGGCGATGACAAAGACATGCTCGTTTTTCAAGTCCTGGAAGAGCAAGTAGATACCAGCTGGGAACAACCAAATCAAGAATTGGGTGTCAAAGAAGAAAGCTGGCCAAGCTGTTGGCTGATGTTCAGACACAGAGGCAATGATTGGGATGTGAATCTTGGCGTAATTGGTATCCCACAAGGAGTAAAAACGACCAGTCCATGGGGCAATCAAGCCAGCATAGGTCAAGCCAACCAAGGCAGCAACACCGAGCAATATCATGAGAACGATGGAGACTACCAAGACAGACTTAAACTGTGTGGATGGGACTTTGGAACGGATGTAATCTCCGAAAGCGACAATCTGGATCAAGCCAAAAACACCTAGAGCGGCCATGTGGTCATTGGAACGAATTGGCAAGAAACCAACAAAAGGAATCTGCATGGATGCCAAGGTACCAATGGCATACCAAGTTGTGTAAGCCGTGTAGAGCTTGTGGTTGTAACGGCCCATCAAGATTAAGATGAAAACGTGCAATGGGATCAAGTTGGTGATAAAGACGTATCCACCCCAAGCCGAGACCATGTAGAAGTAGAAACCAGCAGCCCACGTAGCCCAAAAGACAGAGCCCTCTTTGGAGGCCTTAATCCAGAAATAGAAGGCAGCCATCAAGAGAGTGATGGCAATTGCCTCGTTGTCGTAAGAGCCGGCAACGGATCTGGAAATGTATCCAGGGGCAATACCCATGAATGCGGCAGCAAGCAAACCGGCAGACTTGTCCTTGATCTCAGCAGTAAACAGGTATGTAAAGTACGCTGTGATCCCTGAGAAAGCTGGTGCGAGCATCACACTGACATTTCTGATGTCCACTGGTAGACCAATTTTGCGAAGACCATGCCAGATGGAGCCCGCGGTAACCATGAGACCCGGGTATAAGGTACCGCCTGTGACTCTTCCCAATGGGTACCATGTCTTGTCATCAAACCAGTTGAGGAACTCGTAGAATGAGTGCGAGACGAGGTATTTGGTGGCACGGAAGTTGAACCATGGATCGAACTCGTGGATGATGGACTCGTAACGAATGACAGAGAAGAGACGCGACGACACTGCTGCGCACGCAATGGACACTAGAATGAGGGCCCTGAGCACAAGTTTCACGCTCGAGAGCGTCGATTGAGACACCTCCAAAGCCATTGTCGTGGTATGTGTTGTGTGCGTTGGTGTGTGTGTCGAGAGAGTGTGTATGTGTATGTTTGTGTGTGTGTGCTTCCAAATGAAGATGAAGCTTCTATGAACACGTCGCGCTTGAACGGGGTGATGTTTGGTGTACGGGCTTTTTTCTTTCGTGAAAAAGTTTCTTTTCTGTTTTCTTTGATCACGTGCTGATAGAGCGCTCAAGCTGATCGCGAATTTCTGGCCCGCACGCCGCAGCTCTCTCAGACAAACCCGCCAATTCCTTTCGAGAATGAATAATTTACACTCCGAGATACACACAAAGTGTGTAGTGCAATGGAAAGAGAGAAAGAGAGAAAAGGAGGAAAGTCTGAGGTGAATTCTCTGACAGGAAAAGTGGAAATAAAGAGCCTTCTACCCTTTGTATTAAGATACTGATCTCACGTGATTGAATTACACTCATATATAATCCAGATAAAAAATGAACGACGCGGAGGTTCAAGCCAATGGCGGAGAAGGCGATGTCATCAACAATCAGTCACACAATGACCAGCAACACCACGAGCAGCACCTGGCGCTGGAACCACAGCAGAAACACCACGACAGCAAAGAAGACCACATTATCCAACAACTCACTGACCACATCGAGCCTCTTGCACCAATCGACACGGAGATTACCTTCCAGAAGCGCACAGTTCCGAAGCAGCGTACACAGAGTGTTCAGAGCGTGCTGTCGAGTGTGTCTCTCAAGAGCTTCGTCCACCAGAAACAAGCCATTCAGCAACAGAACCAACAGCAGAACCAATCACAAGATACACAATCTCAATTCATAAACGCCAAGGCACACATTCAGGCACCAGCCACCGCTGCGTCATCCAAGAGAAGAGCATCGTTTGAGATTGGGCAACGGCTTCCCTTCAACAATGCAAATGGCAAGGAGACCGAGGTCCGTGAGGATGCTGTTGAAAGTGACGAGGACAACCAGCAGGAAGAACAAAAGAAGCTCACCACCGATGCCCTTAAGAGGCTCAGCTCTCTGGGCAAGTTCACCCCAGCAAAAGTTGATATGACTATGAGCACCAAGAGCGCTGATGAAGAGGAGACCCAGAACACCGCTACTAAGGATAAGGACAAAATCGATACCAACATACCATTTAGAAGCAGCTCTGCCTCTCATATCCAAAACATGCGTCCTCTTTCAGCGCAGTCGTCTCGTGTTCTTAGTCGCAACGTCTCAAACCTATCGCCCTTGGCACACTCTGACCTCGATCAAGAACCTGTAACAACCACAACAACAAATACAAACGACTACATCGGGGCACTGAACACAAACTCGGCTGACAAACCCCATATAAACCTACCCGGCAATAACAACACCGACATTGGCTCCTCAAGCATGGTTCCCACCCCAAGTTCCCAGAGCAGTATCGACAATTCTAATCTCAAGACAATAAGCGACCCAAAGAGACCTATGTATGTCCCTGCTGTTCTACGTCAATCCAACACGAACTTGAAGCCAGAAGATGTGGAACACATCAACGAGCAGAATTCACGCAAGCTGTCTAAGTCTCTGTTACACGAGGCTGCTCACTCGATTCGCTCGCAATCATCACATTGGTCATTGAGATTGGATGGGTCCTCGTCCAAATCACCTACAAGAGCCCACTGGCGTCGAGACGTCTCCAGAACATCGTGTGCGTTGTGTGACAAGAAATTCACATTCTTCGAACGTCGTCATCATTGTCGTCGCTGTGGTGACATCTTTTGTGCCGAGCATACTTCCCACTTGTTGAAACTTGGGCTTGATGCTCAATTCACGCTTGGTGGTAAAGGTCTGCTGTGCAAAGTCTGCGACAGTTGTTGTAAAGATTACGAGACTTTTGTCAAAAGGGAGCTAGGAGATGGAGCAGTCAACCGCATCAAGAGATCTGGAAGCATCAATACGGAGGATCAGACCAAGCAGAGTAACGTCGATGGCAACAATCCTGTCGGAGTTGTTCCCGCAGATTGGAGTTGGAGCTCGTTTTGACAAGAGAGAGAAAAAATAACTATAATTTCTCTTTAAAACCTAGCTAATATAATAATGACTTGACATGATCTAATACTCAAGTGTACAAAACCTTTTCGAAGCAGCTATATTGTAACCCAATAATGTGGTGTCCGGGTGTAGTGTTTGGATCTACTTTAACATTAAGTATTGGAGTATTAAACTCGAACTATTCTTTACTATTCATTGTATGCAATGGCATAGAAGCTGAAGGCTCGAAGTACATTATGGTGCAAATAATAACCTTCAAAGATTTTACTTGGTGTAAAGTTTTCTTTAAAGGAGGATTACTAATGGCTTTTCTTAATTTACTCTGCTTCGGTCAAAAATTTCCTCTTCAAGGTATTGACTAAGTGATATTCTTAGCCAGATATTAGGTCCTCTCAAAGATGTAAAAAAACTGTATATTCTTTGATACTTTTTGCTTGAAAACTAGCATAAAAGAACTAATAATTACGTTGTACACTTAAATATGGTAACTAGCCTACAATAATGATCTGTGTAAGCACCATGTCTGTACTCGAAGCATCTACTACACATCATTTATCATATAAAACAGGTCGAAATGGCTCTTTTATTGCCAAGCTATAAATAAAACTAAAACCGTGGGTTACCAGCTCACAAAGCTCGTGCTCCATTGCGAGGGCAATTTGGAAGCTTATACAGGATCCAAGAAACCTGCAGAAAACATCACTGGTCAACAAAACTGTACTTCCAGCTTGTTCAAGGAAGCCATTACTGAAGGAATCACTGACCTCTTCAACAAACTTGAGATGTCAATCTGAAAATGTCCAGACAAAAAACAGCTCCACAAAATTTTCCTTGAGAATCGTTCTACTGACAGGGACAACCTCATCTCCAAGAAAGCCAGTGAGAGAAGCTATTCTACAGACTTAGAAAGCCATTTATTATAAGAGATAATAAACAGTACGAAAACCATATGGAGTACTAATCGCTACCACAAATCATCCTGGTAATAAGGAGTTCAGCAAGTAAGGGGACAAGATTTATTGTATTGTTAGTCATTGAGAAGACACCATTCTAGTACACCTCCAGTAACATTACAAAGTCCCACCGTGCACATGAGCTCATTGACCTTACCAGCAGATAACTTATACCAATAGCTGACGGGTCCCAAGTTTTTCACCTTTTTCTCTGAGCCCTGAATGTTTCTAGGGGATGCTCATTTGAAAGACAGACACTACTCTGTGGATGACCCAGAGAGTTGACATCAGAAGTATGTCATCAAAACACTGTGACTGCTTCAAATGCGGGTCAAGCAAATACATGCCCCAACATTATCCACTCAGTAAATCTTTATTATGAGCACAGTAGGAAGTACTCACCTCGTCTAGAGGTCCAGAGTGAGACTACTTTGTAGAGACTTCCATCTCTATCCTAAGTCCCAGAGTTATCCTTTTGACAAATGCTACTGAGCGTTGTCAAAATCAAAACTTTGACCAATGTAGGCAAGACCATCCAAAGTCCAATTACATCCCACTTG
>JAJMEM010000014.1:0-309633 GCA_030574135.1 Petasospora petersonii
AGTCAAGAAGCGGGAGCTCAGTATACGCACTGTGATTTATGATCTGAATCAATGGATCATCTAGATATACTGGATTTAGTACAAGAACTCTGTGCAACATTCCGGATGACGAGTCTCCGTTGTCGGGTGAACATTAAACATTTATACGGTTTATACGGGTCGATGTTACTCCGAAATGGCTTTGTAACAACGTTTCATATCCAACAAAAGTTGGACCGGAAGAAAGTTAAGGAGATTTAAGTAATTCCATGATGATTTGATTAGTTTACGACTCAATCATGTGATTTAAATCGGTAGAAGAAAACAAGAAAAAATATAGTAACTGATTATATAATGCATAGCATGATGTTACATAATCAGTACCTTTTCCCCACATTATCGGGTCGCCTTCCACCCGTAGCCCGGACTTTTTTGCTCTTAGGTAGTTTGTAATTAGTAATTGGTCTCGGTAATGAAACTTTAAGGTGAGGTATTCGAAGCAGATTTTATAACAACTCCGACGATTAAGTTTGTATGTC
This sequence comes from Petasospora petersonii, assembly GCA_030574135.1. Lineage (NCBI taxonomy): Eukaryota > Fungi > Ascomycota > Saccharomycetes > Phaffomycetales > Wickerhamomycetaceae > Petasospora > Petasospora petersonii. The sequence continues at coordinate 519 of JAJMEM010000014.1, forward strand.
ATTCTCTTTGTGTCGGTGCCCGATTAAAAGATTGAGAGGTGGGGGGAAGTGAAGAGGAGGAGAAAGAACAAGAAAGAGGGGTCCCAATCACAGACACACACAAACTTATACCCCTCACACATACAGGTTATAGTAGCTATATATAAATACTTGTCTCCCCCCCCCCCTTTTATTATTTTTTTAGGGTTAAATCAATTGTCCTCCCATCCACAAAAGTATCATTGAGAAAACATGTCACACCCACTCACAGTCGAGATCGAACTCCCAAACGGGATCAAGTACAAACAACCAACTGGATTGTTCATCAACAATGAGTTTGTTCCTTCCAAACAGGGCAAGACCTTCGAGGTGATCAGCCCTTCTACCGAGGAGGTGATCACTGAAGTTTACGAAGCGCTCGAGGAAGATGTCGACAAGGCCGTCGATGCTGCTGAGAAGGCTTTTTATTCTGGCGTTTGGTCGCAATGCCACCCTATGGTGCGCACAAAAGCCATCAACAAACTTGCAGACCTGATGGAGGCCGAGGCTGAGACTCTGGCTGCCATTGAGTCCCTCGACAATGGTAAGGCTATCACCTCTGCGCGTGGCGATGTGGCACTGTCAATCCAATACCTCAGATCCGTTGCAGGCTGGGCTGATAAGGTCGATGGCCGTGTCATTAACACTGGTAACACGCACTTCACTTATACGAGACGTGAACCACTCGGTGTTGTGGGACAAATTATCCCTTGGAACTTCCCTTTGCTCATGTGGAGTTGGAAAGTCGGCCCTGCGCTGGCCACAGGAAATGCCATTGTTCTCAAATCTGCAGAGTCGACGCCATTGTCTGCCCTCTACGTTTCCCAGTTTGTTGAGAAGGCTGGAATCCCAGCTGGTATTCTCAATATCGTCTCCGGTTTCGGTAAGATCACTGGTGGACACATTGCTTCACACCCAAAGATCAAGAAGGTTGCCTTCACGGGCTCGACAGCTACCGGTCGCCACATTATGAAGGCTGCTGCAGACTCCAACTTGAAGAAGGTTACCCTTGAGCTTGGAGGCAAGTCCCCAAACATTGTCTTTGATGATGCAGACATTGACAAGACGGTCTCGCACATCATCACTGGTATTTACTATAACTCTGGTGAGGTGTGCTGTGCTGGATCACGTGTTTATGTCCAGGAGGGAATCTACGACTCTTTGGTTGCCGCTTTGAAAGCAGGTGCTGAAGCTGTCAAGGTTGGTGACCCATTCAAAGAGGACACTTTCCAAGGTGCACAGACGTCGCAAATGCAAATCGACAAGATTTTGGAGTACGTTAAGATTGGAAAGTCTGAGGGTGCACGCGTCATCACTGGTGGTGAGCGTCTCCCTCGTAAAGGCTACTTTATGAAACCAACAATCTTCGCCGATGTCAAGGAGCACCATAAGATTGTTAAGGATGAAATCTTTGGCCCAGTTGTCACAGTCACAAAGTTCAGTACCGTTGACGAGATTATTGCTTTGGCAAATGACTCCTCATATGGCTTGGCTGCTGGTATCCACACCACCTCTCTCAACACTGCTTTGCAAGTTTCTAGCAAGCTTGAGGCTGGAACCGTTTGGGTCAACACATATAACGATTTTGACTCTCAGACTCCATTTGGTGGTTACAAAGAGTCTGGAATTGGCCGTGAAATGGGCACTGAGGCCCTTGACAATTACACACAAGTCAAGGCTGTAAGAATCAGATTCTGAGTTAGCTACTTCTCTTTATCTTTTGCTTTTATGTATAATCAAAATTCCATACTTTGCTTTACTTGAGTTTTGTATCAGTTATTTAGAAATTGAAATGTACATTTTGGGTATCATAACAAATTAATATGGAATGCAAGCAAAAGAGGAAAAGACATGGCGACATCATAACAATAAAAGTGCAAGAAAAGTGCACTTCTGTTCTTTTTTAAGGAGAGAAAGGGAGAGAAATGAACGATGAAGATCTAAGAAAAAAAGATGCAATGCAATTGTTGTTCATTCGTTCATGATATCAACACCATCTGATTGCACTTGCTTGGCCCAGTGTCTTGCAATGATTGAAGATTTCATGTACTTTTTGGAAGCATACTTCTTGAAGAACTCTTCGTGTGCCACAGGCTCTGTCAAGTATTGCATCAAGAGGTCTATCACGTGTTTCATATCAGATTTTGTATAGCCACCACAGTAGTGGATCAGAGTACCGTCCCATGGGGCACGGCCCAACATGCTTCTCGAGACGTACATGGCAGCTGCTGCACACAACGAGGGTTTTATGCCGATAAATCTGTGGTCCATGATGGAGATCTCTAATAAGTACTTGCCAACAGTTCTGGTCTCAATGTCGTAGTCGTCGGCCTTCGATATTCTTCTCAAGAAGTTCATAGGGTTTGGGTAACTCAAGTCAAAGTTCAACACTTGCAAGATGTATCTCTCTGCATTCAAAATATCCTCTTCTGAATAACCTCCATCAGTGACATAAGAGTAGTTCTTCACACTTGGCGAGTACACTTCCTCATACTTTGCGGCAATGAAAAGGGAAGCGGTGGCCAACAGTTGCAGTTTGTCAACCTCGACCATCTCCTTGGACATGAAGCGGTCCATGATGTTGATTGCTAAGAATAGAGTCTCTGGTAAGAGTCTGAACCTCAGATGAACTTCGACGATCCAATCGACTAAGATGGATCTCATCTTGGGTCTCAATTCCTTCTGCCACTCGAGGTATTTTGGGTCGGGCAGTGTTTTGGTCTCGAGCTCAAACAAGTACTCAAAGATATCGTTTACGTACTCAGATGCCATTAGCGGATCATCTATGTCGTCTGCGTCCAAGTCTCTCCACTCATACTCGGTCTTTGGGCGCTTGACATTAGCGGGTTTGAGATCATCATTATTATTATTATTATTATTCGGTGTTGATGCCTCTGTAGCAGATCTCTTGATGCCTGCCTTCTTCACTGCAGCATCATTCTTTGACTTGGATCTTGTTACGATCTTGGAATTTGATATGCTTGGTTGTGATGCTGTGTTGGTAACGTTGGACAATGCTGGTCTCGAAGACGATGCAGCAGTAGCAGTAGCAGTATCAGTAGCAGTGGTTACGGTCTTTCTTCTCTTGAGAATGGCATTGTTCTCGTTTTGAACTACTGACTCTCGGAGGGTCGTCTTATCTGACATAGCGTTGTGTGTAAGTGTGTGTGTGTAGATGATGGAGCAAGATGAATTGGAGAAGCCAATAGCAAAACGGGTAAATCCAATGGAAGAGAAGAAGAAGAAAGGATAATAATAAGAAAGACGCGTAAAAGAAAAAGATTAGTTGATGATAATCAGAAGGAAAATGGGACTTCTTGTTGGAATGTTGTAAATGTGTAAGGTTTGAAAGGAAGACACCGGTTGAAATTGAACAGAAGCTGTTGTTGTGATTTTGTAAAAGGGGGGAGGAAAAAAAAGAGATGATAGTTATTAAGAGAATAATAATCTGACTTATGTATGACTGATTAGTCTTTTATAAGTCCTTTCTGATAATGCAATGAATGTAAATGTTTCTGTGATAAAAGAAGCACTCTCACACACGGAGAGAGAGAGAGACAACCTGGAAAACGCGTCCACAAAAATTAAAAGCGTACGTGTGGTGGTAACCGTGTCTTCACGAAAATTACTACATTCAGACTAAAGTAAACAGCAGGGGTGGATATTACACACCCGGACATCACAATTTTTCCCTTATTCTTCTTTCCTTCTATCCAATTCCTTTTCATTTTTTAATCAATAAAAGAAGAGAAAAGAATAAGAATACAAAAATCATTGTTTCTTTCTCTTAATCTTTCTCTTTTCTTTTCTTTTCTTTTCCTAATCTGGTCATCACCGGGCTCATTCTTCTCCACGAATTGCCTTATCAGGTTAATTCCAGTTTCACACATACGGCGTTTCTTATGTTTGTCACTTACAATTGGCTGAGATTAACCCTTTAACACATTGTACAAAATAAACAGATCAGCCAGATGTAGATATTGTATATTATAAGGGGTAGGATAAGTAGTTCACTATTACCTTTTTAACATTGATATCAAAAGAGGTATGAAGATAAACAATTGCTTTATCATTAGTTAACTTCGGCGAAGGAAAGAAAAAAAGTGACACCAAATTAATAGTATGAGCCATTTTTTGTGTATATGTCACAAAAGGGCCATTGAGTTGAATGAATGATAAAAAATATAGTAGCAAAAATTTGCTATAATTATTCACACCTTGACACAATTTTTTTCATCTTCTTTTAATCTCATCTTTCACTATTATCAGTAAGTACATAGACAGACTGCCCAATCAGGGGCTCCGCCGAAGTACGGTACGGGCACTCAAGCTATAGCCGTGTGATCATTTCTTTATATGATCATTTCTTCTTCTAAAGACACAAAATAAGAGAAAACAGACGATGTTATAGTTTTTGATTAATTATATGTAATTGTATCCTCTTATTATCTTCTTATTGGAGATATAATATCTTAATTAATTGCTTAGCCACTCTTCTTTTGGCGAACATATCATAGAGAAAATTAATACCATAGAAGAAGACGACACACAGTATCTGCCAAGGCCCAAGACCAACATGTCCGAGCTCATGACTCTGTGTTCTGCTGTAGGAACACTTATTATTTAATCAAGAGATAAATTTATTTACTTTAACACTGTAAAAAAACAGAAAAAAAATGCTTTAATCTTCAAACTCAAAGTGCCAATTAAAAAGTGCCGCTGCTTGCGGCTGCCGGCTTATCAGTGGTACGAGTCACACAGATCTTTAACCCCCCTTCTTTTCTACTTCTTTTACTTCTTTTTATTATAAACCTTAAGGCCTTTTTTTAGTAGTCTGCAAACTCCTCATCGCCGAAAAGGATTCTATTGATAAAGTCCGGCGACCTTTCTTAAACGCAATCTTTGTAGATTTCTCTCTAATCTTTTCTTTTTCTTTTCTTTCTATTTGATGTATACATGTATATCAGCAAGATCTGTCTATATATATAACTTTCTCTCATTTACCCAATTTCATTAATTTGTGATCAAACACATAACAACACCGCACACAGATTCAATAACAAAAACACAAATGGCTTCTGATCACCCATTGCCACAAGGAGCTGGATATGGAATGGTTTGCGGCCTCGGGGCTGTATTCTCCATCGGTATGATCATGGTCACCAAGATGCTCAAGCGTTACCAGAAAGAAATTATGACTGCTGAAGAGTTTGCTACTGCTGGTCGTTCTATCAAGACTTCCCTGATTGCCTCGGCTGTCGTATCCTCTTGGACATGGGCTGCTACATTGCTCACTTCTACTACACAGGCTTACATCAACGGTGTCTCTGGTGGATTCTGGTACGGTGCAGGTGCCTGTGTTCAGGTCATTCTCTTTGCTACTCTCGCCATCAAGGCCAAACAGGTTGCGCCAGAGGCCCACACTTTCTTGGAGATCATTAGGGGTCGTTATGGAACTGCTGGTCATGCTGTGTACATGTACTACGCCCTCGCCACAAACATCCTCGTCACTGCTATGTTGTTGACCGGTGCCTCGGCCACAATCAGCTTCCTCACGGGCATGGACACCATTGGTGCCATTTTCTTACTTCCTCTAGGTGTCGTCGCCTATATCCTCTACGGTGGAATCAAATCCGTCTTCTTGACTGACTACGTCCACACTGTCGTCATCATGGCCATTCTCCTGACTTTCGCCTTCCAAGTATATGCTGTTAACCCTTTGCTGGGATCTCCAGGTGCTGTGTGGGACAAGTTGACAGAGCTGGCAAAGACAAAGCCAGTCTCTGGAAATGAAAAGGGCTCATACCTCACATTCAAGTCCCATAACGGTGGTATCTTCTTGGTAATCAACCTGTGCGGTAACTTCGCCGCAGTGTTCATGGACAATGGCTATTGGCAAAAGGCCTTCTCCTCAAGCGTGTCGAGTGCTCTCCCAGGCTATGTCAGTGGTGGACTCTGCTGGATCGCCATCCCAGTCGTTGTTTCCACCACCATGGGCCTTGCTTGTCGTGCCTTGGAGTCTTCGCCTTCTTTCCCTTACTACCCAGGCCTCTCAGATTCTCAAGTTGATGCCGGTCTCGTCCTCCCAGCTGCCGCACAGGCCTTGCTGGGGAAATCAGGCTCTTACTTGTCCCTCGTACTCATCTTTATGGCTTTCACTTCTGCCATGTCCGCAGAGGTCATTTCGGTCTCCTCGATCTTCACTTACGACATTTACAGAACCTACATCAACCCAAGCGCCTCTGGTAAGCGTCTCATGTGGGCAAACTATATATCCGTCTGTGCCTTCACCCTAGCCATGATTGGCTTTGGTATTGGTCTCTACGAGTCCGAAGTCTCCCTTGGTTTCCTATACAACTTTATGGGTGTCATCATCGCCTCCGCCGTCATCCCAGCCACAGTCACACTCTTTTGGTCCAAGCAGACACTATTGGCAGCTACAGTATCTCCAATCATTGGATCCATCGTGGCACTCATTGGATGGTTATGCTCTGCCAAGGGACTTTATGGCAAAGTCACTTATGACACTCTGTTTGAAGACAATGTCATGCTTACTGGTAACTTGCTCGCCTTGATCGTTCCAGGAATCTTTATCCCAATCTTTACTTATCTCAAACCAGACTCAGAACCATTCAACTTTGAAACATTGAAGAATTCCATGCACAGAGTTGATGAGATGGAGGAGATCATAGAGGCTGAGGGTGAATTGCCAGAGTCTAACCAAGACCCAGAAAAGAACTTGGCCCCAATCACTTCAGTTGCCACCATTGGAAAACGTCTCGCAGAAGTAGACAAGGCTAAACTGCTAGAGCAAGAACAGTCGCAGTTACGCAGGTCTGCCAAGATTGGTGGTTGGTTAACTGGATTCCTCTTCTTGGCCCTCATCATCATCTGGCCAATGCCAATGTATGGTACCGGATACATCTTCTCCAAGAGATTCTTCACTGGCTGGATCGTCGTTTGGATCCTGTGGCTGTTCATCTCTGCAATCTTCATCTGTCTCTTCCCACTATGGGAAGGCCGTTCTGGTATCTTTACTACCTTTAGAGGTATATACTGGGATTTGACTGGTCAGAGTCAAAAGTTGAGAGACTGGCAGAATGAGCACCCAGAAAAGTTACACGTGGTTCAGTCCCAGATATCTGCTGCTATTCACTCTGGACCCATTGTGGAAGACAGAATTGCTAACATTGATTCAGAGTTGAGCTCTGATGAGCACAAGTAAATCGCCTTATCCCTGTTATCCTTAAATAATTCTTTTTGCTTTCTTATAATCTTATTTCATACATATAGTACAGTTGTGGATCCAAAACCATGTTCATTTAGCAAAAGCTTCATATCATATATATATATATAAAAACAAAGCAGGAAAGCTTCAAGCAGCAGCATTAAACTCGCCTTCCTCCACTTTACTCAGCACAAGTGGTCTTCCAGTGACTCTAAAGTAAATGTCCTTGACATCCTCAGTGACACTCTCAAAGTGGGAAGAAGCATCATAAGACTTGGAAATGAATACACCATCTTTCGAACCATCATCTAATGGCTCAAACAGCTCGGAAAGTCCCATGAATGTGTGCTCAAAGTTCTTGATCCCCAATAGGTTGAAAGCAGTCTGCAACTGCTTATGTGGTGGTTCAGTGCCCTCAATGATGGTGGAGACTATGGCAATGAACTTACCCGGTGGCGCAACCTTGTGTTCGGAGCCAATCAATGCAATGTAAATATCATTCTTACGGCCACATTCTTTACCCGTGACAATGACCTGGCCCGAGGTTTCGCCGTTTCTCAATGGAACAGAGTCCAATATGGAAATAGTGCGAATGACACGCTCACTCTTCTTCACCTTCTCCGGGAAGTAAGTTGGATCAGCAATGACAATTGGAGCTTTGGCAACGTGCTCCTCTCCTTCAACTTCAACACGGACACCACTAACCTTATCACCATCGAACAAGACCTCCTTAACAGGTGTGCCCAACATAAAAGTACCACCGTGAATAGCACTCAATCTCGAGAAACCTTGTGGCAACTCGCCGAGACCGTACAATGGGTACAAGTATGGGGACTTACCGAAACGGGCAACAGACTGGCAATAGAGAATGATTCTCTCAATGGCCTCACGAGCTGGCTGTTCGAGGTACTCGTCATTGTCATAAAGAGCCATTGCGTGGCCGATAAAGTTCTTTGTACCTTCCTCCAAACCAAACTTGTGGTAAACGGTCTCCATAGTGTCAGAATCCAACTTGAGGCCCTTGTGTGTTGAGGGCTCGTCTTCATTGTACTGTGCAACCCATTGGAGGAAGTTCTTGAGTCTTCTCTTCTCAAACAGACCAATCAAAGAGGAAGAAATGGCCTCGTACTCTGTGGCTGGAACCTTGGAGCACTTTTGGTAACGATAGACAAATGATCCATCAATCTGCTTAAACTCGACATAGCGTGTGACATTTGTGTGCACAAGCATGTTAGTCATCTCACCATTGGCCATCAAGAACTTTGGAATCAAATCAACACAGTAATCCCTGGAACGGCCCAAGGAAGCGTCTGGTTCTTTGCCTGGCTTGAACTTCTCATACAATTGCTGTAAGTTCAGCGAGGCAGACTCACCGCCATAGTAGTCCTGGCGGTCAATGTGAAGCACTTTTTTCCCTTCAACGGAGAGTAATCCACTGAGCACACACTCTGTAAGACCAGTTCCTGGTTGTAGTCGTTGATGTTAGTCCCATGTTTTATAACAGAATTCTACGATTCATTAGTCGGTCCACTCAAAATTAGCTGGAAGTTATATCCGATACCCTTCCAAGTTTGTTTTCTTTTCAAGTTCAAGGACCAAAAACAAAGAGCAGAAACATACCAAGAACTATGACGTCGTAGTTTTCATCCATGATTGCTTTAATATCTACACCTAAGAAATTGTGTGGTAAATCAAAAAAGAACAGGTGGAGAGAGATATGTGTTTGCGTGGCAGCCCTCTTTATGAAAACCGCGGATGGTGGAGATGACAGTCTGGGTCACTATGCCCGTGTGAGAATGGCAGGTTTATATACGGTCACGTGATGTTTTCATCAACCGCAGGACCCCAAACTTTGGGTTAACATTCGAATTGATAATTGAGAATTATATAAGAGAGTTTGTGCTGGCCAGCTGTCGTATTTGTCCATTATTATCACTTTATATATCACACTAGGTGAAAGTAATGATTATGTACTAATATCGTTTTATACTTATATGCTAATCCTCTCTTTCCTTATACTCTTCAATCTTCTTGAAGTATTGCGGACTCCAGTATGTCCAGTAAAGATAAACCTTTATACAGACACTCAAAAAATTGGAGATAGCGTCGAGGGCAAGTTCAATATCGTAAATATGAGCAGATTCATCAATCATATAGTTGATCTTGTAGTAGTTCCAGTGTGGCAAGATGTCTCTTACGACATAGACACAGACATCTGTCAAAGAAAGTGATAGAGTGTATTCAACATGAAACAACCTCGCAAATTGAATAAGCACAGGATCGTTCTCTTTATTGGAATTGGTAAACAACTGCACAGAAGCGTGGTAACGAGCGAATATTTTGTAAAGAGAAAACATGTTCACTATGAATAATGTTTTTTTGAAAAGGTAACCAAGTGCCCTGGCGACCGGTGTAGAGACATAATAGGAAAGTTTGTGATGATATATATCTGTGGACAGGTAAAATGTATATGTAAGTTGAAAAAAGATAAAGAAATTCGTACCTTCAAATGTTGCAGGCTTCTCGTGCGAGAAGTTTCCTAAGAGCTGGTATAACAAATATGAGTCACACCATATAAATCTCGCTTCCCTTACGAACCTCTCAATATAATCATTTCTCACAAATATCTTAGTAAGGATATAGAAGAGGTCAAACAGGGAACAGAAGGATAAAGCTTTGACGGTCCATGGCATCTCCATGCCACGCCAAGGGTATACGAGTGCAATCAGTGTAATCAATCTCTGAGCAATAAGCCAGGAAGTATAGACAGGACCCGTAGGTTGGAACTCACCAGTAACAGCGGTATCAACGACACCATCCGGACTTGTGAACTCCAAAGCAATGCGATAGTTCTTGTACCAGCGGGAATATGTCTCGATGCAGTAGTAGCCTGCTTCATCAAACGTTGCCTCGATGGAGTTTGGAGAAGTGGAAGCAGCCTGCGGAGTCAAAAGAGTATTGATGAGAGGCTTGTATCCGTCCTCGTTGGCCTTGAAGAGGAACTTGCCCTTATTACCATGGTCACAGAATCCGATTTCAAGGGCTTCTTCATCACAGAACTCCAAAGACATATCTGAACCATGGAAACCGTACTCTGAGTCACGTTTGTTCTCTTTATAAGCAAGTATTTTGATGTGGTACGATTTCAACACAGTGCCAAAAGGAGTCGTGTCTTCGACGAATTCAGTTACGTTGATCAAAACTGAGGTGCCTGCCTCTTTGATGGGGAAGCATTTGACGCTCTCTTGTTCAGTCAAGAACATACATAATGCCGGTGCCACCAGGAAAAGCGACACTAGCAGGAGAAGTAGCCTCATTGATTTTGTGTTTGCTGGTAGACCCCTCTTTCCCATCAAAGGAAAACTGCGTTCAAAAAGCCAATCAATGAGTATTTGCAATGCTTTATATATATGATACAGTCGATTTTTTTGCTTCTCAAACAAACAGGCAATTGAAAAAAAATAAGAAGTCTCGAAGCTGAGAGAGACTATTGAGACTGGTCTAGGATCCGGGACTAAAAAAAAAGTAGTATATTGATCAATCTCTCCCATCAAGGCTGTGTCTTCAACCTCTTGTGAAGCAAAAGAGGTTTTCCCATCACTAAAAAGCATCGGTCGTACCAATATTCTCTCCTTTTCTGAGAGTTTCTATCAGCATTATTCTCCGTAAATCCCTTCAGTTGTTTCTCGTGTGTGTGTGTGTGTGTGTGTGTGTGTACTGGCCCTTCTCAAAAGTCGAACTTCTTCAACAGAGAAAACCTGTACTCCACAAACTTCGATAAAGGTCATCGTGAGATGGTGTAGGTGAATCTCGTGAGTATACTTCAAGAAATATTGGTGTTCCTTGCAACGACAGGACGTAAGATCACAATGCTCAAGGATAACACGCTGCGTAGCACAATACGTTGAAGACTGTACAACCAAAAATGTCTGAGTTTCAAAGTTAAAGTAGGATTTATATTGAGCTTCAAACAAATATTAAAGGGTTGACGATGCACTGATTCTTTGTTCATTGTCGTGTCTGAAGGATCTGTACAGGGACAATAGGCGTTTCATTTTTGATGGATGACTGAGTCTATGAACAAGCAGATAGAAAAGCTTTATTGTTGAAATTGCAATGTAAATGGTTCTTAGTCTTCTCTTTCCTTATACTCTGCAATCTTCTTGAAGTATTGTGGACTCCAATATGTCCAGTTGAGATAAAGCTCTATACAGCGGCTCAAGGTACGGAAGAAGACGAGCGGAGCAACTCTGATTCTGTAAATATGAGAGAATCCATCAATCATGTAGTTGATCTTGTAGTAGTTCCAGTGTGGCAAGATAACTGTTGCGACATAGATACAGCCCTCTATCAAAGCTTGCATAAAAAAGGAAAGTAGAAAGAATTTTAAAATGAACAACACCCTAAATTGGATAAGCACGGGATCACTCTTTCTGTTGGAATGGGTAAACAACTTCACAGAAGCGCTGTAACAAGTAAATATAGAAAAGAAAAGGTGTAGTTTGCTCGCATACTTTGCTAGCTCATAAAGGTAAAAATAGTTCGAGGCGACAGGTGCAGTAACGTAATAAGCAAGTGGGTGACCAGTGTAGCGACAAAAGAGGATGATAAACACATAGAAACCATCAAAGAGTTGACAAACAATGAACATCTTGGTGCCTTCAAACTCTGCGGGCTTCTCGTTCGAGAAGTTTCCTGAAAGCTGATAGAACAAAAACCAAAAACACCATAGATTGTAGGATCGTTCAAAGCTGTCTCTAATAAAGCTAAAAATTGGACCCACAAACATACCACTGAGGAGCAAGAGTAGGTCAATCAAGTTACCAAAGGAGAAAGCTTTGACGGTCCATGGCATTTCCATGCCACGCCAAGGGTATATGAGCGCAATGAGGGTGATCAATCTCAGAGCAATAAGCCAGTAAGAACCGACAGGACCCATAGGTTGGAACTCACCAGGAACAGCGGTGTCAACGACACCATCCGGACTTGTGAACTCCACAACAACGCGGTAGTACTTGCACCAACGGGAATATGTCTCGATGCAGTAGTAGCCTGCTTCATCAAACGTTGCCTCGATAGAGTTTGGATGAGTGGTGATAGTCCGTGGACTCAAAAGAGTGTTGATGAGAGGCTTGTATCCGTCCTCGTTGGCCTTAAAGAGGATGGTACCATGATGATTACAGTACCCGAGACCCATAGCTTCATAAATACAGTGCTTTAAGGGTCTATTTTTCCCGTAGAAGATGTACTCCGAATCACGCTTGCTCTTTCTGTAAACGAGTACTTTAATGTCGTAAAATTTCACCACGGGGTGAATTCGAGTCGTGTCTTTGATGAAATCAGTCGCGTTAATCAAAACTGTGGTGCCTGCCTCTTTGATGGGAAAGCATTCGATGCCCGATTTTTCAGTTAAGAGCAAACATAATGCCGGTGCTACCAAGTAAAGTGATGCAAGCAGTAAAAATAACCTCATTGATTGTGTGTTTGCTGGTGGAGAAAGCTAGCGAATCAATGAGTATATGCAGTTCCGAACCATATAATTTTCGGTGTTTACAAAATGTTCGGGTTTCTCTATTTACAACAGAAACGTATACTTGGGTTGTGCACTTCTTTAACTACTTGGTACCAGGCTAGTTTGTCTTCATAGAGAGAGGGAGGATTAAAACATTTATAGAGCAGTGGAATCACAGGAGAAAACTCCACCAACGTTACCTTTGGCGAACTCATTTTTGATTGAGATCACAGAGGCTAATGTTCCAGGCCCAAAGAAGAAGAGCCCAACCAGTATGACAAAGATGTTCAGAACTGAGAGCCATTTATCCCTAGTCTTCATACGCTTCCATAGATGTCTCAAGCTAGAAATGTGGTACTCGTCTTGCTTTAATCTTAGAAAGGCGATGCCCCAAAACACAAAAGAGAACCATCCTTGAAACAAAGCTGACATCAACGACAAGAGCTCAGAAAAGAATGGGATCAACTCAGCAATAACAAATCCTATGACCCAAGTGAACGAGCTGATTCCAATCCAATATAGCCACCCTTTTATGGTGTTTCCCTCACGGTGTTCTTTGTTCTCTTCACCGCTAACTATTCTGACAAAGATGAACTGGGAGCTGATGTTACCGAACAGTGAGCCCAAAAACACAATGGTGGGCACAGAGAAGGAGAAGGACAATATCTTCTGTCCACGGGAGAGCAATGATCCAAATGCTGGAGAGGTCACGTAGCGATCACCAACAAAGCTCAAGATCACAGCACCGGTCACGATAAAGATAATCAGTTGTGAAACAACAAGGACTTTCAGTGCCTTGTGGAAGTCTTGTGGTTTTTTCATTTCGTAGATGAAGTGTGGATAGCAAATGTGACCAGTGAACACAAAGACAATGTTCATAACAGCATTCATGGCTTCAGAGAAAGAGATTCCGACCTTGGGCCATACAGACCATGAAACTGGAATTTTAGGGTCGTAATTAGCAGGATGAGCTTGCACACAGATGAAGACAATGCACAATATAACTGCAATGAACTGAGCAAGAGCGGAAAATAAGCCAATATACGACAATTGGTTCATGTGTCTTGGAAGAGCCAAGAGCAAGCACACAAAGGCTGCAAATGCTGATAATGTCACCGTACATATTGTTTTGTCATTCACAGTATTCAAGTACGTGGCACCGACTAGGACGTGCATTCCTTGGACAAAAAGAGCGCTCAACAGGAAACAAACAGCTGTGGCATAATATGCCCACTTTTTACCCCAGAATATGTGTCGGCCAATGTCACACACGTCCCGAAGGTGTGGGTATCTGATGCAGTAATCAGCAACTACTGAGCCAGTATAGTAAGAGAGAAAGGCAATGATCGTGGTAATCACTACTCCAGGAATGAGTCCAAGAATGGAGAAGGAAGAAGGGAATGAGAGGATGGCAAGACAGACGTATTCACTGAGGAGAAGTCCAGCAGTTCTCTGCCATGAACATTTCCTCCTGCTCCCGGTATCATTCTTCCCTTTTAAATCACACGTCTTTTTCTTTTCCTTGTCTGAATCAACGTCGGTTACTGTTCTGGTGGTGGTAGTTATGAATTCACTCAATGAAGCTGTAGACGATGAAATCATAGAATCAGTTGTCTCTGTCACTAGTATTCCCATCTTTTTTTGTTGTAGAAAGAATATTTTTCTGATAATAAAGATAATAAGAATAAAACAACAGATCTCCAGTCTAGGATAAAAGAGACGGTGGAACCCAAAGGTTATGGTATTCAATCGTTCTCAGTTTATACCTTTTAGAGGAGCTTTTTACCACTCATGAGCTCTTACCATTGAGAAGAACAGAGAGGTGAGCCCTTGAGCCTATTAGGAATTCCGGAGGATATTTAGTAGAAAAGTAAAGCCTTCATTAGAGAACATCCAATATAACATCCCGGTTGCTATAAATATGGAACATATATACAACTCTCTTTCAAATATAGTTAAGAATTACATCATCATCACAGGTAAAGTGGATATGAAAGGTTAGAAGCCCTGGTAACGGGGCTTCAAGAATATGTATTGATTTTAAATCAAGGTAGAAGTATTAGTTGGAGACTTTAAAACAAAAAGAGTCTTTAGCACAACTCGAATATTCTTGCGTTCCCCTTTTGGTGCAAATATCGGTTGAGAAGATAGTAAGTAACTCTTCCATTAATTGGACTCATTATTTTCTTTTTAAGAGGCATAAAATTTAGAGAGACACAGAGTTGGAATAATTGATAAACTTTAATAGCACAGTCATAAACCACTGGTAAAAGTACTCTATATAAGCTTTTAGAATTATCAGAAAAATCTCATTTAAAGGTCCTTTTAACGAATTAAAAGACATGCTGAGGGCAAGGGTGTCCACTTGAGATGTCCGGGTGCATAAAAACCCTTGCACCAGTCACGGCACTATATTAGCCATTTATTCACCTTTTTTTCTCTCTGTCATATATACACGGGCAAACAAGTACCGGTAAGCGCACTACCACGGAAAAGAAAAATTTATGTGTGAGAGACAGAGGCCAAAACATGGAACCGATGAGCTTTATTCAAGGGCTTCTTTAAGTTGTATTAAAACCACACTCATAGCCACTTTACACACTCACATACGCAGAAGAAAACAAAATGGCTGTTAGACAATCTAAGACAGCAAAGCGTAATTCTAAGCAGAACGGAACCAGAGAAATCCAATCCGAAGTGTTTCGTGACTCTCAGGCTCGTAACAGACTTTCCATCACATCTAATCAGACGGAGAAGAGCAGGGTGAAAAAACCGAGCAAGGCCTCTGTGAAGAAAGAACAGGCTCTGTTACGGTTGTATGGTAAGAAGAAAGCACCAAGAACTTACGATGAGAAGGAGCTTGATATCCCTGTTCTAAACCGAGCCATTATGCCTGGTGTGAAGAGACCGAGAGGGAAAAAGGGCAAGAAGTTTGTTGATGAGAGCCCACAAAACAATGTACAGCTCGATCGTATCATTTCTGAGATTGTAATGAAAGATGAGAATAGGGATATGTCCAAACTGGAGAAAGCCCAGAGATTGGAAGAGCTTAGAGAGTTGAAGCGCAAGGAGATGGAGAGGAAGGAGGAGTCAAAAGCCCATAAGCTTGAAGATAAGAAAGCTGAAATTAGAAACAAATCTACAAAAGCCAGAACAGAGAGACGGAAGAGAGCTAAACTTCTGAAGGAAGCTGAAGCTTCCGGTATTCCTGGGGAGAGTGAGAAGAAAAAGAAGAGTGTTTCTTTTGCTTGATGTGGCCATGAAATATTTTCCATTCAATTAAAAAGAAATCTAATGTCGAGGGTTTTCGGGTATACTATTTAATTTAAGCAGACTGTCGACTGTACCAGTAGATGACGATCATATATATATATATATATAAAGGTCGACAAGCCCGTGGAATCAATGAAGCTTCTCAGCAACGAGCTTGTTGAATCTTCTAATATTTGGGTAGCCTTCAAGCAAGCCAGACACATACCATTCCAGTTGGTTATCAATTGGGACTCTGTAAAACTTTAATTTAGGTCTCAGGATGAAGAAGTTCTCCAAACAATGGATAAACAGGGTGAGCCAAGTGATGTTTATAGCATTGGCTAAGAGCCAGTCAACCTTGGATTGAGATAGGACCATGAGGACTGTGGAGTTCTGTAAAAGCTCCGGGAACAGGTGAGTGTAAAATGGCAAATAGAGGAAACTTGAAAAGATCCAGTTACGAAGAGCTGGAGCTTTGAAATCGGCAATTTGATGAGGTGAGTACCCTCTCTTTCCAGCAGCAAACTTAGCCATCTCGACAAGTCTCTCACGAGCCTCTTTCAGATCTTCCATAGGTGGTTCAAATGGAATCAGTTTCTCCACTGGGAATTCAAGGTCTTCGTGCTCGAATGTGATGGTCATGTGCGAAAGCTCAATATGGGACATCTTGATGTTCTTCACTTTAGAGTCCAGCTTAACGGAACCGTACACAACGAGGTAGTCCTCAATCGACACACGGTGGTCCTTGTTCATGTGTGATAGAATGCGTACTTCAGCCATTGTAGAGGTGGTTATAATGAGATATAAGTGTAAAAAGAACAGAAAGGGGAAACAGAGATGATTCCGATAACGTTCCAAATATGACAAATTGAAAAATCACTCCCTGAGGCTGTGTTGGTGTACGGGTGTTCACGTCAATTTTACCTGGCGCGCCTGGTGATGATTGAACTTATCAACAAAAAACAAAAACAGACACTGATTTTAAGGAAAGAGAAAATATTAAAAGAAGCAACAAAGAACAATAAGAGAAGATGTCAGACGTTCAGGTGTTTGATCCAGATGTTGAACAGCGTATTGAGCGTGTGACACAGAAGTTTAACGAGTTTGTTGCCCAGAAGAAGACGGAGATTATAAAGACGAAGGAAGCATACACAACGAAAGTCAAGCAACTTCATAATCAGCACAGAGAGTTATTGAAGCAGTTTAAGGATGCATCACAGAGGGAGATCGAATTGCAAGCGCAAATAGACAAGGAGGTTGCCGATGTAAACTCATCAGAATCGAGGCTGGCCGAGTTGAGACTCAAGGAGAAACAGCTCGTCGAGGAACGAAAGGCGTTGGAAAAGCAGGTAAACGAGTTAAAAGAGCGTGTTGATCAGAGGCGTGCTGAGCTCTCCAAACTGAAGGAAAACCAGCAACGCCAAGGAGAGCTCGATTTACCAGAGACGATTGTTTATGAGCAGTTGCTAGGATTCAAGATTGTTGGTATCCGAGAAGATCTCCTACGATTTGTATTTGTGCGCATCGATTCCAAGAATCCCACCAAAGAGTACTCCATTGATCTGGATGTCAGTGAGAGCTTGTACAAGGTGTCCAATGTAAGTCCATCCTTGCCAGAGGAAGAGATCGGTGCTATTCTCTCCATGCTGAATCATTCGAGAGACTTGACACAGTTTTTGAAAAGTGTGAGATCTGCATTTAAGAAACTGTGACTTTTCCTATTTTTTATCAAGTTCCTCCGTGTATGTCTTTTTGTATATGTATCAATGACTTTGTATGTTTATGTTTGAGTTATATATTCTATGTAACTAATTAATAAACTGGGGGCATCTTCAAGGCTCGAACCCATAGCGATACTATCCCTGTTTGCTAATAGTCACGTGAGATTTGCAAAAACACCTCACACTATAAAAAACCCACAGTTTGTTTTTTTAAAAAGAGTTGAGTCACTGATATCTCCTCTTTGTTCTTTTTCTTTTTATCTTGTCGTTCCATAATCAAATTAACACAGAAACCAACTTCTAAGCTCATAAGTGAAATGCCATTGAAACACATCACCTCTCAGCCAGAAAACCCATTCAGCAGGCTCGTCAACAAGCAGCTCATCGCTATCATCCCAGAGGTGGAGCTCGAGTCCGGGGACATCATCACCGAGGTGCCCGTGGCGTATAAGACGTGGGGAAAGCTCAACGAGCGTGGTGACAACTGCATGCTGATTTGCCATGCATTCACAGGATCTTCAGACGTTGCAGACTGGTGGGGTCCACTGCTCGGCCCTGGCCGCTCTTTTGACCCCACACGCTTCTTCATTATTTGCCTAAACTCCTTGGGCTCGCCCTATGGCTCTGCATCGCCGGTGACGATCGACCCTTCCACGGGCAAAAGATACGGACCTGAGTTCCCGTTGTGCACCGTCAGAGACGACGTAAAGGTACATAAGATGGTGCTCGATGACTTGGGAGTGAAGCAGGTTGCCGTGTGCATTGGTGGATCCATGGGTGGAATGCTCACTATGGAATGGGCCTTCTACGGCACAGATTACATCAAGTCGATCATCCCACTGGCTACGAGCGCCCGACAGAGTGCCTGGTGTATCTCCTGGTCCGAGGCTCAGAGACAGAGCATCTACTCAGACCCAAAGTACTTCGACGGTTACTACGACTTGGAGGACCCTCCAGCCACGGGACTCGGTGCGGCCAGAATGGCTGCTCTGCTTACATACCGTTCCAGAAACTCGTTTGAATCCCGCTTTGGCAGAAAGAACCCGAACCTCATAAAGAGCTTGAAAGGTAAGGGCAAAGTTGAGGACCCACCGACACCGCCAACACCGCCTTCTGCCAAAGAAGGCCACTGGGCCATCCACAATGAGGGTCATAAGAGGGGGCGCAAGCCGGTCCAAGGGTCCTCCTCCACAGAGAGATCTGGCTCCCAGGAATCGTCAACGTCTTCCACATCATCAACTGTTACAACTCGCAGACACCAGACGTACTTCTCTGCCCAGAGCTACCTCCGCTACCAAGGCGAGAAGTTCATTCACAGATTCGATGCCAACTGCTACATCTCCATCTCGAGAAAGCTCGACACTCACGATATTGCTAGAGACAGGGAGGGCACTCTGGAGTCCCTGCTCTCCAGCCTGACACAGCCTGCGCTCGTTGTAGGTATCAGCTCAGATGGCCTCTTCACATACTCCGAGCAAGAGACTATTGCCCAACACATGCCTAATGCTCGTCTAGAGAAGATAGACTCTCCCGAAGGTCATGACGCTTTCTTGCTAGAGTTTGCTGCCATCAATGAGCTGATCATGGACTTCTTGAAGAAAGAGTGTCCTCATATCATGGAAGCACCTGCCATTGAATGGGAGGAAGAACCAGTCTCTGAAGTGAAGGAGTCCGTCTTTGGTGAAGCAGAAGACGTTACAAACTGGTAAAACAAATAGTTATAAAGTGCAGGTCCACATAAATAAACAGAAAAAAAGTTACGTATATGTACAAATATAACATCATAATGCATTCAAAAGAGATCACACCAGAAGCCACGATCCCGAAACCTCACCATCCTTAGATCCACTAGTTTCATCATTAAACTTAGACTGGTCATCATCATCTTCATCTTCATCTTCATAATCGTCCACCTCTGCACTACTGAGATTCGTCATAATATCACCGTCATCGTCCCCAACATCCGTATGCGTCATCACCTCGTGCTGGTTCTTCTTCTTCTTCAGAATCAAATCACGCGCATACTCCAACTCCCTGTAAATGATGTTTATAGCCTCAGTAACACCATTTTCACCTCTAATGCGTTCACCAATGGCCCTGGCTTTTAGTATCATTCTCTGATTCGTAGTAGCCTCCTTGAGTGCCCTGGACAATAATTTGACATTCAGTTTCTTCAACCCAATCCCAGCACCAATGTCTTCGACTCTATTGGCATAGAAGAACTGATCAGCAAAAAATGGTTTGATGATTGTGGGTAACCCTGCTCTCAAAGTGGCACCTGTAGTACCCGAGCCACCATGATGTACTGCAGCATCAATCTGTGGGAACAACCAGTCGTGAGGGAGTGGTCCTGCATTGTAAATCTGTTCAGGGAGTTCAATCTCAACAGCATTGGAACCCCCAAGCCTCTCAGACCATCCTTTGTTCAAGATACACCTCACATCAGCTTCAACCACCGCATCAACAACAGCCTGTGTCAATTCTTTTGGGTTCGAAACCACAATCGATCCAAACCCAATATAAACCAACTTCTTACTATCTTCCTTAGCTCTCTTGATGAATTCCTTCAACTCCTGTGGTGGCTCATAGGACTGAGCTTCATCCAAGAACCAATAACCAGTCACTTTAACCCATTCACTAAAGTCGACAGGCGGTGGGAAAACAGTGGGTGAAATGTTGTAAAGGAAGGGAACTTTACTCTGTTGAAGTAACTCCAAATTGGTCTTGGGTAACTTCAACACCTCTCTTCTCCATTTATTGACCTGAGAACTGATACCTTTCCAAAAAACGTTCTCAAATAAAACATGCGTCAAGTAGTTATAGCTTCCACCCTTCTTTTCATCTGGAACAATAAAGGCATGTGGGTAAGCTCTCGTTCTTGTCCATGGCATCGTAAATGCTCTAAAGTATGGAATTCCCAAAGCCTCGGCAATGTGAATACCGCCCATAGCAGAAGGTGATTCGATCAAGATGTCAGTATCTTGACAGGCTTCCCAACTGGTCAGAAGCAACTCTTCTATCCATTCTCTGAACTTGGAAGATGCCTCTCTGAGCAATCCAACGTTCATGGAGCCATGTGTGACCATTAGAGACATCAACTGGGTAGGATCACCAGCAATCTCTCTGAATCCAAGTCCGTGACTCTCAATCCAATCTTTGAACTCAATGTGGGTGGCAATTCTGACTTCATGGCCCTCTTTCTTCAATCCAAGACCCAAAGCAATATATGGCTGGACATCACCCCTGGATCCAATAGTCAGAAGGGTAAACTTGTATGGCTTGCTTGGTCTCAAGCTGGTGGTCAATAATGGATGTTCTTCAACAATGATTGGAACATCAAATCCAGCCTCACTATGGATTTTATCTTCAAAGAGTCTGATTTTAGCTGCTTCCAACTTACCACTTGTGCTCAAATGATCTTCAGATCCTTGTGGCGAAGCACTCGAGACTTCTTCCGTCAACTGTTTTAGCAAAAGATATTCACAGTCATCCCTAGCAGTACTGGAACTAAACTCCATGAACAGCTCTTCGTGACCATGTATCACAATTACAAGACCATGATAACCAAACTTGAACCCCTTTTCTTTATAACAGTTTTCAATATCTTTGTATGGAAGGATCATCTTGGTCTTGATGCCAGGCAATAATGATCTGAAACAGATCTCCTTGGTTCCCAAGTAGATTTTTCCATACACTGGAATATTTCTGTGTAAATGAGCGTAGTAAGATGACACTAGCAAATCAGTGCTGGATAAATAGAAGTGACCCTGGAAACGTTTCGTAGCAGCCACGGTCTCTTCTGGAGAGGCCAAGAATTCATCATCTTCGGCGCCTCTTTCGATAGAGTTTCTTTCAAAGTAATGCACTGGATTTGAGGTCCACATCGTCGTAGCGGATTTTAACATCTTGGGGGTCCACTTGCTGATACCGGACTTGAGAGTTCTGGTAGAGAAATCATGCGGTGGTAAGCTTTTGTCATCCCTAGTTCCTGACTTGGCAGCTGATGTGCTCTCATAAGATAAAGAATCTTCTCGGGAAATGGATTCATCCGGTATCTCTTCAACATCTCTAGTAATGTACCTTTCAATGATTGGCTCTGGTATCCGTGGCGTCTCTATTGAAGATGTCACAGACATTGGTTCACTTCCTGTATCGGAAGATGGCGTACTTGACTTTGCGTTTGGAACAGCGTGATTCAAAAACTTCATGAGCGTGTTACCTCTTCCCCTCTTCTTACTAATGTCCAGTGTAAGTTTTGCAGTACTATCCTCCAAATCCTCGGACCTGTTTGACGGCACCAAATTATCGATAGCTCCACTAATGGAATCGTATGCTTCCTGTCCACAATTGAAGAACATAAAGTAGTAATCATCATAAACAAAAGAATCGATTCCTTCCAAAGCATTAATTCTCATTGTCTCTGCACCATCAAAAATGGGTGTCTGTTCAACATCCAACACATTTTGCAATGGAATCTTTAGGGAAACACAATCACCTCTATTTCTGCTTGCAAAAATGTGCTTTTTCAAGAGAGCAACCCACGATCTCGCACTGTGAGAAGAATCCGCAAGAAACTTAAAGCTTCTCATCTCTGTCAAAATTCGTATGTGTTTATCCTTCAGTTCAGCTTTGATTGCATATCTCAAGTCAATAGTGGACAGAGGGAAGTAGAGTTCTGTAGATGAACTGTAGAGTGAAAGTGTATGACCCTTGAGCACTGCCCAATATCTAGTGGATGACATTTTTGGTGGTGTCATAGTATCTAGTGACAAATGACCAGCGAGTGCAGTCTTGTTCTTATCGTGCTTGGGCAAGAAAGCCAAGAATAGCAAGTGGGAGTGAGTGACATAAATGTGCCCTTGGAGTAAGACATCTTTGAGGAGCCAACATGAGTATTCGGCAAGAAAGACATCATCTTCAGCAATTCCAAATGTCTTTTTCAATTTCTCGGAAAGGGAATGTGCTCTGCTATGTAGATCTGCGCTGCTAGCCCTTCCATCCATCTTCCTCTCTATAGACAACTCGAACAATGTCCTTCTTCTGCCCAGCGGATTCTGGCGTGGCAACAGCTCATCTTCGACTTCTGGTGAAGCAGCAACATCCATGGTAGCGGTGAGCTCACTTGCCTCAAGTGTTCTCTCGTCAGCAGATGTGAACGCGTTGTTGGGCAAAGCATCTTTAAACCCATTCGTGGTGTTCTCTTCCTCTTCATTCTCTTCATGAACATCTTCTTCTTCACTAGATTCGCATGAGGTCTCCGGTTCACTGCTCGTGACAGTGTTTGAAGGCAGATCAGAGAGATCCTGTCCTATAATGTCTGTCAAGTTACCAGCGTACATGCTAGCAGTGGTAAGAAGAGACACAAAACTTTTGGCCATATGAGCCGGCCTGGCAACGTCTCCTTCCAGGTCACCTTGTTGTCCGCTGTTCTTGGATCTCAAGGTACCAGTTAATGCCGTTACTGAGCGACTCAAGCTCACCATCGAACCAGACACTGGTGAGAGAGAGCGCTTGAGTGGCGAAAGTGGTCTCATCAACGTTCTTGATGCACTCCGTCCAGCTGTTGCGGCAAGAGATCCAACAACTGTGGTTGTGGTGCTCAATGATGGCATTTTAAAAGGGTCCTTCACTTGCTCAGCGGTCATCTGTGCCGTAGAATCTTGACGGCTTACTGACGGCTGCGGTTTTACCGGAACGTTCTCTGAGTGCGGTTCCTCTGACATCGGGTGTAATATTGTCTCTTCTTCAGGAAGTGAGAAGATATCCTTCTAGTTGTGTACTTCTTGTGCTGTTGGTTGAGCTAAACCGATTAGCCGCCCTGTCAAACTCACAACTTTAGACTTTCACCCTGATAACGCTGTCTGTGGGGCTTGGCTATTCAAGAATGGTGTCCAGGTGTATATCGCGAGCCAAGGCGCGTTCCAGAGATTCTTGAGCGCGTTAAGTTAAAGGGGGAGAGGAATGACGTCACAGTACGGTGTGGGTTTGGTTCAGAATCAAGACTTCGTGGAAACAAACAATTCTCTTTGTCTTTTTTTTTCTTTTTTCTTTTCTTTACGTGTGTTCTTGACCCTTCTGTTGACCTTGAAACTTCGCAGAAGTGTTGTTCGTAAAGCGTAATAGCCCACAGAAACTATTTCATACATTACAGAGACATCCTCAAGTCGTCCTCTTCTTTGCTTTTGACATTTGAACGCTGTGTCGCCTCTTCTTATCGGGTCGGTTTTTTATCAACACTCGCTCATTCTCAACAATTCACACAGGCAGAAGAGTTATCACGTGCTTAAAAGGACTTGACTTATTCGGAATATTCCCTAGTGTTTCCATAGTTCAAAAGAGGCTCTTGATTTCATGCTGCTACGACCAAGTGTATACTATCGTGTTTGATCAGTTATTTTCCATGGAAGATGAGTTCCGAGTATCAAGAACTTCAGATGAAGGAGAGTGTACTCGTCGGTAAGCCTCTCCTTTACTTTACAACATGCTTCGTGTCCACCGGTGTGCTTCTATTTGGTTTTGAGCAGGGTGTTATGTCTGGTCTTTTAACCAATGAGCATTTTAAGGATTACTTCCACAAGCCGAGCAGTGCTGCTATCGGTACCATGGTGGCCATTTTGGAGATTGGCGCTCTTCTTTCGTCCTTAATGTCTGGAAGAATTAGTGAGAAGATTGGGAGACGGAGATCCATTCGCTATGGCTCTTTAATTTTTGCTATTGGAGGTACTGGCCAGGCTCTTTGTCCAAGTTTCGGTATGCTAACTGTCTCAAGATTTATTTCGGGTATTGGTGTTGGTCTTTTAACTACGGTGGTGCCTATGTATCAATCTGAAATCTCTCCAAGTCATGCTCGTGGCTTTTTGGCTTGCTTAGAGTTCTCAGGGAACATATGTGGATACGCGTCATCCGTGTGGGCAGACTACTTCTGCTCGTTCATTGACGGAAACTTGGCTTGGAGATTGCCTCTTTCTATCCAATGTTTCATTTCTCTGGCCCTTTTCTTTGGATCATACGTAATAGTTGAGTCTCCAAGATGGCTCTTGAACCACGATCACGATGCTGAGGGCATTATTGTCATTGCCGACTTGACCACTAACGGTAACGTCCAGGATGAGAGGGCACGTGATGAGTACAGACAGATCAAGGAGGTTGTTTTGCTACACAGGCTTGAAGGTGAAAGCTCATACAGCTATATGTGGAAAAGATACAAAAGACGTGTTCTGATCGCCATGTCTGCACAAGCCTTTGCCCAACTGAATGGTATTAACGTTATCAGTTACTATGCTCCATTGGTGTTCGAACAGGCTGGCTGGAAGGGTCGTGATGCATTGCTTATGACTGGTTTTAATTCCATTGTTTACGGTATTTCTACTATCCCACCTTGGATTCTCGTTGATAAGTGGGGGCGCAGACCTATCTTGCTTTCTGGTGCCATCATTATGGGACTGGCTCTTACTGCTATATCCTACGCTATGTACGTAAACACTGATACCACAAGACACATGGTCGTTGTACTAGTTGTCATATTCAATGCTGCATTCGGTTACTCATTTGGACCTATTCCGTGGCTGTATCCATCAGAGATTTCCCCGTTGAGTATTCGTTCCAAGGTTGCTTCCTTAGCCACTGCTTCAAACTGGGCTTTCAACTGGTTAGTTGGTGAAATGACTCCAATCTTGCAAGAGTTAATCACATGGAGGTTGTACTTGATCCACTCTACTTCCTGCTTCATTTCATTCTTTGTTGTATATCTATTCTACCCAGAGACTGCTGGTGTCAGCCTCGAGGATATGGATTCCATCTTTGACGACCAATCATCTACTGGATCCTTCCATGGCTCCATCTCAAGTTACAGAAGACTGGACTATGAGGCCCAGTCGTTGATGGGAGATGACCAGCACATGTCCGGTGCGGCTATTGCTAGACAACAGGCCGTGCTACAGCCCGTTTCAAGCTATTCATCGCCAGCCGTTGCTCCTGCTGGAAACTCCTCGCTCACCAGACAGAAGTCTGAATCATCATTCCAGAGTCACTTGAACAACTTTACTCAAAAGAATTTGGCTGGCCAAATTGGAGTCGATCTTAGTATTGACCCACCTCCGTTTGAGGACATTGTCAAGTTCAAAAACAGTGACACAAACTCCTTGGCATCCTCAATTAGGCGTTCTAGTGCTACTGTGGGATCAATTGTTGGTAAGGTATTTAAGAAAAACAGAGGTCCACAGGAAGGGGACGAAGAAGAGGCACTGGGTAGTGATTTAGAGAGTTCACACTCGCAGGACCACTAGTTTCTCACTTTTATTCATTCCTTGGTTACACATATATAAGTATATTGTCTATTACTACATCGAACTTTATATTCAGTATGCTCGCAGTATAACATCAGCTAATACGCTGAATGGAGCAAAACAAATAAACCGATTTACTATCTCTATTTATAGTGGGTCAGGAAGTCTTCTGTAACACTTGACGTACTTGGAACCATTGTTTCTAGCCACCTTCTTACCTTCCTCGGTAGACTCTCTCATGATCTTGACACAAACGTCCTCACTCTCCCATTCTTCCCCGCATCTTTCGAACAATGGGTGCTCATCCAAATGCTTCACCATCCAGTTATGCAAATCGAGGACATCTGTGATGGTGTACACAATACCGCCCTCCTTGAGTACGTAAGCGTACTCGGAAAGCAGTGTATTGGTGATGATTCTAGCCTTGTGCTTTCTCTGTTTGAAGTGCGGGTCTGGGAAACAGAAGAACATTTTTTCCAATTGTGATTTATGGAAAAAGTTTGGCAGAAACTTCATAGCATTCCCTCTGAGCACGTTGATGTTCTGGTAACCGTGGGCGGTGGCGTGCTGTTGTCTCAAGGCAATGATACGGTCTTCGACGTAATGCGTCACTTGGACACGAATCTCCATTCCCAAAATGAGTGTATCCTTGAATTCAGGTGAGAGATCAACGAGCAAACCGCCGAATCCACAGCCAATATCGGCGATCTTGACCTCTTTGGTCATCTTTCCTGTACTTTCATCATAGTAGTGTGGATACATCTTTGACCAGTCCATCTCATCGGGAGAGCGTGGATACTCGAGCTGGTGATCTGAAAAGGGATTTGAGTGGGCTCTCTGTCTGTAGAATCTCTTTCTCGGAAGCTCGACGACAGTTTCGGAAGACTTAACAGTTTCCTCGTCGATTCTGACGTGCTTGAGATTTTTTCTCATAGACTCCTGCTGAGCACGGTACGCCTGACGTTTGGCGTACGTCTCGGAGTTGAGCTTCTCAATGTCATTTTTACTCAGATATTTGGTCTGTTGTTCTGTCATTATATTTTTTATTTTGTTTAGTAATGTATAGCCCTTGGAATAGAAATTTAAATGGGACGAGATATTCACATGTTGATAATATGTTTGTTGATCGTCTGCTCTGGAAATTTTTCTTTTTTTATAAATGTCTGCCATCCATCGCCGTGTCATCAGTATGGATAAAAGTTCATTACCCATAGAACTGCCATCGTATCCTTCATCAGCTCCATTCATTCAAAGAATTAGCTATATATAATCTCAAATGTATGGGATCACTCCTCCTGCATTCCTTTTAAGCAATTCTCCAATCTCTCCACAAAGTTAATGAATTCCACATCCTTAATCTTCTCTTTCAAAAGCTCCTTGATTTCATCATCAGACATTCTATCCCACTGCTCCATAGAAATCCCTTTGCTGTTGGATAGTACGTCCTTTGGTGGTTCTAATATCCGAGAAAGGAAATCCATGTGTGCAGTGGGTTCCTGTTGAGTTGGGGTGTGAGATGGTTGGGTGATTGTAGTTGTTGGTTGGGATAACGAGGGCTGGCTCAAGGGGAAGAGTGGGTAATGTGGAGTGAATTGACCTATTGCTCGTGGGTTGTAGAGTGGAAGTTTTGTAGAGATGGGCATAACAAATTGGGAATCCTGGAATAAATGTGGCTGTGTTAGCTCTTGTGGCGATATGTGTGTGAGTGGTTGCTGGATGGGCGTCTGAGCCAAACTGGTCAGTGTGTTGGCCGATGTGGCACCCATGGAATTGTCAGCGATGATAAGATCGCACTCGTTCTGCAAATATGAGAGACAATGTTGATACTCCTGCGTGGTGGTGAAGCTCACCTGGAACTTTTTGTGAACAACGTCTCCAATCAAGTAGTACTTGAACCCGATGGATGGAGACTTAGAGTATGCCTGGATCTCATTGACGTGGATACGGAGTTCTTCCTATAAGAAAAGAGAAAGGTTAGTAGAGATGAAGCAAACACCCCTAAGTAAAAAGACTAGATGCTCCCAGGGTGTTCTTCATACCATCACGGTGCTTTTCCAGATGACTTTTATCGTTGCTCTGTTGACGACTGTGAGAGTGATGTCGTTGCGTGAGGGAAAGTGCTCCCACTTCTGTTCTTTGAAGTACGAGTACTTCCGCACATGAAAGTTTCTGATGCCGTTCATCGCTTCTTGTCTAAAGAATCCTTTGGATTTCTGTATATTTGAAGTGGTAATGATGCTCTTTACGCGTTTGTTTACCTTTTTATATAGATCTCTCATCTCATCTCATCCCAGAGGAAAAGGGGTGACAAAGAAAATCAAACCGCGAAAACACCATCTCTTTGTTTTTATTTAGGGGGTCATCAACAACAACAGCAACAACCCTTCACAATCTCTCCTAAGATCTCTAAGAAATCCTCCATGACGGTGGATCTCGGTTTCATAACACTCAATAAATCATATCAACATACAATACATAATTATGAGCTCAGAAGACAGGCCAGTACTGCCAGAGATCAGGTTCCTAACATTCAACACATGGGGTCTCAAATTTGTTTCCAAAGTGCGTAGGGAAAGACTCCGAGCCATTGCAGACCGCTTAGCAAACACACACGAGAAATATGACGTTGTTGCCCTCCAAGAAGTCTGGGTGAGAGAGGATTGGGAATATCTGGAAAAGGCATGCTCACAATTGTTCCCACACAGACGAATTTTCTACTCTGGAATCCTCACAGGGCCTGGATTGGCCATCTTGTCGAAAGTGCCTATAGAGTCCACATTCCTGTACAGATTCCCTATTAATGGAAGGCCCTCTGCGTTCTGGAGAGGAGATTGGTACGTGGGCAAGTCAGTTGCTGTTACGCTTTTGAAACCATTGAGTGATGATACACCTCCCTTGGCCATCCTGAATTCACATATGCACGCCCCTTACTCACTCACAGGCGACGCTGCCTATGAATGCCATAGAGCATGTCAGGCTTGGGATTTCTCAAGGATTTCCAAGCTGTTGACGAAAGCAGGATATGCAGTCGTCATCGTTGGTGACTTGAACTCGAGACCAGGGTCTTTACCGCACACATTATTGACTCTGGAAACTGGGTTGGTGGACAGTTGGGAACAGTTGAACGGTGTCCAGGACTTGGAGTACATTAAGAACTTACCGGCACAGGCACAAATTGAGGTTGGTGGGACCACCTGTGACTCAGTTCTGAATACATGGAGAGCTGATCGTCATCCCACAGAGGCTTGCAGATTGGACTACGCTCTCATTGACGGTCAAAAGCTCAAAACTACTAAAGCTTATGTGGATTTCACTGAGCCTTTGGACATTGGTTCTTACTCTGACCACTTTGCCTATTCATGCACTCTACAGGTATTGCGAAGTACGGTAACGCAATCACCAAGCAAAAACGAGTTCGAGCGTATTGAGTCGTACACCACTTCGAGAGTTCTAGTTCATGAAAATATGCTTGCTTGCATTGAAAAGTATGAGGAGACGTCGGCATGGCAGACCAAGTGGAGATCATTGCATTTTTTGGCCTCCATGGTATTCATCATTGCCGTGATTGTGGCTATTACCTTTACTGCCAATGTTGCTGGATGGTCTTCGGTGCTTTGGGTTCTTGCTACTGTGGTTGTTCTAGCTACCGGGCTCGTTGACGGACTCATTGCCCTGTTGTTTGGCCGGTACGAGTGGAGAGCATTACAAGAGGTTAAACAAGAGGTGTTGAATTCGAAGGCAAGTATATGACTTCCATGTTGTGACCGGCATGGACTATAGAACTAATGAAATAATCGGCTCTTACAAGAACTAGCTTATTTAATGATAGATCATTCTCAAAAGAAAAAAAAAGTTGTAGCACTAATGTCCTTTAGCACATACAAAATCGGTATCTCAAAAGGTGCCGTTATAAGGTTGAATATCGGAATCACCGCGCTCCCAGAAAACCAAAAACCAAAACCAAACCCGTGCAAACCCACCACCACATCCAATCATCATAGTCATTCATTAAGTACAACCATATACACTCTCTCCCCGCCCAAAAAATGCCACATAGACGACCAGCTAACAAGAAGACTGTGTCTTTCTCAGATTCCACACACTCACCGTCTTTGGAGAAGGGCGTCTACCACGTTCAATTCTCCCTCAAGACGTTACCATTCCATCTACTTCCTGTTGTGTACTCCATCTTCACATCGGAAGAACTGACACCGCAGTCCATCCCACGGATCCTAACTCACCACCTTTATCTCCTCGCTGTGTCACAAGTTGTATTTGCCGTGCTCTTCAATTCCCTCATCACAGAAACACGTAAGGACAAGACGCGCCAGATCAGGTTTTCACCAAGATCAGACTACTCGCTCCTTTTCATTGGTCTAATCATTTGCATACTGGCCACACCTATTATTTACGTTCTGCTAGTTGTATTTGGTGCACCATTAACAACTTATATCCATGAGACCTTTTTGTTGGCTGCCCATCTCTCAATGCTTTGTTTCCCCGTTGTTGTAACATGTTTGAAACTGTCACAAGTCAACCAATCATTCTACAAGTACTTCGGTGCTGTCGCTGTCGGTGCGTGGTTAGGTGCCATTGTTATTCCATTGGATTGGGATAGACCTTGGCAGAACTGGCCACTGCCTATTGTTGGCGGTGCTTATCTGGGTGCTGCGGTCGGTTATGCTATTGGGTGGGCTTTTTAAGATGAATATGTGAGATGTGTATTGTGAGTCGTATAGAAGAAGGAAACAAGAACATAGAAAGGCTAATCAAAGCCTCTTCATTTGAGCTCCTTGTAGATCTGCGAAAGTTCCTTGTTCGTAAATGTTTTGGAAGGAGATTTGAAATCATTTTGAATGATCAACGTGGCTGGGCCCTGGATCTCGTAGAAAAGTCTGTTCTTGAACATGAGTGTGTTGACTTTCGTGGAGACCCATTCAGACACAGTGTTGAGAATGGATGGCTGTGGCACTTCTACAACTTCGTTTCCTTTCAGTTCCTTTTCCTTAACTGCTTCTGTTGCTGTTGCTGTTGTTGTCGTTGTCGTTGTACTCTCCTTTGGTGATGTAGTCTCCTGCACCTTCTTCAGAATAATGTTGTAGTAAGACTTGATAGTATTCCACACGCCAAAGGAAGGTAATTCGAGCAAATTCAGTTTTTGGAATCCTGAAGGTGTTCCTGTATAAGCAACTATGGAGCCTGGGTTCACACTGATGGACTCTTTGTCGTCCAATTGGATGGTAAAGACTTGCGAGTTACCAGTCAATAGCAAGTTTCCCCTGTCGTGTGCCACGACTTTGACACCACTCGAGACGCCCGAAGCCCTTGACATTTCCAAGTTACCGTACCATCCAGCGATGTCGTCAGTGTTCATTACGGTCCACTGATCCTGATCGCTGAGCTCGAGGTTGACAAACCCTTTAGCATTGGATAGAAGAAGCGAGAGAGGCTTTGTGGAGGTGACCTCGTTGTAAATGAGTGGCTTGGACAGCAAGTTCACCACGTTGAGCTTCTGTGACATTGACGCTAAGTCGCCATTAGCAGCCACAAGGGAGCGAGTACGGGCATTCAGTACGCTCGATGCCGGAAGAGATACGTGTAATAGCGTAGGTGGTGTTCCTAGTGGCTCGAACTTTGGGTATTCGATGAAAAGGCCTGCGCCAGTGGAAGTTGGTAGTTGTTGTAGTTGCTCAAGGGATTTGGCAGGGTTTGCAGCCTTTCCCACTTGCACAAGACGTGCTGATGTGGACCGGAGCATTTCTTTTTTCTGTTAGTATTGTAGTACGTTATTGCTGTTACAGGAGTGTTTCCTAAAGGTGATTCTATTCCTTTTTCCGGCTTAAGCAGAGAAACAATAAAAAAAAGAAAAAAAAAGAAAGATTTAAAGCGCTTTCTTCGTTTTGTGTGGAGATAACAAAAGGAAGGTACACACAATACCACGAAGACATCCACTTCTTTAATAATGGAACAAGTCAAGAAGGATCTTTCAGAGTATAAACAACTGTTTGAGTATCTGAACACATCACAACCGACACAGGTTCTGGCCCCCATCGATGGCGAGGGCCGCGAGTTCTGGGTCCATGCTCTTGCGGACCCAACGGGTGAGATTGAGCTTGAAATTGAAGGAAAGACAAGGACGTATTCGCAGAATGAAGCATTAGACGTTCTGAAGAGACAAATTAAGGTCCTGGAAGATCGCTTAAAGAAGTGATGTGCTAATGAACTTTATTTACTTTTATAGAAACAAGAGACAGAGAGAGAGAGCCTTTTGTAGCGCGGGAAAGTAACAATAAAACGCGTAAAACCTCACAAAAATCGTCACCATCACAACATCAAAACATCAAAACATTAAAACATCAATAGAGAACAATAGTGGGTTAACATCAAACCACAATGTCGACAATGTCCCTTCCTCAGATTAACGTGTCCCTGCTGAATGACCGATACGCCGAATACAAGAAACAAGCAGCGCGGCAGGCATATCTGTTTGACGATGAAGTCGAAGACGCGCTACAAGACGAGGAGTTGAGTGAGGAGAGTGAGGAGAGTGAGAGTTATTCAGGTTACAAAGAGACTTGGTTTGATGATGAAGAAGAAGGAGATGACGATTATTACCCTGGTCTGGAACAAGATATTGATGAAACACTGCAAGGGGAAATTGGTGGACTTGATATCGAGGAGGAGGATGTTCATATGCCATCAATGTGGGAGATTTGTCTAAAAGTGGCATTTACACTACTATACCGACTCAAACGACAATGGAAGAGAATTATTCTACTTTGTTTAGGAGTTGTGGTGTTGGCATTTTTGGTCCCATTGACACTTCACACATACACCTCTTCAAGTCAAATTATCCCAAATGTGAGAAACTTGGGGGATATTTCCAAGAGCATCAACAATTTACAGTGGCAGATTAATGAGATAAACACAAAGAACAAAAGCAAGCTCCAAGATCTACGCCATTATTTGGATATGAAGATTGATGAAGTTACTGGAAGATTCAGCCAAGTACATGAGAGGCTAGATGCTTTAGAAAACCAGCAAAAGGAGCTCTTGCAGAAACTGGATGCTTTGAGAATTGATACTATTGATATTGTTAATAGTGAGAAAGTACCCGTTCTGCTAGACTCTGAGAACAATGTCCAGTTATTGCCAGAGTTTAAGGAGTACTTACAAAATTACATCAAGTCTGTTCTTCTTGGAAATGATGTAAAACAAGAGTTCAAACTGGATCTTCAAAGGTTTATTGAGGATTACATTGGTGAAATTGTGAATGATAAAGTTGGGTTCATGAAGAGGGAGGAAATTTTGAGACTGATTACCCAGGAGTTTCAGCAAAACAAGACGAAGCTAATCCAGGAGATTAAATCCCTAATGAAGACTAACATCTCAGATTCTATACAACGTGATATCCCACAAAGACTTGTTCCAAACAACAAGAACAAAAGGTCAAAAATCAACTACGCACAGGCTTCCAATGGTGCAAGAATTATCAATTATCTCAGCTCGCCAACGTTCCAACCACGCACGAAAGGGTCGAAATGGTTCCCATTCGGTCAATCTTCGTCTCAGCAACATCCAGAAGCGGATGAAGTGGCGACATCAACTTCTCCATTCATCATTCTGACGGGACACGAAGGGTTTTGGAGGTCTGCAGAATTGAAGGCCAAAGTCGGGATCAAATTCTTGGAGCCAATATATATTAATGAATTCTTGTATCAGCACCAGAGAGTTTTGAACAGTGCTATGCTCACTTCATGCCCAAAGACTTTTGATGTTTATGTGCATACTGATGACATTGACAAGATGAGAGCAGCAGTCCCTGGCTCCACAAGGACTATTCAGAATGGGAGATATGTGTTTGCTATGCATTGTGAGTATGATATCAATGGTGATGAAGCTCAGAGGTGTCTTGTTCCCGACGAGTTAAAGACTATATTGGTGAAATCTATGGTGATTTCTGTAACAGAGAATTATGGGAATGAGTTTTTCACCGGTTTAAACAAGTTTCAGGTGCATGGATTAACGAGGTTTGACTTGGCGTCAGTGGACCGCTTATTGGGGAACAAGGACATTGGTGAGCCGCTAAAGAGGAGTTTTAGGGTCCCGGCTGTGAAGAAGTTTGGGGATGACAACGTTTTATGATGGGCTTATTATGATAATCTTTGTCTTGGTAAGTAAATAATTGGTAATGGACTCTCTACTTTAGAAAGAGTAGAAGTGGAACTAGAGACTAATAATTTCACCTTCCACAAACTTTTTACACACTGGATGATTTTCCGCAACAACAAGAAAAGATTTCAAAGGTTCGCTCTCTACTATATGTGTCCTCTATCATGATTGTTGGCGCCGTCAAATATTCCATTCCAGCTCTGTGGTTGGTTGCTCTTGGGAGAGGAATAGTCTGGGCTTTTTGCTTGTTCTTGGAAGGGAAGTCCTGTATGGGTTGTTTTTCCCCCACCAGCTTCCTACGAATACCATATTCCCAACCAGAGCTCATAAAACCTAAAGTTGGTGAGAGCTAGGGTAACTGAAATATATATTTATATATTTATGAGCATGTTGATGTGAAGGGAGAAGGAGGAGCATTCCCGCAAATCATTAAGCTGCTTTGGTTGTTTGGTTAAATTTGGACTCCCAAAAAAAAAAGCCACACAGAGGAGGGCAACGGCCGAGACAAAAAAACAAAGTTAAACAAAGCTCGGCGCGTTCGCGCATTCCTTTTGAGCTCAGCTCAGGCTTTCTCTCTCTTCCTCTCTCCCCCCTTAACTTCTTCTCCCCATCTCAAAAAAAAAGCCCACCTTGAAATTTCCCATTTTTCAGGTCCCACCTTTTAAAATTTAAATAAAAAGCCTTGCTGTCTATCCCACTCGCAAAAAGGCATAATCAGTCTTCCTAGCAGAATCCACCTTTGAGCCGTTACTGTCACTCGCTTTTTTTCCCCCACCTCTTGCCCATTTCCCTTCTCTTCTTCCTTTGTGCTTCCCACTGATAAGCTCAATCACTTGAAACAGAATACACACACACAGAGAAACATACAGAAATGGCGATCAGGCACATGTTCAAGTCGAAGAAGAAGCAGGAGACGACCCCTCCAACGACGACATCCTCTAGTGGATCGTCACCACCGGGCCCTGACTCTCCCGCCCCATCCTCCTCTACTTCATCCGCCTCTTCCGTGTACACCAGGAATTCTAAGAGTACGGCGTTAACGGGCTCAAACTCCACTGTATACGAGCAGTACATGCAGCTTTCTCGGAAAGCAGACTTCCCACAGGAGCTGACCCCTATTGTCACTCTGCTAAACTGTCAAGCAGGCCGTGTGTACGCAGAAGGTGAGGTTCTGCTCAATACCGAACTTAATGGCTCTGGGGAGCAGCACCACGACAATGACCTCTTCTTCCAGCCAGCAGAAGCTACATTGAGAGGAACATCGCTGTTTTTGTCTTCTGCGACGATCAAGCCAATTACACTTGACTTGCTGGAGGCCACCGTCAAGGTCCATGAACAGTACACTTCACTCATCTTATCAACTACGCATCGTGCTGCACACCACCTCAAGTTTGGATCCCTTAACGAGCTTCAACACTGGCTCTCGGCCATCTATTTGGCCACCTATGAACACACGAGACTCTCCCTCTGTTACACTGCATCACTGCTCTCCGCTAAGGCAACTCAGCTCAGTGACGTGCACGTTGTCATGAATGAGCTCAAGTTCACCAAGGAAGAGTGGGTCAACATTAAGTTTTCCAAGAATGCCCAGTGGATCAGGTGTTACATGACCGTGTCACCAGGAAACAACAAGAACAATGGCGTGGTCAAATTCTACTCCTCTCAAAGGGCAACGAAGAAGAACCTCATCTGCTCCGTCTCTGCCATGAGCTACTGTCACGCCGTTTACCCTTCTGTCGTTGAACTCATTGACAACTCTGCCTTGATCAGATTACACGGAGACATTATGTTCTACAATTTGGGTGCCTCTCCACATGACTCTCCGGTGGCATCGACACCTTCTTCCCCAGTGCAAGGGCACGGCAGACACGCCTCTATGTCTTCTATTGCCTCCCTCGCCTCGAACAAGTCCACCAAAGGGCATCCCATCCTCAAGACATCCCTGTACATCCTCCCACAATCACACGGAGGTGTCAAGCCGTACGAGACGATGATCAGAGTGTTGATACCATTGTTCGATGCCTTTAAGCTATATGGAAGACCAAAGAGACTGATCCCTGATAAGCGTGATGAGACCTCCCTCTTGTTTGGCTTGCCAGCTCTACCCAAGGTGAAACTCTTGACCATAAGTCTCGTGACAGAGTTGGTGAAAGACAACTGGTACGTCCTCTCCAATGACGAGACGGCCTACCCACAGTTGTTTGACACACAGTTGAAACAGCTGTATTCAAGTGATGCCTCGTTTGGTGGGTATGGTGACCTAAGAGAGTCTGTGCTGAAGGAGACACAGTTTGAGCACCCATTCACAAGACGGATGTCGCTCTCGTCTTCGACATCGTTCGATGCAAACGCAACTCCCAAGTATGCCCTCAGTGTATCTGATTATCCAGTAGGACTCTCTTCAGAGGCTCTGAATGAGATTCAGGAAAGATCAGTGGGCTTACAAAAGAATATCACGGGTAATGGTGCCTTGGGGAGAAACCGGTCAACGAGCATCAACTCTTACAGCAAGACTCATCAGAGAAGGGAGTCTAGGGCTTCACAGTTGAGAGCAGAGTCTTATACAAACTTGAATGCATTGATGGAAGGTGCGCATATCTCTTAATATGTCTCGCTTGGTACTCTTATCTGTGTTTTCTTATGATACATTTCATGATTATGTTTCTTTGTTTACTTGAGCAGAGTAGTTTTATTCACTTAAATACATTTTATTCACCTTCCATCTATTCATCCCTCGGAACTGGTGTGTTAACCCTCGAATTTCACCTTCACAATTTTTACAGCGATGACACTGGGGGTGCGTTTTGTACCAGAAAAACCCCCATGAAAGATGCGCGTGAAGGCGAACAATAGTAAAGAGCTATTCTTTTAGAATCACGTACACAAACACGAGTGCCTATGCGTGTATTCCAAACAGGACGATTGCTAACACGGAGCATTCACACATTAAGACCCTTTCCATGGCCACACAAACCACTGGCATCGTCTCTGCTTAGACAGCGCGCAGCGTTTGTCACAATACCGAGAGCTTCTTCTCCAACATTGACTCACTTTAGTGTTAGATCCAGAGGGTTACACACGTCTTTAGTGAAGTTAAACAAAGATAAAAGTGGGGAGAAGATTGATACAATAGCCCCACCGAAACTATCACCACATGATTCGAAAGCGTCTGGATTTGGAGACATTCGTCGATTGTTTGAGCTCGCCAAACCGGAGACAAAGCCGATGCTTGTTGCACTTGGCCTGCTAGCCATTTCGTCTGCAATTTCTATGACTGTTCCCCTGATCATTGGCAAGTTTCTGGACTCTGGAAATGAGAAGCTTGGAACTATTGCCCTGGCTGGGTATGAGTTGACAATGAATGAGTTTTTGGGTGCCACGGCACTCGTCTTCATCATTGGTGCATTTGCCAATACCGGCCGTGTTATTATCTTGAGAACTGTTGGTGAGAAGCTGGTGGCCAGATTGAGAACAAGAACTTTGAAGGCCTCATTGGAACAAGACGCTGCGTTTTTGGACAATAACCGTGTTGGTGATTTGATCTCTCGGTTGTCATCGGATGCTTCGATCGTATCGAAGTCCGTCACACAGAATATCAGTGATGGAATCAGAGCTGTTCTCAGCGGTAGTGTTGGAATCACGATGATGATGCTTGTTTCCTGGAAGCTGACGTCTATCATGCTCCTGTTGGCTCCACCTCTGGGTGCAATGGCATTTGTTTATGGAAGACGGATCAGAAACTTGTCGAGGGATTTACAAAGATCGATTGGTGATTTGACTAAAGTCGCAGAGGAACAACTGAATGCCACGAGAACTATCCAGGCTTATGGTGGAGAGAGACAGGAGGTGGCTAAGTATGCCGACAATGTGAGAAGTGTGTTCAAGATTGGCTTTAAGGAGGCAACAACTTCGGGTGTATTCTTTGGCACCACTGGATTCCTCGCCAATATGGGTCTTATCGCATTGTTGGGCATTGGATCTTCGATGATTCACAGCGGAAGTTTAACAGTTGGTGAATTGTCATCGTTCATGATGTATGCCGTGTACACTGGTTCGTCAATGTTTGGACTCTCCAATTTCTACTCGGAGATCATGAAAGGTGCCGGAGCTGCAGCTCGTATCTTTGAGTTGAATGACAGAAAACCGGCAATTCCATCAACCATTGGTGTGAAGCCAACGGTTCAAGACTTCCAAACCGACATAGAGTTCAAGAATGTTGGTTTCGAGTATCCAACAAGACCTAACATCAAGATCTTCCAGGATCTATCCTTCAAGATCCATCCGGGGGAACATGTTTGTATTGTTGGTCCATCTGGCTCTGGTAAGTCCACCATCACTTCGTTACTGCTAAGATTCTACGATGTGTCGAAAGGTGAAATCCTGGTGAACGGAAGAAACATCTCGGAGTTCAACCTGAGAAAGTTTAGAAAACTGATTGGAGTTGTCCAGCAGGAGCCTGCCTTGTTTAGTGGAACGATCTTGGAGAATATAACATATGGTATTCCAGAAGAGAAGTGCAAGGATCTGGACCTTGTTCTATCGGGAGCCAATGTCAAGAACTTTATCAGTGAGTTCCCTGATGGTGTGAACACCATTGTTGGTCCTCGAGGGGCACAGTTGTCAGGAGGTCAGAGACAAAGGATTGCGCTAGCACGTTCTTTGTTGCTGAACCCACAGGTCTTGATCCTGGACGAAAGCACATCTGCATTAGACTCCAAGTCTGAAAAAATCATTGCGAAGACGCTGAATCAAAGGTGTACTGATGGAAAGACTACCATCTCTATTGCGCACCGTGTGAGTACCATTAAGCACAGCTCCAGAGTTATTGTGTTGGGCACTGATGGTGGTGTTGTGGAGACTGGTCCTTACGATGTATTGAGGGCACAGGCTGATGGTGCTCTGAACAAGCTGCTTGCCAAGAGTGAAGAAGGTGCTGTTGAAGATTCTACTAGTGAAGTGAAACAGTCAGAGGTTGTTGAAGCAGAGGAGGAATTGGAGCTGGAGATTGAGAAACAGGAGGAGAGAGATCTATCACTAAACAAATAACAACGGAGGGAATATACATACATATACATACATATATTAGAGTGTCTCGTACATAGCTCACACTCACTTTGCTCATTCACTTTGTATAACTCCAAACACCCAATTTGGATATATTTCCTAACGGGGAAAATTATCCATATACTTACGTCATAATGCATTCGATCTGTGATGATTTTTTTTTCTTTTTTTTTTAAGCTCATCGGACACAATCAGGGCTTTTTGCCCATTTTGCAGCTGAGGTTTGATAAACAAGGGGTTTTAATCAGGTTTTTAAGGTCATTACCGTCTCTCTGTTTAACTTGGTGTAGAATAGTTACAAATTACAATCAAATCTTAATTTCCCTGTATACCCCTTAAAAAAAATTTGCGTGGTTGCTGATCAGCGAGCGTAGCCTGCTTTTTGTTTGTTTGTTTTTTCTTTTTCGATGGAAGGAGAAGGAAAAAAAGAAAAAAAACCAGAAAACGAAAGCAGCACAATTAAGGGGGCTTTCTAATTATAACTTATGTTTATATGTTCAGTGTGTATATAATATATATATATCTTTTTATATCTATGAAACTTAAAATAAGTCAAGCTGGGCGGGTTGTACTATTTTAGTTTCTTGTCTCATAAAGCACTCTGCCAAATTTGGATTACATCCCGTCAGCAGCTGTTTACCTTTCAACGCACGCACCGAAAGAAATCTCTTGGATTAAAAAGCAAAAAGCCCCCAAAAAAATAAAGAAAAAAAAAAGGGAGAAGAAGAATCAACTCCTTTCACACTTCCAAATCACATACACACAGACAGACCGAAAGAAAGAAAGGAACAAAGAATATGGTTGTTCCTGCTCCAAATAGTCTCGCCCTCCTCCAGGAGCATGCCATCCAGGAGCTTGGCTTCTCACCAGATCTGGAGATCTACGACTTTGACTACGCCATGGCCAGGGACCAGGTTATCACACGCACTGCCTTTCTCAGAACACACAGGGAACTATGGCTGGTAGTACTGGCTGCCGGAGTTTTACTTATCTCACTACAGTTCTATATCAGATTGCTACTTGGCTCTGGGAAATCAATTCACAGGCTAAAGTCCAAGATCTCCTCGCAGTCCATCAGAGAACAGATTATCGACTTGGAAGCACAGCTACCAGAGCTCTCTCACTCACAGTCAAGCACTCCTTCTGCATCTCCTTCGATGTCGAATGATCGCCTCAAGGAGTTCCAGATCGACTCGTTCCACGATGAGTGGAGGATGAAACAGTCGTAACAAAAAAAGAAAAAGTAAGACTTCGACCTTACCTTATGACCTGATGACATCTTCCCCTCCTCATCTTCCATCACCTGCATTTATTCACTCCTTTGTTCGTCGTCCAAACGTTCAGTGATTTATTCATTCTTCCGTTCATTAATTTATTAATACCCCTTTCCCTTCTTGGTCTCCCTTATCCCTTTGCACGTTATGTTTAGAGAGGCTTTTTTACTTTGTATTTCATTCACATCTTTCTTATAGTTATAAAGGAATTTGTTTGTTTACTTTGGTCAATTTAAATTTATTTAGCTTTCTCATAATTTGGTGATAAGATTAGATTGAAGCTCTAAGTTTACCCAATATAGGAGAAATATGAGATCACCTGTGCTCAGTATTACGCTGATCAGAGGTTACAAAGTGTAATTCTCATCCCTAACAAAAAACCATCACCACAAAATTGTGAAGGTGACACCAAAATCCTAATAGAGATCAAAGTACATTGACATACAATCTCTTTACCAGCCCCCGCCCCCAGCGAAAGGGAACGTATTAATCGCCATGAAAATACTACTGACGCTCACTACTTTTCAACTCTTTCTAATACAAACACTCGCATCCCCTGGAGACAACCTCGATGAGTTCATTCACTGCACAGAAGCCTGTGAATACTCAATATGTCAAACACGCTCTATGCATGCTGGTAACCAATTCCTTTCGTTCCACTTTGAGAACGTTTCTCCGCTGATGCGAATGATGCTTTGGGATTGTGCGAGTAATTGCGATTATCAATGTCAACAAATCATCACTGAGATGCGAGTTGAACAAGGCGAAGAAGTGTACCAGTTCCATGGGAAATGGCCTTTTATGAGATTACTTGGTGTTCAGGAGCTGGCTTCTGCATTCTTCTCTGTGTTAAACTTCATTCCACATTACATCAACTTCTGGAAGGCCTATGACAAGTACAAAGCCGCCATGGGATCTATCAAAGTGTTGTATCAGAATGTCGTAATCATTGCATCCGTGACAATGTGTGCTTGGACTTTTTCCACCATTTTCCACATAAGGGATCTGATTGTAACAGAGAGATTGGACTATTTCTTTGCCGGAGCAACAGTTTTGTGTGGATTTCATGGTCTTTTGATCAGAGTCTTGAGATACGACTTGCATCCAAAGAAAAGAGCCTGGATCTCAAGACTATGCTGTGCCATGTACTTGTACCATTTCATCAGACTCAACTATGATTGGTCCTACACATATAACATGCGAGCCAACATCTTTGTTGCATTGCTACAATATGGTTTATTGCTACTATTAAGTTATCAGCATTACAAGTCAAGGCCTCAGCAAAAGTCATTGTGGGTAACTCCACTCGTTTTAATCGCTAGTGTTTTATTCGGCATGAGCTTCGAGATATTTGACTTCATAAACTTGCAATGGCAAATTGATGCACACGCAATCTGGCATGCCACCACCGTGCTTCCTGGATTTTGGCTGTACAATTTCTTGTTTGAGGACATTGAG
Source organism: Petasospora petersonii (assembly GCA_030574135.1). Lineage (NCBI taxonomy): Eukaryota > Fungi > Ascomycota > Saccharomycetes > Phaffomycetales > Wickerhamomycetaceae > Petasospora > Petasospora petersonii. The sequence goes on from JAJMEM010000014.1 coordinate 42,503, forward strand.
TCGTTACACTCGAAGTATTTAGATTAAAAGTTTTCTTTTTCTTTTCTATCGCTTTACGCTTGAAATGGATGAAACAGTACACCCATAAATTGAAATAAATCAAAGGTTCTTAACAGTCTCGTCGTGAGCAACAGGACCATCGAGATATTGAAGTTCCTCCTGTGGGAAGATCTTTGGGAAAAACATAGCACCAACAACAGTCAGCAACAGCACCAGTGGGAATCCTATGGCACCTTTAGTCTGTACAATTCCAAACTCTGCGGCAAATCCTATGAGAGAGAAGGCAATAAACAAGTATTGTTTCTTCTTGGGTACCAATACGAGAGGATTTGTTTTTGTCTCTTCATCGTCATCTGCATGTTCTTGTGCAAACACAAACCGTAGTCTATTCACAATAGGATTACCGTGCAGTCCAGTCGATCCCATGATGAAAAATAACCCGGCAAGGACACACTGGGGGATGACGCCGAGACACACGAGCAATGGGCGAGTCATTGTTCCCAACAACATGAGTCCTTGTACAGTGTTTGTGACTCTCTGCTCGACTGTTCCTGTAATGACACCATTTTTATCTCTAACCGCGAGCGACTCTGTGTGGAGTGGTGCCTGTGGGATGAGTCCATTAGGGCATGGAATTCCGAGCAATCCAGCAATACCAGTGACGATTCCTAGGAGAAACAGGTCGTAGTGGAAAGCAGCTGGTTTTTTCAGCTTGAATTTGGAGTCTTGAGCCATTAGAGATGATATAGAGTGGTCAAAGTAGAACAATATGGCTAGGATAATTCCAAAGGGTAAGGCTAAGAATATGTGGCCCACAGAGAGCCCTGTAACGTCGACCCAACTGTCTCTCGACGTTGGCTTGAAAGCCTTTGTGATGGGCAAGCGCTCAAAGTTGATCATGTCCAAGTATCCACCAAAATGGATGAACCCTGAGAAGAATACGACGCACATTGGTGTTGTGTAGTCGGCCATGAACTGACGTACTGTTGGATTGAAATAGCGAGTCTCATGAAGCATGTTGCCCGCAAAGCCAACGATTCCCATGACGATGGCGATCATACAGGAGGCAAACCCGGAGGAGCCGTAGTCTTCGTCATTGAACTGCCTTGTGAGGATCTGGATACCCTTCTGGATGTACACGACATTGATGAAGAGGCCAAAGATATCGCAAGGGAACTGTGTGGCGTACTTGAGAGCAGAAACACAGTTTGTGATTGAGATGACAAACTGTGCAATCATTCCCCATATGCTGATCCAAAACATAAAGGGGAAATACGCAATGTTCTGCGTTTTGATGATATCGTAAACAGTGTAGTTGAAGATGGAGATTGGTCCAGTGACACCGACAATTGTGAGTGGCTGTCCGGAGAAGATTCCAAAGACAATGCCTGCCAGTGCAGAGGATAAGAGCACCTCGTTGACACCATATGAGTTGTCTGTCTTATCAAACATGTCCTGTGCAAATGCAATGGCTGGGAAGATGTTTGTGAAGAAGGTGAGAATTGTGGAGGGTATTACTCTATAGTTCCAGGCATCAGTCCAATCGCTCACATAGTAGGGCGCCCTGTCCTTGATGTCTGCAATGATGCCCCTCCCGAGAAATTTCCATGCACGTTTGTGTCGTGAGTGTGGTGTGCTTTCAACGTCTAGTGAGGTGCCCTCTGTGTATTCGACTTTGTGGGATGAACCTCTGTGCCTCATCATCATGTGTTGCTCCTTTTTTTTTTCTCAGTTTGAATTTGATTATAACTTGACAGCAACTTAATTATGAAAATGTTAGAGATGATGCGGGTAAACAACTAGAAAATCAGCAGGGCGGCTGTTAGTGTTTGGTTCATTTGTTTGTGTAAACAGTGATGAATGTTGTAAATGGAGAGGAAGGGGGCGCCTTTATAGCCGTTGTCTCTTTTTTTTTCGATTCTTTTTTGATTTTCCCCCGGGTTTTTTTGTTTCTTTTTTTTAGAGGCCCTTCACACAGGCGGAGAATAATATTTGAGGGAGGAGATTTAAAAAGAGAGAGAGATAGATGTCTGTAGCATTTTATTTTTGATAATTGGATAGAACAACATCGATGTTTCAAGAGCCAATCATAGAATCACACACACACAACCAAAGTACCGGGCAAGAGGATAAATAGGAAAAAAAAGAAGAAAAAGGAGGAGAGGAGGACCTCTTTCTCTGCCCTCGGTAAGACCTCAAACGCTCCGTTTCCCCAAAAACGCAGGGCCTCTAAAACCCACTGCAACATACAGCCAGCAACGTCATCGACACGTTGCTCTACAAGAAAAGAGAAAACCGTAGGTAAGAGAAGAGAGAGAGAAAGAGAGAATATTATCGGAATTTATGACGCACACACACATACAATGTCAAAGTCTAACTAATTGACTCAGTTTCTTTTTGGAAGAGGGAGAGGCACCTTGGGACCTCCCATAATTCTCTCTGCTTTATGTTGTAGGTTCATTATCCATCATTGTATATCTAATTTCCTCCTCCCTCAATCGTAACATAAAGAAAAAAACACCAATCTCAAAGAATTCCGATCGGTATCAAGTGCCAATCTTGGTGAGATGTGGATCTGTAAAGCGTGCTCGTTTCAACTAGTTTCAATCATCATCATTAACACTAAGCAGCTTGCTTGGCGGATTTCTGCCCTATCATTTTTTTCCTATACAGCCGTGCATCTCTTGTCTTTCGGTCTCTGGGCGATGCTTTTTATGGCTGGAGCATATGCAAACTCTGGTGACTTAAACCCCACCTCGCTCCTTCATATCCACACTATATACGGGCCCCTTCGGTTCAAAGAGCCTCACACGGCAATTGAGAGTAAACTGCTGTTGTTGTTTTTCCAATGATTGTGTATAGATCAGCAACTTGTCTGTTTTTTGACAGTCTGCCTGCTGATCTATGCACAACAACTTTCTTTGACTTCGGTTCAAGGGGGGAAAGAGGAGCAAAGGGCAAATAGGCAGTAGCTCTTTCATCCATGAAAGCCACATAAACTTGTCATCAATTCCACATCGCACGGCAAGGACAGCTATTAAAAGGGGGCTATATATCCTCTTTTTTTTCTGTCTTTTGTTTGCCTTAACTCTTCTCGTTGTTTTTTAGAAGGTCTCTGTTCCTATTCCCACTATTTTTTCTTCTCTTTATCTCCATCTATCTTTATCTCTTTATCTTTCTTTGTCTCTCTTGTTCTCAATATGACAGCCAAGTGTCACAATTGCCTCACTCAAGACACGCCAATGTGGCGCAGGTGCATCGACACCAAGCTCGGCTGTTTTATCACCTTATGCAATGCATGCGGTCTTTACTACAAGGCCAAGGGAAATCACCGTCCACGCCTGCTGATCACAAAGAAGTCCCAGATCTCCAAATACGAGCAACTGATGAGCTCTCTGGCCTCTGAGGCTGAAGACTACGAGAATCAGCTCAAGACTGTTCATCTGACCGACGAGGACCTCACAGGTGTCAAGATTATCAGCTGCATCAACTGTAAGTGCATCAACACCTCGCTCTGGAGGAAAGACCAGGCAGGCAACAACATGTGCAACGCGTGTGGCCTCTACTACAAGAAGAATGGTGTGCACAGATCCATTAAGGAGGACCACAGGGACATGTTCATAGAAGTGGACAAGAACGTCATTCGCTTCAACAAGATCAAGAGGCGTAAAAGGCTGTCTCCCACAAAGAAAGTCCAGGTCAAGGGGATGGACCAGCACTCCCCTTGCAAAGAGCAGCCCTCCCCAGATTTAAGCTACACCCTTACAACGCTGAAACCATCTACACACCCACCTTCTAACCACTTCACAACGCTACCACTCCTGCAAGTCGCCACAACTGACAAAGTGGCATTGATGAGCTCGAGTCCAAGAGATGGCATAAACAGTATTACGCCTCGTTTGCCACCAATCTCAACTTTGTTAGATTCCATCAATAAGAACCGTCAGGCAAACTGCGGAGGCCACTCATGGAGTGTTACTACATAAACTTGATCATTTGTTGTCTAAATAGAAATGGTTTGTTATTTTAATATAATTGAAATGAACTATATAAAGAATATGGTGTATATATAACAATTTGGTAATGAGAGTTAACATTCACTATCAGAGATCACCCAAATGGACCGCTCTAAGCTTGGATTGGAATGAATCCTTATCCAGGTAGCAACCCTTTAACCATCTTTCGCCGGAGTTTGGATCAAATTCGTCTCTAGCATGTAAAACTCTTCTGTTGTCAAAGATCACACAGGTGCCCTCCTCTGTCTTAAACTTCACCTGGTTCTCTGCTGCATTCACAAAGTCTTCAAAGAGCTTCAACCCTCTCAAGAAATCTTGGAAAAGATGTCTGTCTCCAGAGTCCTTGGCAGCAGTAGATGTGCCCATGGTGGATCCAGAGTCTGGCCCAGTGATACCAAAGTCAAATGGGGCTTGGAATGGAGGAGAATAGTTAATCTCCTTGAAGTGATCCTTCCCTTGGTAAATGTGGCTGTCTGAAACATTGTCATTCTCCACAACCAGATAGCGCTGGTGGAAGTAATGATGTCCACCCTTGTTATAATGGTAGTTGATTGGAACGGTCAAAAGTGCCTGATACGCTTCTGGATCAACGTGCTTGACATGTCTGGCACCTGCAAACCCATCTGCAAAAACACTGTCACCACCAGTTGCCCTATTCTTGATGAAGTGCAACAATTGGAGACCAGGAGGAGATTCATAGTAGCAAAGATCCTGGTGTAGTGGTAGGAACTTGTTGGAGTATGCAATGTTGGTTGGGTTCGGAATGCTTCTTACATCAAAAACCTCACCATAGAAAGTTGACTTGATGTATCCGATACGTTGACCAATCTTCGTCACCTCTGTGTCCTCGTCATGCTCGAGATCAGACTTTTGTGGCACATTGTTGATCAACGCAAGTCCAAACGCATTCAGATCCTTCACCACCTGGGAGAGTACAGAGTTGTCCGTCATGTATCCGTGGTAATTGTACGGCTCCAGTTTCGGGAACTTGTTATCCTTATCGGTGCTTCCATCCCACACGACTATATCGTTGTCAAAATAGCGGCCCTCTTGTCTAGCCTCCACAGTGGCGTGTTTCTCCAGAAACTTTCTAGAGTAGCGACACTCATCACCGTCACTCCACTTTATGAAGATGCACTCCGGGTCTAGGACGTCCATCTCTACTGGGTAAACGTCTAAAATGTCTCCTGTGGTGAATAACTTCTGCCCGGAAGTGTGGTCCATGGACATTGGTGAGTCGGAGCTATCTCTGAGGAATGTGTTGTGCAGCGAGAACGTGATATCTTGTAATGGAAAACAAACATTTGTAAATCCATTCTTGCTAGATACAACAACGGAGTACTTCTCAAGTGGTGGGATGGTTGGTTTGTAGTCCTTGTGTATGTTTCTTCTGATACCCCAGATTGGGATCAGACGCGAGGAGGAGACACTGCCTTTAAAAATCTTTGACGAGAGTCTTGCAAGCAATTGGGGACGTCTTGATGCTGCAGTCCACACTAATGTAATCATTTTACGTTGTTTGTGGCGACAAATTATGGATAAATGTGGGTGTGGTGCCACTATCAAGATCAGTTGTGACTCTATGTAGAGGATGATTGCAAATGATTCTACACAGGGTCGCGAATGTGGGGCAAAAGCAGGAGTGGGGTTGGGAAACCGGAACTGGTTCCGGAATGTAATATAATTATAACCAGGAGGATTCACGTCATCCTCCTCCCTTTTCTATTCAATTACGCACATACACTCTCAAAATGGAGAGAAACATCACGACAGAGCTGAGATCTAAAACCAGAGAGGTCCATTTTTTCGTAGACACCAACAGAACCCCTTTACAACGCTTGAAGATCACCAGAGAACTCATTTCGAATGGTCTTCTTACGGAGGAGCGTGTCATGCTGAAGTTCTCCAAGACGTTTGTTGTCAACACCAGAATCTTATTAGGCTCTTGGACTTAACAAGTAAGATACTAACTCTTTTCATCGAATTTTAATAAAAGAAAAGCAATTACCTTCCCAGCACAGACTTCCAAAGAAGCAGCATCTTTTGCCCGCCTCGTCAGGTTAATTGGGTTACTCGAAGAGAATCTAAGGAAGGACTACATCGCTACCAGAAGGGACCTTTACTACCAGGATGTTGACCTCTTTGGAGAGCAGCGCTCTGTTGATGTTCTCATAGAGTTGTTGACGCGCTCAATGGCTGTTACCGCCCACGACTTGGGTGGCGTTGCATCACAGAAAGGTCTCTTCTATGGGCATGTAAAGCTAACCATGTTTGATGGATCGGCTAAAGAACTATCTTCAAGTCATTCCGAATCCTTCCTAATTCCCAGACTGAGAGATGTCAAGGAGATTTGCCCACAGAGGAAGATCGACTGCATCCTTGTTGTGGAGAAAGAAGCTGTCTTTAACGCTTTAATCAGCCACATGGGTGCCTCCACCGTCACATCACCGCTCAGTTGCATCATCATTACAGCTAAAGGTTATCCCGATGTACTGACGAGAACGTTCCTTCATAAGCTGTCAGAGAGTGTTCCCAATGTGCCAGTGCTTGGTTTTGCAGACTTTGACCCGTACGGACTTCACATTCTCAGACAGTTCAGAATGGGGAGAAGACTCAATTTTAGGGATGATTATGGCAGCGACAGGTGCTGTGTGCGTCTTCAACTCACAGACGCATCTATTACTGACTTCTTCCAACATTCGTGTTGCCTAGACATGTCTTTGAAGGATTTCTTCCAGTGCCAAAACATCCTTCTGAGGTGGCCAGATGATGAATTGAAAGGCCAGTGGAAGCTACACGCACACAGGATGATGTTCTTTGGGAAAAAAGCTGAGTTGGACGTTATAAGGGATAAGAATGACACCACTCCATGTGCGAATGGGACTGAAGACCAAGTTACCTTGGAGCTCGTTCAGTATATTGAGAAGAAATGCAAGGCCGTTGTCGGCTCCCAAGAATTGAGGTTATAAGAACCAGTTATTGCTCGGTTACTCTACTTCTAGCTTAATCTCCTACTCGCCAGTTAGCTATATGAATTTAATGCCAAGTTTTCCTCAAGAAGTAAATTATGAAAAGTGTGCCTCTCAAACACTGTCCGAAGCCCAAGGTCGGGAGGAGAAAGAAAGATCATAGAGAGTGTGGTGTGTGGTGTGTGTGTGCACTGTGCGTGTCGTGCGCGTGCACAAAAAGACACGTCGAGAGAAAAAAAAGCGCGTCAAAGGACTGATCCAAACACAACACCGCTTTTTCGTAGCAAAGTAGCGTACTGCCCAGATTGAAAGAAGAAGATCGCTACTGTCAAATATGAAGAACTTTGTGCTTATCTGGGCTTCCATTCTGTGTGCTCTTGTGGGCCAGGTACTTGCCACCTCTAAGATGTCGCTCATGATCCCAGCCTTCGCAAAAGAGTGCATCTACCACGACCTCGTCCACGACGACGAGGCCCTCATCATTGGATACCAGGTGCTCAGCGGCGGTGATTTTGCTTTGGACTTTGAGATTATCAGCCCTAAGGATGAGTCCATTATCCATCAGAAGAACGAGAAATATGCAGACTTTGTGCTCAAGACCTTTGGTCTCGGCGGCTATTCCTTCTGCTTCTCCAACCCTCACAAGGAGCTGAAGAAAGTCGAGTTCTCCATCGCATTGGAAAGCAAGACCAACGGAGAAACGACTGCAAAGAAGGAGGATATCATTGCTGACCATGCTCTCTCGGAGATTGACAGAAACATCAACAAGATTGAGAAGATTATGAACTACCTCAGAGCAAGAGAGTGGAGAAACATGTCCACGGTGGAGTCTACGCAGTCCCGTACCGTTTACTTGTCCATTGCTGTTATCGTGCTCACGGTCGGTCTAAGTATTGCCCAAGCTACCATTGTGCAGATTCTCTTCTCTAGTCGTGAGAAAAACTATGTTTAAATAAAATCAACAAACTGTGTTGTTGTACGGAATAACCAAAAAAACAAAAAAGCACCTCTGCATATGACAATCCTTTAACGACCCCTCTCTTCCTACTACCACCTGCTACTTCCTTTTCTTCCACTGTATCTTCCGCTATTTACTCCCTACAATTGTACTTTATCGCTTAATAAGTTCGTCTCTGTTCGAAAACAGTTGCTGTAGCAATATATGAAAGAAATCAGCGCTCATTGGTGCCAGAGAGTCTGACAGCAGCTCCGTACTTCTGCAATTTTGTCAACAGACCATCTCCTTGTTTAATCAACAATTGGTACTGGGCATTCTTGTTATCTGGTCTGTTTGTCTCAATGATTCCGTTGACACGGTCAATAACACAGTTAAGCTTCTTGTTTGGAATGAACTTGCACAAATCACTGTCCAAAAACTCCACTGAGACACCAAATGCCTCAGCCATAGACTTGAGCGACAAAGCCTTGTAAGACTCCAGCAATTGAGCATATGCTTTTCTTCTCATCTCTCTCAAGTAGTAGTTGGCATGTGGGGCCAGGTATCTTGATGGCAGCATAATTTCATCATTGGTCTGAAGGAGGTATTTAAAGTATGGTGCATAGTCAGACGTGTACAAGGAAATGGTCAATGAAGAGATTGGCTCCAGGGCTGGTGTTGTAGGAACTAGTGAGAGAAGTTCAGGGGAGTCAATGATTTTCTTCTTCACGTCCACTCTGTTCAATGTGATAGCACCAGCGACAGATGCGTACTGAGCAAGTTGCTCATATGTGGAGATCTCGGTGGAAGTGAAAGTGGCTAAAGAGTCAATAAGCAACGTAGCAGCAGTTTCAAAATCTCTTATGGAAAGTGTGTAGAGACCCTTGTACATCTTGTAACGGTTGCGACGTTCCCAATCACCACCCTTCTCAATCAATGCGTTTGTCTGATCAAGTTGTTTTGCAATGAATGGCTTGTCGTCGTAGAAGAAACCGATTCTTGTTATGGTCAAAGAGATGTCAATTTTGGCCCCTGTAGAAGGTGTAAGCTCAAATGCCTTCTTCAATGTAGCAACAGCATTTGACCTGTCACCAATCTTAGCGTAGTAGTCACCCAGCTTCTTGTATCCCTCGGCAGTCTCCAATTGGCCCTCGTCCTTGTCCTCGACTTCCTGAATGGCCTTCTTGAGCTCTACAATCTTTTTTGTGTTCTCCTCAACAAGCGTGTTGTATAAAGACTCGTCCCAGTCAATCACCTGTGATCCATACTCATGGCATAAGTAGTGGTAGTAAGGAGCAAGTTTCTCCTCGGAGATCTGGGACTTGAGATATTGGAAGGCCTCAGGGTGGCGAGAGCTGAGCTCAGGCTTTGAGAGCACAAAGGCAGAATCAGCAAGCTGAAAGTCTGGTACTCTTTCTGTGAAAGATTCTGTTGAAAACGCTTCGGTCATCGCTCTCTGGAATGTTGGATGTTCTGGAAGAATTGATATTACATCAACAGACTATCATTCAGTGGTGCCCGTTTGAACTTTGATTGATTTGGGCAACCAGTGCGCGAGCGCGCCAGCCTTTGGAAGGGGATTTTCGCGAAATGGTGATGTCGCCTCTTTGTGGGTTCGCCTGGCTCGCCTGGGGCTCTCCGCGTTTTAGGCGAAGGGAGCGTTCCTGAGAACAAGCCTTCTTTTTTTTGAAAGGAATTCACTCACCTTCCGCAATTTTTAAAACCTTTAGTCATTGTTCTTTTAATTCAATGGGTACAACATCTGAATCTAAAGAGCCACAGAAACTCAGAAGAGCATCCAGTGACCATCTCCAGGGGCCTGAGGATGTGAAATCACCCCTTATTACTCGCCTACACAACTCATTGACAAAGCTCAAATACCTCTACGAAATGTGCGTCAATTCAACCAGCCGTTCTTTTACAACCCCATACTAACAGACACGGAAAGACAAAATAGGGAGTTCTGGTACTTGGGAATGATCCGATTGACACCAGAGGAGCTTCGACAAGTGAACGAGGACTTTGTAAAAGCGTAAGTGGTTGACAATGAGTGAAATGTTTGGATATATATAGATACTAACACTTGAACTACAGCATTACGGATGATTTCTACGAACTAGTAATCCGCCTGGGAAATTCAATGGCAGGTGGAGATCTCACAGTAGAGCTCTACAAACTAAATGAGACGCTCACAAGGCTCTTTAGTCACACACACCGCTCATCTCCTTCAAATCTACTTACAGGTTCACACATATCACACAGTTCAGATTTGGGAAGCATCAAAACAGGAATTGAGAGTGTCGTAAACACAGATGATGGTCTAAATACAAGCTGTGAGTCTTCTGAGAGAACAGATTCCACACTTCTGCTCACAACGCTTGTAAAGCTACTGATTATCAAACTGACCCGTTTGCGTGAACTTCTGGACCTTCCTGAAAAGACCATCTCCTCTATCGAGGGTAAACTCATTGAAGATGTACTCACGAAGAACATCTGTAACAGAGTACTAAAGCCTTACCACAATCTTATTTCCATCAGGGCACACACTCACATTGCAAATATCTTTTGAAATACAGAAGTCGGGGATTTTGCATATATACATGGAAACATTCTCTCCTTCGGGGATATGCCAGCGTAGTTGTGTGCAATCTAAAATACTATGTGAGTTAAAGGGTGTATGTACCTTTGTTTTTATTCATGTAACGTCATCAATCATGCCGGATCATCAGTAAAAGGCATCCATCATCTTTCTCCAGACAACACTGGCAAATCTTCTCCCGAGCATCTTGCCAATAAGGGGTAGTATCACAATCGCCACTAGAGATTTGAGTTGGCTCAGGGACTCTTCCCATTGTAGCTGGGCATTTATGTAAGCCAAATCACTATCAAATGAGTCGTCGTCTTCATCATCGGAGTCTTCATAGTCTGTTGATAGGTAGCCGTCGTCCTCTTCCGGTGCTTCATGACTATCAACAGTGGCGTCAGGCAACGTATCGGCAATCTCTGATGGTTCAGTCCACCCGGGTCCACTAATTCCCACAGATTCCATTGATTAGCGTATTAACGGTATATCACAGTTGTTGATTCTTGGAGTCTCTACTATCCACAATGCTAGGAGGGTGGTAGTATGGAAGACAAAGACGTCGCCCAGACTCTGATGTTCATATTGTTTTTCGCAAGACAGAAGTTTCGCGATCAGAGAAAGTCTTCTTCAATTAACCTATTTACACATATCTAATCGCTCTTAGTTTGGTCTTATACAGGGCAAATCGGTTCACGTTACTGGTAGAAAGAGGAGCTTTTTAAGGACATGCATGCGCTATAACGTTTTGTTGCAATCTTCTATCTCATTCAAGGCGTTTGCCTTAAATACTGCACAAACAAAAAATTGACCGCGATGGCGGCGGATCGCGACTTCCACTCACTTTTTGTTTTTTCCTCACCCTGTTGGAGCGTAATCCCTGGGACATTAAAACACTTCTTTGTCAAAAAAGAGGCGCAGTTTACCCAGTTTTCAAAACAAAATTTAGACTTTGGCCATTTTCCGATGTTTCCTTTTAATTGGAAGGAAAAAAGTGTCAAAAAGAAAGCACTCATGCTGGGGGTCGAACCCAGAATCTTCTGATTAGAAGTCAGACGCGTTGCCATTACGCCACACGAGCTAACTGTTGATTCCCGAATCACTTTGAAAAACTAGTCATACTATTTGAAAGACATATTGAATAGAAATAGCCAGGTTTTATTAAATTGCCTTTACCAAAAGCTTCTATACATATATATGCTAGCTCAATAGCAGCCGTTTGGGACTCCTTAACCTCCTGTTGATACTGACTAACAACGTCAACATCGCGGTGAGGTCCCAACTTGTCTTCGGGCCTCTACTCAGATACATGCCACAGAGAGTTCCAGCAAGTAATGACAGCCTGCCAGAAGAGGGAAATAAAGAAACCACAGTTGCTACCAAAAGCAAAGAATTTTTGCTCTCACATTTGCCATAATTACCAAGATTGAAATACTGTGTGGACACCAGTGCTCAACGCAGGTATACCAAATCGGCAGTTGCGTTAGTTTTTTATTCAGATACCATCAAACCTTCATACAAAATTCTTTGAACTTTTATGAACAATGAAGCAACTTTATATTATACCTTCTAAAGTTTTATCTTTGAGGAAAGCAATCATGAATGTTCTTTTTTTCTTGATAATAAAACTTAAAATTAAATAACTTTTTGCTCTCCTCCAGAGGCAAATTAATTCTTTAGTTAAAAAGACACATTCGATTTGTAATATAACTGATTCACTGTGAATTCTAGTAGAAAACTAAAGTTATTTATACTTTTTTGTACCGCTATATCACACCACCAATTTACTCTTTGTTAACCTTCAATATGTCAAAGAAACGCAATCGAATTCACACCCGAACATCTCGCTCTGACACACTGACACCCTTACACCCAACGGTTTTACAACGGTTAACGGGTAGTCTGGGGAACTTAAGATCCTCCTCATCGAAGCATCATAACTCAATTTCGCCGGAGATGCAATTGGTCTCTTAAAGCTCCTGGCTCTTATAGTTAACAAAGGGGCAAGTTGATGGTGCCTAGCTTACGGCGTGACTTTATTGATAATCACACATAGTATTGTTGACATTCATTAAACATATTATGATCAACCCTAAGGTTGTCCACTATCAGCTCAAGGTTGTTATATGTGCCCCACAGTGTGCTCTAAGACCGCGAGGCTTATAATCAAAACTCTTGCCCTTCCTGTTATATCCCGAGATACTTTTTTCCCGTTCTTCTTCCCTTTTCAGGGTGAACTGCTTAGTTTGAATGACCCGCGCGCACGGCGCTCCAACACGCACTTTAATGAATGAACGGTGGATAGTGTTTCTCGAAAGAGAAACTCAAACCATCTAAACAAAAAAAGAACACTCCCGAATTCTGGGGCCCCAACATATCGTCATATGCACGCTGATGCGTGGTCACGGAAAAAACAACGGGAAGTTGATCCGATTTTGGCCCAAGGGCTGAGACAACACACGAGCTGCGGCCATTTTGGATCCCACCCCTTTTTGCATTTTGTCATCATGCCACTGCTGTTATGGCACCACTTCTCATCACCAGAGACACAATCGCATATTCTTCCTCAAGCATATCCATGTAGCTTTGGTAATCTAGTTTACTCCTCCCCTCCCTAAGTTGTCGTCTCCTTAACCTTGTGAAGGTGCCAGGATTTTCTCCGAGAGAATTAGATTCTTTTTCGGGACCCGTCTCCCTCTTCATCTCTCCCTTATGTTTTTCCGATTGCGTGTTAAGCCCTTAAGTGACCAAGTTCGTCTTGCGTCATTCAACTTTCTTGACTAGATCTACACTTTTGAAGTCTAGTCGACGAGTCCTCACATGGCTGTCACCAGTCAGTGGAACTCTGGGACTTTTTCTAGTCTCTCATTCTTGAATCCTGTGTGTTTAGATCTCTCGTATAGTGTACGGGGTCGTAGCTTCGGTCGATCCATGTTTATTGCTTCGGAGCACTCCTGCTTTCTCATTACTGACTCACCTCACTCACTATTTGGCAATCCTTTTCAGAGAAAGAACGCCACGAACGACAGGTAATGCTCTGCCTCGACCAAAGAGAATTTAACAAAGAGCATTCTCTGTGCTCTTAGACTAAATCTGGGGTGATCCGCTAGTGGCTGGGGTATGACTCTCAAAAAAGCTCGTGATGCAGCGGCTACCTGGGGCGGACGTGGAGTTCCAACGATTTCGACAGCTCATTTCGTCGCCGCATCCCTTGGCTGCCACGCGACGACGCGCAGTGTATAAAAAGCACGACGTCGCCCAACATCTCTCATGGCATCTATACTGTCCGAGCTTTTATGCGCACAGTTCAATAGAGCGCTTTGATTCAGAAATCTTATAAAAATATGACTGCACAAACAGAATTGGCTGCTGCCAACAGAGAAGTACGTTACCATTCAAGCATGTTTCTCGCCCTGATACACTTGGCTGGCTCTGTGCGTTACCAGCACAGACAACAATGACTTCTGATCACTAACACAGATCTCCAGAAACTCCTCAAGGGTATCTCCCCAGAGATGCTTGCTACTATCGAGAGGCTCGAAAGCCTTTTGTCTGTATCTTCCGAAACACTAAAGAAGGTTACCACCCACTTCATCAAAGAGTTGGAGAAGGGTCTTTCCAAGGAGGGAGGCAACATCCCTATGATTCCAGGGTGGGTTTTGGACTTTCCAACTGGTAACGAGACTGGTGACTACTTGGCTATCGATTTGGGTGGCACAAATTTGAGAGTAGTCTTGGTCCATTTGCTCGGTCACTCTAAGTTTGAGACAGCTCAGCTCAAGTACCCCTTACCAGATGGAATCAGAACCGCCAAGGCTGAGGAGTTGTGGAATTTCATCGCTGCAAGCTTGAAAGAGTTTGTTGATGAGCAATACCCAGAGGGTGTTAGTTCTCCATTGCCTTTGGGGTTCACTTTCTCTTATCCAGCGTCCCAGAATGCGATCAACGAGGGTATCTTGCAGAGATGGACCAAGGGTTACGACATCGATGGCGTGGAGGGCCAAGATGTTGTCCCTATGTTGCAGAATGCCTTGAAGAAGTACAACGTTCCTATTGAGGTTGTGGCGTTGATTAACGACACCACTGGTACTTTGGTTGCCTCTGCTTATACCGACCCAGAGACGAAGATGGGATTGATTTTTGGTACTGGTTGTAATGGTGCCTATTACGAGCAGGCTGGTGCCATTCCAAAGTTGGAGGGTAAATATTGTGATGATGTCGACCCAAATGGTCTTCACGCTATCAACTGCGAGTATGGTGCCTTTGACAATGAACACCTCGTCTTACCAAGAACAAAGTATGATATCCAGATTGATGCTGAGTCTCCAAGACCAGGCCAACAGTCATTTGAGAAGATGATCTCAGGTTACTATTTGGGTGAGGTCATTAGATTGATCTTGGTCGACCTCCATGATAATGAGAAGGCCGTCTTCCAAGGACAGGATATTTCTAAGTTGAGAAAGTCCTTTGTTTTTGACACATCTGTTCCAGCCAGAGCTGAACAAGATAATACTGAGGATCTCTCCGAGACAGAGAAGATGTTCAAGGAGAGTACTGGTATTGACACCACATTGGATGAGCGTAAGCTGATACGTCGTCTTGCAGAGTTGGTTGGTATCAGATCTGCCAGATTGTCCGTTTGTGGTATTGCTGCCATTTGCAAGAAGAGAGGCTACGAGACTGCACACTGTGCTGCCGACGGTTCAGTTTACAACAGATACCCAGGATTTAAGGAGAATGCTGCACAGGGTTTGAGAGATATCTTTGACTGGGAGGTTGAAGCTAAGGACTACCCAATCATCATTGTCCCAGCTGAAGATGGTTCAGGTGTTGGTGCTGCTATCATTGCCGCTTTGACTCAGAAAAGATTGAAGAGCGGTTTGAGTGTTGGTGTCAAGGCTTGAACTCTTTCAAATTGGATCTTACAGTTGATGTGTAAAAAGAAGAAGAACAAAAAAGAGATGTGTAAGAGAGAAGACACTATTTAACGGAACCCGAGCACAGAAAGCAGGAGGAATCGAAAAATGGTGGCTCCTCAGGTTTTTTCTCGCACCTACGTACTTATAGAAAGCTAATTTGATAAAATACGTTCATCTTTTGGGCTGAATCCATGACTTTTGCTAGCACAAGATTGTGTGACGGGAAACGAAATAGCTCTAAGAGGGAAACATGACGAATCGAACCTACGACTTTAGAAAGGTATTGGAGAGAAAAAGAGCTGAGAACATTAAAAAACAAACCTATTTAACCATCTAGTGGTCGTAAAGTTCGACACCAATCTTCACCTTTTCAGAGCTTCCTCGAGAGAGTTTACGAATCTTTTTCTGTAGCGTCAAGATTCTTCCACGTACCGAAGCACTGGTCTTGATATCATCGTTAGATATCTGTACAATGACGTCGAACTTTCGTTTCTCATCTTCATCCTTGACTTCCATATCACCGTTGACAATCTTGAAGTTGAAGACACCGTCTCTGATGTTACCACCAGGGTGCACACCACAGATAACGTACATTATTGTCCCACAGTACTTTGTCCACCATACAATACGCTCCATTTCTATTTTGTTTCCATCTCTTTTGACAGAGTCGCAGAGGGCCGTCTTGTGTTTCTCCTCACTCTCTGGAAGATCACCACCCCAACGGTCACAAAGAGCAATACCGATGAGTGCCCTTGTCAAGTGCGAGAGACCATGTGAGCCTGCAATAATACCCGTTGTAGCCACGTGAAGTGCCGCTGTTGGCTGGAGCTCTTTTGGGTATGAGCAGTGGACAAACGCCAGGTTACAAAGTGCAGGGGCAATGCGTTCTCTAACCTCTCTTGGAACGTACTTCTCCGGGAGGGCCGTCCTCAAAAGTTCTAGATACTTGTCAGCAAGCAGAGGAGCATATGGTCTTGAGGCAATGATGAGGGGATCCTGCGCACGAATCTCACGTGGAAGCATGGAGTAAAGACAACCTTCTCTGACACCTCCCTCCGAGAAGTGCACTGTCTTGACTTTCGGAAGAGAATCGAAGGCAGCGGAGACAAGAAGTCCGACTGCAGGCAATTGCTGCCGTCTTCGTTCGCTAACTCTAAAGATATCTTTCTGTGGCAACGATCCTTTCAGGAACAAGAAATTGGAGATGCTGATGAAGTCAGCAAAAGAGCAGGAAAAGCCATTAATCACTGTGGGAATAGGATAATCTTTGATGTCGGCAAGGATAGAGTATCCAAGTCCTCTCAGGCCTCCTCCACATGTGTAGAGGTCAAATCCGCCACTCTTTTCAGCGTCTTCCATCATGCTCTGTGGGATTTGAATGGTGGTTAGCGCATCCTTGTATGCATTCTGAATCTCAAGATAGAGCGACTTCTTGTCCTCAAACTGCATTCTTTTAGTCAGAGCAGCGGCACCATATGGAAGGGACACTGGTGTTGGGCTCATCTTGATTTCTCCGTTGACACACTGGATCCAAGAGATTTGTGTCGAGCCGCCGCCAAGGTCCATAAATAGGCCAGAGAGAGAGTTAAAAGACGAAGCAACCCCATATGCACCGATTCTTCCCTCATCCTCCTTGTTCAAGAGCTCAACTTCCCAGCCGGTGGAATCGTAGATGGCGTCTCTGAATTCTTGCGAGTTGACGGCTTCCCTCGTGGCCTCCGTAGCGACAATACGAACCCCAGATTCTGGTACACCAAAGTCCTCACAGATGAGTTTGAATCTTTTCATAGCAGCACATACCTCCTGGATGGTCTCCTTAGGAATGGGACACTTCTCTGTGGAGTTGGCGGCATACTGCACTTCGAACAAAGAGATGCCAACCCTGTCTTTGAACACACAAGGAATCGTTCTGGCATGATGAGAGGCCTTTGAGGAGATGCTAAATCTGATACCGTTGGAACCAATATCCACAATGCCCATTAGGGCTCTTCCGACAATGTCAGCCTCGTCTTCTGTGTCCATGACAGCTGTGCATGACATTATAAAGTGGGTAAGATGTGGGGTGGAGGGCCGTTGTGGATGCCGGTGGTATTGTGTTCGACTCATTCGCAGACTGGACGGGGCCAAAAAATCATAGCAGCACCCGCCGTCGGTGCAGCCAAAAAAAAAAAAAACATAGCCGCTAGCCGCTGACATAATCATAACACTGTTTTCCCGCGAAGTTGCCTCTGGGGTTGGGGGCGTGTGTGCAAGTATCACCCAAGGATTAAACAGACACAGGCAAATATTCCTTACGATTCGATGAACTCTTAACCATAGAGAAGATCATCTACATCCATCACAATGGAACTTGCTTCTAACGTATCAGGTGTGCTAGGTGATGTCGCCGTGGCAGCTGAAGACATCGCAGAGAATATTTTTGCAGTTGCAAGAGAGGAGAAGGCTTTTAATGGTGAAGGAGAAATTTCCAATGACGACGAGAAGGAGGGACCAGAACCACAGGCAACCCTTGAACGCAAACAGCATGGAATTTCAATAGGCTCCTTCCTATCATCTTTTTCCATAAACTTGATCCTCCCCTTTATTAATGGGTTGATGCTGGGTTTTGGTGAGATCATTGCACACGAGATTGGCTTCCGCTACAACTGGGTTGGAGCTAAGGTAAGTGATAGACCTCAAAATGTTTTTTTGAAAAGCCACTAACAAAATCTATAGATATATCGCCCACAGAGAGAAGCCCAGAATATGAAAGCCAAGCTTCTGTGATGTAATAACAGAAGCCACAGCTCTCAATGTACATACATAGTACGAGGATACACAACCTTTCCAAATGCATACACATGTTCATCAAAACACTCTATATAGCTATGTTTCAGCCCTTTCTGAGAATAGTTTATAGTCTCTGTCCTTTCCGATGGGGAACCTTTTGGAGGTACCGCAGAAACATCGTACTCGGTACATCTCCGAGGGCTTGTCTGGGTCTTCGAGTGAAAGGGACGATGTGACGTTCGGTACCTGTACTCTGTGACAGTTCTTGCAATACGTGCGCTTCACAGACGGATCCACCTTCAAGACTAGCTTTTTGGTCACAAGATCCATTGATCGCACGTACATTCTCGACAGTGGTTCATTGGTTAGACACGAGAAGTTAGCAACCTGAAGAAGAAATGATGCTCTTGCAAAGCCGTCCTTGTTGGAGATGGAAGGCTTTTGTACTTGTTTAGGATTCTTTACCTTTTGCATCTAGTCGGGAAATACTAGTGTTTTGAGGATTCAGACGCAACACTTTGCTGATGCTTGGTGAGGAAAGGAGAGAAAGAGAGAAAGAGAGAAAGAGAGAAAGAGAGAAAGAGAAGTGTCCTATAACCAGCTAACCAGATATTAACGGGTTACCCGGATTTGTTTTCGCGAAAAGTAGATTGATCAGATGGAGTAGCCAAAATTCTACAAGAGACTTGTTGGGAAGCTCGATACTGTATTCATTTACAACCCAGAACACCACCAAAATGAGTGGATACGATCGTGCTTTATCTATTTTCAGGTAAGTCTCTGCTGGAATATTATCTGGTCATACACAGTATGCCCATTGTCACGACAAGGGGAGGGCGATGATTGACCGCCACCCAGGCGTGGGTTTGCCACTGAGGCCTATGTTTATGAGATTTCAGATACTAACTCGACATTCACTAGTCCTGATGGACATGTTTTTCGTATGTCTTCAATGATTATTAACTACTGGTCTTTGTGTCATTTACTAACATTAATTGATTTCAGAGGTTGAGTACGCCTCGGAGGCAGTGAAAAGAGGTACATGCGCTGTTGGAGTGAAGGGTAAGGATGTGGTCGTACTTGCTTGCGAGAGACGCAGCACACTCAAGCTCCAAGATCCTCGTATCACCCCAAGTAAGATTAATAAGGTTGACAAACACGTCTATCTGGCGTTTGCTGGCTTGAATGCTGATGCCAGAATTTTGGTGGATAAAGCAAGATTGGAGGCTCAATCACACAGACTCACTCTCGAAGATCCAGTCTCAGTTGACTATCTAACAAGATATGTCGCTGGTGTTCAGCAGAGATACACACAATCTGGCGGTGTTAGACCATTTGGAATTGCCACTCTCATTGCTGGTTTTGATGAGAATGATACAGTTCCTAAGCTCTATCAGACGGAGCCATCTGGTATCTACTCTGCTTGGAAAGCAAGCTCCATTGGAAGAAGCAGCAATACAGTTCGTGAATTCTTGGAGAAAAATTACAGAGAGGAGATGACACGGGACGAAACTGTTCTCTTGGCTATTAAGAGTTTACTTGAGGTTGTACAATCAGGTGCTAAGAATGTTGAAGTATCTATCATGTCCCCTGGAAAGGTGTCATCTTTGAGCAACGACGAAATTGTGGCCTTCGTGCAGCAAATTGAAGAGGAGAAAGCAGAAGAAGCTGAGAAGAAAAAACCCTCAAACTCTTCATCTTAGTGTTTTTCTTTTCGTGTCTTATAAATGTGCCTATGATGCACTTAATCAACTCAATCAGTACAGTCCCGTTTATCTGTAGTCACATGTACTATTAGCGATCTCTACAGACAGATACCTGAACTTGCGAGGATGGTCCCGCTAACCTAGTAATCACTACAGAAAGATTTTGATAAAGGCGAATTTGCATACCAAAGTATCAAATCTCCCCCTTGGTGGTATCTTTTAGTTTGCAATGGGTGTTGCTTTGTATCACAAGAAATTGCTTCCCCGCGATCTTCCCTCTGCGCCTTTTTGTGGCAAATCAAACTCAGGATCATGCAACAACGATCTGATGATGTCCAGTGGGCACAAAAGCACCAGAGAATCCGACTCCTACTCTAAAACCATATTCAAATACAGCAGTATCTGTAACTCTCACTCTCACTTCAACGCAAACTCGAGAGTTGTGCAATATTGTCTCCTCAGGACCCTCACCTCCATACCGTTTCTAGTTTCTTTTTTATCTTTGCTTTTAGAGCGCAAATATGACGATTCTGTCTCTGTGAAACCGACAAGCTCATCATCTGTTTTTTTGTTCAGTGAAGGTTATTTTAGTTGCTGTGCGCTGTACATTTCTCAGGACGTACATTGTTTTTAAGGCATACTGGGGTGGTGGCCTTTGCAGCGACTTGAGCCTCCATCTCCAAAGGTGATACTACTGCTTTTGCTCAGTTTTGAGGGCATTATAACATATATACCCACCATTTTCCCTGCTCTTTGGAAATCCTACTGATGCTCTCTCGAGTGACTCGAATTCGATTTGCTGCCTGGTTCAACAGCAACTCTTATCGGTGCTGACTTCAGCTAAGCCTGGGTGGGGCCGCCTTCTTCACTTAGCTTTGTGTCTTTTAATAGGATCAGACTAAGTCCCAACTTTGGCCTCAAATGCTTGATCCACGGACAAACTTTGTCCATTCTTGATCTCATATTTAATGGTAAGAGAAGGAAGAGCTGCAGGACTTTTGTGCACACATTACTAATTTCAGTGCTGTCTTCTGCTAGAAAGTTAAATTCATCTTAAAGGGTGTTCGGGTGTTGAGAAAATTGGTTGGATACAGACTGATTGGGATAAATCTTGATGTTAAATTCAGGGATTTGGCGAGAAGTCTCAATTCATCCCTTAGGAGCTTCATCACACTTTGAGTTGTTACGACGCCTTGTGAGTATGCATCAGACTATAATAGATAACGAAATCTGCTTTTTTTATATATACACGAGGAAACACTCGTTCCCTCGTTCTGAGCAGCTGTATGGTATGGACGTTTCTGCGACTTGCTAGGAGTCACACTAATCGCATTACCCTACGATCCCGAAACTCAACATCCAACAATCCTCTGTTTCAGCAGCCTCTAGCATTCCGAAACCAAATAAGTGGCAATAGAGTAATCGCCCAGCTAGCTAACAGCTCCTTGAGAGGGGGTCGCGGAAAACGAAAAAAAACATCAAGCGCGGACAAACAAAATAAGAGTAGGGTCTCCGTCCAATCCCAAATCATAAACTGGGCGCTCCAAAAAGGCATAGCAAGTTCTGACATGACTAAAATTTATAGAGAAGAACAGTCTTCACTCAAACATACTGAAAATGAGAGCCAAAACATACTTAAGGTAGGAAAACGATTACTTTGAACAACATATAGGCCGTAATTTTTCCGTTCCAAATAGATAGAAGAGAAAACAGTCGCTTTCTTACTCTACATCGTTAGATGCTACATGGAAGTATCTACTCTATGTATCAGATTCTTGATGTGTTGTGACTCGACTTAAGAGTGCTATGATGCTATCTGCTTTAGAATAACTACTATTAATCTAGACTGACTGCTTACATACAGGACGAACCAGTGCTTCCCTTGTTTTATACCACTGGATGGAGATTCCTGCTAGTCGATTAGAAGTGACTGAGTAAAAATTACACTAATAGGCGAGCCCAACAAACTGTTCCTAGGACACAACATACCTCAAACGTTTTCATACTATTCCATTCCATTTGGGGAATCTGAGGACTTTTGTAGTAAACGCGTCCTAACGTTTCCACAGCCGAATTCGCGGAGTAACGTTCCAAATACTGATTATGCCTGTTATTGACAAACTGTCGTTCAAAGTGGGAAATGTCTGATGCTGGTCCGCAACTCCTAACGTTCTTTACATCCTGGTTGTTGCACCTACTAGTCTGATACAACTCAATGAGGGTTGAGAATTGCCAAGAGACTTGTGAGACGAAATATACGTGTTGGTCATAGCAGGGTTTGCTGTACAAGGAAATATGGATGCCGAAGAGTTGCAATGTGAATAGTCGGTGGTGTAAGACGTTGATTAGTCGAGAAACTTATTTTCCTAGCAGTAGCCCCATGGTCATGAATTGAAACTGTTAAGCGGTATGATACTCAAGCGGAGTAGATTTTCCTGCAGTACCCCGGGGTAGGTGCAGTTGAACGAGCGTCTGGCCATGTATATGAAGTGAGCCTTTCCCACTTCGCCAGTTGTTAGTTATTGTACAGGTAGTATATCTATATCATTTGGAGTTACTATGAGATGGAGACTGTTTAATGTTGAAGTTGGTAAATGTGGTGACCAACTCACGGGATATTGATGCAACACTTCTTGGTACCGAACTGGATGGATAACATTATAACAAACTTACGCAATTGAGGTATTTATCTTGAACAGATAGGATTACAACAATCTTTCGCATAAGAATTATCACGATTCAACATCTTTAATATTTGGTTCTATATGGTTGCAGGCTTCTTTTGCGCTTTTCGTTTTTGCCATAGTTAGAGCTCGCCAATTTCATAGTTACTAGTTTTGGTTGGAAAGAGCTGGTATTTTAAAGAGGCATTATCTTTCTTTGTTAATTTCAGGACTTGAATTTTTGACGGATTCCCGCAGTCAGTCGCTATTTTGAAAGTCGAGTACTGTCAAATCTGGGTATCCTTTAATATTTGTAAGAGTTGCTGTTTAATTTTTTTTTTTTTTTTTTTTTTGTTTTGTTTTCCGCACTCTGTGTATTGGGGGAAAGCGCGAAAGAGAGAACATTGACTTTTCCATTCCTGAGAAAGGAGAGAGAGAGAGGGAGCCATCGGCCAGTTAGTTTGGCAACCTAAAAGGAGAGATGCCGCTGCCAATAAAGTTAGAATTCCTGTAAGCAGATGAACAAATCATTTACACTAATGTAATGAGAACTAACACTATGTAAGTGGCGGGCTAGATGTAATATTCGGGAGCGAGAGGTTTCATGAAGTTGAGGTTCCTGATAACAAGGATGGCTCCAAATTAACTCTCGGGAATTTGGTTGAATTTATTACCCAAAGTATGATCCAAGATGAGAAGGATGTGGAAGTATTTCTGGAGAATGGTTCAATGTAAGTATCATGTCGAGGAATATGTGAATCGCAGAAATGACTAACCAACATGAATGTAGTCGTCCTGGGATATTGACTTTAATCAATGACACCGATTGGGAGCTAGAAGGTGAGGAGGCCTACGAATTACAAGTTGGCGATGTGATTTCTTTTACCTCCACGTTACATGGTGGATGAAGAATGATGAGCTTTTTGCAGATAACTAAATCTGAGACAGACGGCAACCTAAAAGACCTTGACCTGGCCAATTGGAGTTTGGGATTAGGGATATATCCATTTGTGCTCCATCTCTGAGTAGAGTGATTATTATTGTACTCTAAAAGGACGAGGGTTAGTAAAATCATTTGTAGGTCTCAGGATTGTTGCGGTATGTTACTTACATCTTCGTGAGCGGTCACCAGTTTAGCGATGTTTCTCAGGCCATCATGATTAGTGGCATTGATTCCACCGAAGGACACGATCTTGTCGCAAACTTGAAGGCCCTTTGTGTTTTATTAGTAGATAATTTCAAGCTATCTTACGTCAAAAAGACACTTACGCTCTTCTCCGCTGGGCTGTTGGTGATGATCTCAGTCACATGAGCAAAGGCGACTTTGGAGTTGACAGTATCTAATTTAGTGGTAAAAGCCGGAACAGAAGGGTTGAGTCTGGCAGATAGTTGTTTCCCCAACTCTTCGATGACAGCATGAAGGTCATTCTTCAGTTTGATGATTTTTACCCTTGCAGTCCTTATGTCGATGACATTGATATCGGCTCTTGGGAAACCGTCAGATGTTATCAAAGGGGTTCCCATAGTCACACCATTCTAATTAGAAAGTTAGAAACATTCAAGTTCAAGATGGGAAGGATTAAACACTAACTTACTCTCTCCAGCTTCTTGGCCAACAAATGGAGGTCCGATTCAATTTCTATCTTGATGAGGTCCAGCCGATCAATCTCGTACGTATTTAGGAGGTTGATGTCATAGGATGGTTCATACGCATTAGAATTGAGAGGTTTCAGTTCTCCATTCATCATGTTCCGGGACTTGAGGATGTGCTGATAGTGGGAGTTGCATGGCGAATCTATGTGATAACTCCTTTTAGAAATAGGAACGCTCAGATTCTTCGCGACAACACGAGCCTAGAGGGTGGCTTTTGCAGAGCTTTGAATAGATCTCTGCCAGCTTCCAGCAATGAAGGACTGCCCTGACCGCAGTGTGTGTGGACTAATTTAGTTATCTCAATAGGTTGGGAACAGCAACCTCACGTATGACGACTTAAGTGCCCGTATACAGAAGCGGTGTAATTTTATAATTATATTTGTTAAGATTGCTCCCCGCACACGCGTCGGCCAAAACTTTGTAGGAGAGCAATCGTATAATATATAAAAGCAGATAGGGCGCCACTTGCTGTTAGAGTTTGTCATTCCATCTCTCATCTGACAAGAATCCCAACCTTTCAATTCAGTAATCTCTTTTACTACCACAGATAATTCCAGCAATCAGCTCCAATGTTCACACAGATTTCAAGCAAAGTTCTTCCGCTTACATCTCACCAGACCATAGGTCCAGTTGCCCTAATGATGCGCCGCATGTACACTTCCAAGGCCACGGATCGCTTGTCAACTAGCGAGGACAAGTCAGAGCAGGCTTTCAACCAGGAAGTCACACAAGATGATATCGCAGAGAACGAGAAGGACTATGACGACTTTGTTTCTGGTAAATCAAGCTCAAAGCAGTATGTGGAAACGCATTACAAGGGCTTCTCAAGTTTGAAGGATAAGGGTACTAAGACAGCTGAAGAACAAGATCGTCCTGAGGATTATATGTGATCATCCGCTTCTA
Organism: Petasospora petersonii; assembly: GCA_030574135.1. NCBI lineage: Eukaryota > Fungi > Ascomycota > Saccharomycetes > Phaffomycetales > Wickerhamomycetaceae > Petasospora > Petasospora petersonii. Next base: position 67,619 of record JAJMEM010000014.1, read on the forward strand.
GCCCCAGTTTAGCAGATCTGATTTAATTACAGACAATATAGTCCATGAAAACATAACAATGAAAGAGAATGTTTAGAACCCGTAGGAGCAGGCGTTGTGCTATTGTGTGGGGGTAGGAACTCCTGGAACTGTTCGCGGATGGTGCGCATCGCGATAAAGTATAACGTAAGAGTTCTGGGGTGAAAGCAGATACGTGAACAATCACCTAGATGAACCCTTTTGACACCCACAAACCCAAAAGGATCTCTCACTGTTAGACAAGAGAGGAATATCTCTTGAACTTTCTTTCTCTTGTGACTTGATCATACCTCTAAGCAAAAAAAGGAAGAGCATGACGTCGACAGAAGAGACTGCACCGAGAGGCGTAACGCCACGGTTGAAGTCCATCCAGGAACTTCAGAGGCTAGCGGAGAACTTTATCAGGGATGGTGAGCATACCGATGTCATTCCGACTCTTGATGTTTCCCTTGGGTGCTATGAGAATGTTAGTATCTAAGATATTTATTACAGTTACCGTTTTCAAAAGAAAGACGCCATTATAGTTGCCTGCTCAATATACTAACATCCACTTAGTACAAAAAGGAGCTCAAGAACCCCGAAATAGACTATGAAAAGGCTTATATCTACTTTGCCATTGCCTCAAAGCTTCTTGAGGCTCACATTCCCTCTCTTCCCACTTGGAGTTACTATAAGTCTTCCAAAGAGTCCAAAGAGCGGGATGTGATCTCATTCTACGAATCATTGCTCCAAAGCGTCAAACAGGACGATAACATTGAGTCAGTGAAGGAAAACATCAAGAAGCATTCCCCCCCTCCTAACCCGTTTGACTTCAAACACAATGGTACCATCAACCCTAGGCAGCTTAAGGTACTCTTGGACCGACACGAGGACAAGATTCTATTGATAGATTTCAGAAATAGGGACGAATTTAAGAGAAACCACATTCGCTCAAAGAACACTATATGCATCGAGCCAATATCGATCAGGTCAAACTACAGAGATGTTGATGTTGAAGAGTTGTCATTGGTCACTTCTCCAGATAACGAACGTGAACTCTTTTCTAGAAGGAACTGGTTTGAACTCATCATTATCTACGACAATGCATCCAGCTCGGCTTCCAGTCAACAAATTGACAGGCTCTATAGAATTCTTACGATGAGAGCATTTGAAAAGCCTTTGAAGAGGACCCCCCTCGTACTAGAAGGTGGTATCTTCTCTTGGGTCAACACTTTTGGTCTTGCAAAGTTTGGTCACAATCATGGCGAGCTGTTGATGCCCGAGCGACTTCAAGTGAGAACAACAAGCCAGAGTGATCCTGGCATTGTTAGAAGCTTCAACGAGTACTTGTCCAACCCAGCAAAAGCAGATTTCAGCACATCATCTAACGGTAATCATAATAGCATACCATTTCGATCTCCCCTCTCACAAATCTCCCAGCAACGGCCACAACCACAAAGAAAAAACAGTCTACGTATTCCATCGTTTTCTTCTCCAAAGCTTTTGACTTCCAGCAAGACAAAACTATCTACGCCTCCTCCGATCCCTCCTCACTCCCCATCACATGTCCTCAATACTGCGCTTGGAAAGACTGAATCGAGAGCCACTACTCCTCAACCCGCACTTGTCAGACAGTCGTATAGCTCTTCATCCACGGCGGGAATATCATCAGATCTATCTCAGCTTCACTGTACTACCGGATTGTACAATCTGGGGAACAGCTGCTACATGAACTGCATTATTCAATGTCTCCTTGGTACCGTTCCCCTCACTCGTCTGTTCTACGACGGGAGTTACTCTAATTACGTGAACCTCAATAGTAGACTTGGATCTAAGGGGATTATGGCTCGTTACTTTGCTCAACTTGTTCTTGCTGTGTTCTCTAAATCTGATTCAGTATTCGAGCCACGTAACTTTAAAATGATGGTCAGCTCCATGAACTCAATGTTCAACAACAACGAGCAGCAGGACTGTTCCGAGTTTTTGAACTTTGTGCTTGATGGGCTTCATGAGGATCTCAATGAGAATGGAAACAAACCAAGACAACCGTCACCAACTGAGGCTGAGGAGAAGATTCGTGAAGCCTTACCAATCAGACTGGCCTCAACACTGGAGTGGGAGAGATATCTCTCATCAGATTTCAGTGCTATTGTATACTTTTTTCAAGGACAGTATGCCAGTCAACTGAAGTGCTTGGACTGTGGAACTACTTCAACCACATTTCAATCATTTTCGGTCCTGAGCCTACCAATTCCTGAACAGTACTCAAATACCAGAGACAGCAAGATTCCATTAGACAAGTGCTTTGAAGAGTTTACGAAGCTGGAGGTTCTGGATGGTGATAACAGATGGCATTGCAGCCATTGTAAACAACTACGCAAATCCACAAAGAAGATCACAATTACCAGGTTGCCACAGAATCTTATCGTCCACTTAAAGAGATTCAGATCCGGTGCTAGCTACCATAAAGTTACCGCATTTGTTGACTATCCTTTTGACCTTAGCTTGACGAAGTACTGGCCTCGTGTCTCCTCTCCAGATGAAGCGGAGAAGCTGTCCAAGTTCCCCAACAGAGGACAGTGTCCACCTTTCAATTACAGTTTGTATGCTGTGGCCAATCATTCAGGGACGCTGGGAAGTGGCCATTACACTTCTTATGTATGGAAGGGCCCTCATAAGAGATGGTGCCAGTTTGACGACACAAAAGTTACAAAAAATATCCCCAAAGCATCTGTGATCAATGCGAACGCTTACGTTCTCTTCTATGCAAGAACACAAACAGCATAATGTATAATCGGTTCAAAAGATACTATATACGTTCAGCTAGTAGTCATTCTTCTTTACTCCCAGTCATCGTCATCATCTTCAGCATCTTCATCACCATCGTTGTCGGAGTTTGAACCAGCAGCACTCTTTTTCTTCTTCTTTCTCTCAACCTCAACAATCGATGACGCCACAGAGTTAAGCTCATATGTGCTATCACTAGATGTGGTAGACTTTCCAGCTCTGGCTTCCTTCGAGTCATCATCATCGTCGTCATCGCCCCAGCTGAAGTCTTCACTGACGGTAGGGATGGCTTCCTGTACACGACCAAGAAGCATCTTACGAGTGTTCTCCTGCTGTAAGATCTTGTCCTTCATGTAAAAGTAGCGGGCCCAGAATTCATCATATGAGACTTTGGCGGGGACAAGCTCTGTGCTCAACGTCTGTAGAGCTGGGTTCTCTTCGAGAACTTTGGTGATCTCTTCCGTATTAATCTCGGAGTTAAACCCAGACTTGAATGTTTCGAATCCGTGATCGGCATCCTTAGTGAGATAAAGTTCTGGAGAAGTGTGGAGAGTGTGTAATTGGGCTTCTGTTCTTGATGCGCTCACTTTTAGCCCAGCCTTGTGGTCCTTGACGTTAAATAAAAGGTTGGCAACATCATCATCAATGAGATCGTCCTCATCCTGCTCAGGGGCAGAAATGGCGATGGTGTCTTTCAAGAACTGGCCAAACTTGGAGGCGTATTCACCAGCAACATTCTCCACTTGCTCGAGATCCTTATCCAAGCTCTCTAAATAGGTGTTTGTTTTGGCGGAAAGAAGAGAGAACATATCCTTCGACTTGGTAGAGTTCTCCTCATTAATCACCTTCTTCTGTATCGAGTCGATATTCTTCGTGATGGCTGTCTTGGTTTCGTTGAATTTCTGGTCCAAGTGTAAGTTCTCCATCTGTTTCTTAGCCTCCGTGATGACATCCGCAACCTGGAAGTTGGTGTTGACCCAGCTTGAGAAGGTAGATCCCCAAGTTGTAGCACGAGACTCAATGGCATTGTACGTCTTGGTGATCTCACTTTCGAGTTTCTCAAATGACTCTTCCGTCTTTCTGTTGATTTCAGCTGTCTTCTTGTCAAGGTTGATGTTGCCATTACCACTCGTAGACTGCTCCAGTGTTTCCTGAGAATCGGCAAGATTTCCATCTACAGATTCGTAAACGTAGTCCATTGTGATATGGTATACGTACGCTGATTTACTGTGGGGAAATGTGGGAGAAGGCTTACTCACAGAGTTTAAACAGGAATGAAGTTGGCGGGGAGGGGGGGTGAGGGAAGGTTTATGAGCGATATCAGGGGTTGCCTCCACAGAGCCCTAAGTTCGCGACGAGGTCAGATGGAAGTAACGTAACATAAACTTCTTTCTCCTTTTAATCCGCCTCCAACGAGCGATCGGTGAATCCAGATTTTTCAGGCTGAATACGCCTACTATAGCACCTAACCAATGTCACACCAAGAGCCACTTGTACCACCACTGCGATTCTCCGCGCTTCAGCCTCGGTTATATCGTGGTTCGTATCCACGTAAGATCAACTATCGCTTTCTCAGAAGACTACAGCTCAAGACAATCATTTCGCTGACTCCCGAGCCCGTTACTGACGAGACAGATAAGTCTCTCTATGAGTTTGCCAGGAAAGAGAATATAAATCTGATACACATTAATTGCGCCAAAGAAGGCGGTGGAAAAAGGAAGAAGCGTGATGTACCCATTGATTACAACATCGTGGTGCAAGCCATTGAGCTCATGATTAACGTTGACCATACTCCCATTTATATACATTGCTTAAATGGTGGACAAGTATCCTCCCTTGTTGTTGCATGCCTACGGAAACTTTCATTATGGTCGTCTGTGTCCATTTTTAGTGAGTTCCTCACTTATGCCAATTCCATCAATATACAAGACCGGACGTTTGTGGAGGGGTTCCATGCTGAAATTGAGTTGCCTCCAAATAAGGTGGATTGGATTTGGAGTGGGTTATCAAAGGATGTGGTTGAGACACATCCTACTCTAAAATTTGTGAATCACCTGAAGTACAGCATATAACTTTAACTTAAAAGCACTCTTTGAGATCCGAAATTACATTTCTATTAGGGAGTTATACTTTACTGGAAGAGGAATGATGCTGCAACATCTGGGTTACCACCAGCCATTTCCAATGCATTAATTGCCTCCTGACGACTGAAACCGAGGTTAACAAGGTTCGCTATAGCACTTTCAGGAAAGGTAGATGACTCCAAGCTGGGAGCCAGTGTAGATGAAAGGGCCGTTTGCGGCGCAGCAGTAGAACTCGAAGATGCCTTGAACCTTTTTGAAGCGGCGGCAGCAGCAGCGGCAGCAGCAGAAGCTGTAGTTCCTCCACTAGAGGACGATGTAGAAACAGCAGCTGGCGTTGAAGAACCAAGAATTTGTCCAGAGTTCTTGGGCCCGTCAAAAATACTCTTTGGGATCTCTGATTCTGGGAGGAATGGGGCCTCAACGTCACCAATAACTAGAACATTACGTCTAAGATCAATTGAGGCCTGGTGTCGACGAAGCATATCAAGTCCAAGCAACATATCAACGCCCGCATCAAGGACTGTCAGCGAAACAGGGAGATATGATCCAGAGATGGACATTGGAGCAACAAGAACACGCCCTAAAATATGAGACTGGCCCACACCTTGTGCAATTCCTCTGAACCTCTTGTCAACTAGATGGGAGAGCCCGCACTTTTCCACCATTGATGGACTCATGATTGTAGTTTGGGCACCGGAGTCGACAAATGCCTTTACTGGATGCCCATTAACCTCCAAGGAAACGTAAAGCATAGTCACGGTACCGAACATTTCTGGTGTCTCTTCCATGGCCATCTGGAAGTTGTGTTCCAAGTCCTCGTATTTCTGAATGAGCTTTTTGCTCTCTGGGTTATCTTTCGTGCGTTGTAGCCTTTCCCACTCTTCTCTGGTTGCTCCACCAGGATAACCATTACCTATTGGGAGAGAACCGCCCCCAAAACCTAAGCCGGAGAACATTCCAGCATCGATAAAAGGTTGCATTAATTGGGAAAAGTTTGAAGGGTCGTGAACAGCAGATGTGATCTGTGGGTTCATAGACGCTAGTTGTTGAAGCAAAGACGGGTTGTTAAGGAGTTGTTGTCTTACCGGTTCGAGTTGATGAGAGAAATCAGCAGATAAACCTTGAGTAAGCGGTTGTTGGTTATGGTTCTTAATCATCACGGATATCATATCATCTGGCTGAAAGTGGAGTTCCTGGAGTGTCTTAGACCCCTCTGTCAAGGTATTACCGCCGTGGGTGATAACGATGTTCTCAGTGTCAGCTCCTATTTCTGCACCAATGTAAGCACGTAGGTCGTTCACGGTGAGGTCAAAAGAGAGATCAAGCTGAACGAGACGTTCGTCATTCTCCAGAGAAGCAGTTATCTGGGGCATTTGGTGTTTGTGTATGTGTGTGTGTATACTCCTCACCTGTGTGGATGATCTTTGCCACCGTGTTTATCTTGTGGATAATTAATGTCCAGAGGAAGGCGCGAGTAAACATCTCCGCATTTTATGTGATTTCTCTCAAGAGATATCGCCACCTTGCTCATCTTACTCTCAATTTGTCAGCCGACTTACCGTTATCTTCTGGAAGGTTCCAGATACAAAATTGAGAGCTCCTTTCTGTAAGAGAATCATTTCATGACCAAACGTACACTGAGATCCTCTAGTGCCCTCGTGAAGACGGCTGTCTCATCCGTCGTCATGGAAACATCTACAGCCACCACCACCACCATCAAGACCCCCTCAGCTCAAAAGAGGCGCAAAGTCGATCCATCATTCACGAAGCGAAAATCCTCAACGGTCCCAAAGAACCCAAAGTATACCTTCAAACAGTGGGAAAAGGACCTTGCTATTAAGTACCCTGTCCCCGATGACCTGGCTCTCCCAACCGAATACGTTTCGTATCACAATAACGAGTTCATTAAGGGATTACAACATATACTCCAAGTTGATCCCTCGCTATATCCGCTAGTATTGAGCTCTACATTTGACTCTTTCAAAACCGATACCTCTCCGATCATTAGCCTTGATGACCAGTTCGCCAGACTTTGCAGAAGTATCATCGGTCAACAGGTAAGTGGTGCTGCTGCTCGATCTATTGAGACCAAATTCAAGGCGTTGTATGGAGGTATGAGCCCTAATCCTCAACAAGTTTTTGAAACCAAAGATGAACACCTCCGCTCTGCTGGTCTGAGCGCGCGTAAGGTTGAGTACGTCAAGAGTATTTCCCAGAAGTTTGTCGACGGTGAGGTCGATATGAAACTGTTCAAAAACGGCACTGACGAGGAGGTTATCGAAAAGCTCGTGGAGATGAAGGGGATTGGTGAATGGAGCGCTAAGATGTATATGTGCTTTGGACTTCACAGGCTCAACGTCTTTGCGTATGATGACCTGGGAGTTGCTAGGGGCATGTCACGTTACTTAGAGACGAGACAACATTTACTGGCGGAGGCTAAAGCTGAAGTTGACATCTCACTACTCACTAGAAGGTCGAAATTTGACGACAAAAAAAAACGTGATTGGAGAGTGATTCATGATGCATATGTCAATAGCATTGCTGATAAATTTGCGCCGTATAGAGGTGTTTTTATGTTAATACTCTGGAGGATTAGTTCTACAGATATTGACGTTTTTGAGCACAACTGAAGGTTCAATCACTAATATACATGAAATTTGGGTAGTTTTGATCAATCAGCGTATTGTGGACATCAATGAAGAGTGTGTCTCTTGCTGAACATATCTGGGCGGTTTCGACTTCATGATGACTCTGGGCCCTCACCACCCGGAACAATCATAGTTATGTGATTCCCTGAAAGCAAAATCTTCTGTCTATGTGTCTTCTCGCCATCTTCAAACTCTGTAACGTCTTCAAGCACCATGTTTACAAAGTCATCAAAACCAATAAGGGTACCCACGAATTCCTTCTGTGATGACATGAGGACCCACACTTTGGAGCCAATACACTTGTCGACAAGCTCAAGCGGTAGGATTTGGGATCCAGGAGTAGCAGCAGGTATTTCAGTATCTGACATTAGATGAGTTTTTGGTTTCAGTTGTTGTCATTAGATTTAGAAACTAGCTTGTTTTCTCCATCTCCTGTCGATTTAAGAGATTACGTTTCGTCGCTAGCCGGGGGATCGCTCGTTGGTGTCCAGGTGTCGTGTCCCAAAATAGTTGGATATTATAGTACGTCTGCTGCTTTAACATGAAAATCCCCAGACAAACTACACCGTCTTATTGCTGAATTCATCTGATTTTTTTTTTCTTTTTTGAGCAGATACTGGCAACTACCTAAATTGTATACCAAAATCTTTATAATGAGTGAACTTCCATTGCACCTTGCTATTAGGCCACTCAATTTGGAGGATGTCGAACAGGTTGTTGCCCTTGAGGAGCGTGGTTTCCCACCCTCTGAAAGATGCTCCGTGGAAGGTGTAAAGTACAGGCTCAACGTTTGTCCTGAGCTCTCTAGTGGATTGTTTATCAGAGAATTCAAGTCTAAGTATCACAAGAAAGATGATGAAGATACTTCAGAGGACCCTCAGTTGGCAAAATCCGGGGATGCTGAGCATAGCGAACCACATGGTACGGTTGCTGAGACGTCCGCAGAACTAGACACCGACGACTCGTACCTCCCTGAGCCCAAATCCACAATAGTAAGTGAAAAACTTATTGGCCAGGTCTTGGGAACCAAGATTGATGGTGACTACATCACAGATGAGGCGATGGAAATCCCAGATGGGAAGGAGTCTGAATCAGGTGTCAAGAAGGGACACGTTGAATCCTCCATAACAATTGGAATCCACTCCGTGGTCGTTCACCCAGACTACCAAAAGAAGAACTTGGCAACCTTGTTACTGCATGACTATATTCAGAAGCTTTCCAACCAACACATTGGTGAAAAGATTGCTATCATTGCCAAGTCGAACTTGCTCCCATTCTATAATCGTCTCGGGTTCATTACTAAAGGTCCTTCCAAATGTCAGCATGGCGGTGAAGAATGGTTTGATCTCCACTGCCCACTTATTCCTGAAGATGATGACCACTGATTATGTATTTCGTAAATAGGTTATGAAAGTACGGGTTATGAGAAAAGTTATGTACATTTAGCTCCTAGTGAAGAAATTTAACAACTTCTAAAATATAATAATAAAAAAGAAAAGTAAATAAATAAAAAGTCATGCAATAAATCATCTTATAGAAATATCAAAAGCTTCATCATCGTCGTAGTAACATCAAAAATTGTCATCATCAGCGGATTCGTCACTGGTAGTCTCGTGGTCGTACTGATCAAACGAAGGCATCTCCAAGTGGAAAAAGGGTGTATCAGTACTGACACCAGCAGAATAACCCAAATGAGACTCTTCATCTTCCAAGAGGTCCACATAAGTGTGACGACTTGCAGAATCTTCATGGGGAACACCAAAGCCAGCATTGATCAGAGATCTCTTGATCCAAGGAGACAAAATACCAGCGAAGTGGAACTCAACCTCGCGATCAGCGTACTTGCAGACAGACTTGCGGAGATCCGTCAAGACTTGGATACTTGTTGAGTCAACTTGTGTCACTGAGCTGAAATCAAAGGCTAAGACCTTCAAAATAGGTCTTGTATCGGCTGGTCTCTGTGCTTCCCGTTCCAAGATATCGCTCTTCTTTGTCCATGGGAATACCAATGGGCCTGGATCATTCCAAGGCTTATCCCAGTTACTGACAATCTGTAGTTTCTTGCCTTTTCTTGTGACTCTCTTGACTTCGTCAAATATTTTTTCGTATTGTCTCGAAACATTAACATAAGTCCAGCTTTCTGTTGGTCTAAAGACAAGAACACCCGGTGGAGGATCAATCACAGTGACGTCTGTGTTGACAGTATTCTGATAAGGAACCCACTTCGTGTGGTATTGTATATCTCTTCTCTTTGGCTTCTTAATTATCATATCCTTCTCTGGTCCTTGCTCGAAGACAACGGCCTCAATGTCCGGGGTTGATGATGGCTGGTCGTCAGTGTCAATGACTCTTGGGTTGACAGCCTCGGCGATCCTGACTCTTCCAAGGAAGACTCCACTTGGGAAGGTTACATTGAACAACAACACAGCGACGGAAGCGCAGATAGAGAAGTAAATACCATTCTCAATGGATGAGAACACAGAAATGAAGACGGCGGCAATGAAAATGACAAGGTCAGTTGGGGCAACTTTCCAGAAGTTCCAAGTAACATGGTAAGAAGCCATCAAGTCACTGACAGCATGGATAATAATAGCGGAAAGAGTGGCTTTTGGAATCCAGTAGAAGGCACCAGTCAAACAGTAAAGGCCGAGTAAGACACAAGCTCCGGTAAAGATACCAGCGAGTGGCGTCTTAACGTTACACTTAGCCTTGAGAGCAGATCTGGAGAAGGATCCCGTAGCTGGATATGCGTTGAAAAAAGTTCCAATCAGGTTTGTGGCACCAATGGCTATAAGTTCCTGGTCAGGGACGATTTTGTAGTCGTTGACTCTTCCAAAGGACTTGGCGATAGAAATGTGTTCCAGACACAAGATGATCACAGCGGCAGGCAACTCTGGGCCCATTTTGCTAAGAAGACCATCTGGCAAAGTCATAACACCAACGTCTCTCAATCCGGAGGGAACAGTTCCCAGAATCGAAATTCTTGGGTGTTCTGTATCACCTCTGACAACGGCCCATGAGATACAAGTGAACACAATAATTATAACACCACTTCTCAAAGTCTGGATATAGAAGAAGACAAGCTTGAGCTTTGGGAATCTCTTAGGGCCAGCATTACAGGCCCATTTCCACGCATATAGAAGAACCAATGGAATCAACCCGAAAACCGCATCAAGCTTTGTATCTGGGAGATGCTTGAGTGTCTCAATGATGACCTTGTAGGTAGCCTGTCGGGTATTAACCTTCTTGTTATAGCCCATCAAGGCTGGGACTTGACCGGCCATGATGTTGAGGGAAGAGCCTGTCATGAAGCCTACAACAGAAGGGCTCGAGATGTACTCCAAAATGAAGCCGAGTCTCAAGACACCCAGGCCCAGAGTGATACAGCCACAAATTAAACTGAGTGCAGTGGCGATTACTGGTGCACTGATCGAAGCGTCCTTTTCCTGAACTTTTGCAATCACCTTGGAGACTTCGAGCGACATGACAGCAACTGGGCCGATGGAAACGTCCTTGGAAGTGGCAAAGAAACAGTAGATGAAGACACCGACAAAGGCAGAATACAGGCCATACTGTGCGTCGAGGCCTGCCAGTTGTGCGTAAGACATGGATTGTGGGACCATGACAACTCCTACTGTAACACCGGCTGTGACATCTGAGATCAGCCACGACAAGTTGTAGTGAAGGATCCAATGTGAGATTGGGAATAGCGAGCTCAAGTAGTTCCGTGCTCTGTCTTTTGGATTTTGAAACACATACTTGATCCACTCCAGAACGCTTGGTTCTGGCTCGTGATAGGCGTTGAGCGGTAAGGTGTCAGCCTCGTTTCCCCTGTGCTGTTCATAGAGCTCGTAGATCTCCCTGCGGTTGCTCGATGAGCCGGAGTCGTCTGGATGAAAATTCGACATGACTGTTTATATGTATGTGTGTAGATAGGATAGGAGAGGGAAGGATGTTGGTTCGTGTGATGGGGAAGGTTCGAAGGAAGCTGGTATATACTAAATATGAGAAGTAGAAAGTGGAAAACAGAGAAGAGAGGAAAGTGTGTGTGAAAAAAAGAGACATATCTTTCTCTCCCAGTTCACCAAATGGTGTGTGGTGTGTGAACATGGCACCAACTATAGCCACAATGGCATAGTAGGCACGATACGTCGTTGATGGACGCCACAAACCGCTTTCGCTATGGGGGCCGAAAGGAGAGAAAAGTAACAATTTGACCCAGACTGGTGTGCATTCACGTGACCTGAGATGTGGCGATGGTGGCGCATAGGAGTGGCGCACCGCCACACTCGCCACACAGCCAGAGCATGTAGCGAAGCTGTTTTGCTATGTGTTTGGTTAGGTTTTTGGATGCTTGAGCTTTTTTTTCCCTGTCTGGAGTGCTTAAAGTTTTTGAAAGAAGCCTACGTCACCACTACTCCGATAAAAGAAAAATTAAAGATTAGAAATCTGTTAGAATGCCCATTTTGGTAGCTTTTAGCCTCTCTCTCTCATTTATATGATATAATAGTATGATAATTCTTAATATGCACAAGATCGTATTGTGTTATATTACCCCTTCTTTGACGTGCTTATATACATATATGTATACCTATGGTCGTTTAGACTTTCTATGCTTCTGTTTCTGTGGGAAGAGGACAAAGGGGCGTACCCACAACTTCAAATATATATGCTGGGAGAACAGAGGCGCGATGAGCCCACGTGTGGAGTAGCGCATTTACAAACTCTATAAGGACTGCCATTATTGACAAGCACATGGGCTTGAACGTGGATATGGATGTGCTGAACAGCTTTTATATATATAAATAAAATTCCAGATTCCATATACGTAGAATAGTATCCTTATCCTGCTCTCAAAAACAAGGACATCACACACAACAGATCTGACACAAAATCTAACGGACGCATACACTAAACACACATACAGCATCACCATCATTATGCATAACGGTAACTTCCATCCAATCGAAACGAACCCCAACCATGGGCTCGACAGCATCAGAAGAGACTCTGAACTGATGATGAGAGAAGCCATTATTTCCAAGAAAGACGAGCTCAGATCATACAATAAATTGCTGAGATTATACGGTGCAGAATCCCCATACTTGCAGGCGAATAACCCACAACTTCCACAGGACTTTGACCAGAAACTACCCAGACCCATTGCCGTGAACAAGATCCTTGAAACGAGGAACAACCTCAGAGTTGAGAACCGGATTCTCAACTTCTTCATTCTCCTTTCCTCTGTTTTCCTTCTGTTTCAGTTCTCCATCATCACAATCATCAAGCTGGATCTTGACCTTCCTTCCTGGAACTTTATCTGCTACGATGTGTTTTTCCATTACGCCTACCTCACAGTCCTAATCGTGGGTAAGTGCTTGACGTACCTTTTCATGATAACTTTCTTCTCCAGAATCTACATCGGCTTCAAGGTGTTCAAAAAGTCTGTCACGACAAATGTCTTGCTTAAGGTCATTAACAAACAGTTTATGGGTTTCCTTTCATCGTCCATAGTCACAGTTGGTATCATTGCTCTCGACATTTTTCTCAAGTTCACATTGACACACTTGGAAATTGTTGCAGATATAGACGAATACCACCATTTCAACACTGTTCTGGGGAATCTCAAATACTATACAGAGTATTTGGATCTCTTGTTTTACAGCACCATTGTTGTTGGTCTCATCCTCTCTGCCTCCAGGTCGATTGTGAGGACTTTTTGCAGTACCCGTTCTATTCACCTCAAGGACACAGAAAAGTGAAGTGATGATGATATCGATTCTCAATCTCCTTCAGTTGACGATTTAATTGGGCTGCCTCTTTGCCTCCTTCCGCCTTTTGGCGATGACGATTCTCTTTATTCCATGCCAAGTCTGACGACCCTCATTAGACTCCTCCCCGCATTGTTACGTAGATACGAACTTCTACCAAAGCTTTTTTAACGATCCTTATGCGTAATTTAGACTCCTCTTTGCGAAAAAGACCAGACAGATCTTTCAGGTAATCAGCCCTTCTTTGAAGAGAACCAACAGACAAGCTCCCATGTTTTTTTTGGTATTTTTTTTGGTTTTTTGGCTTTGCGTTCAGTCTGCACTAGCTAGCTTAGTGGACTCTATAACTGCTGCTGCTCATGGTCGACTAGTCCTCACTTTGGTTGGTCACTCTTCCTCCTCCCCGCGACAACGGTGTTTGACAAAAGTCAACAAAAGAAAAGAAAGAAAAAAGAAACTCTGTCGGCGTTTAGATATAACTGGGTATATATCAAAATAACCCAATTACGAGAAGTGATTATAATATACAAAAAAAGAGATAATAAAATAAAACTCATTCAATATTGAATCCCACGAACAGTATAAAAAGAAAACTACCTCGGAGTTTGACACAGATCCAATATCAAAACTTAAAGCTCCGAAATCGCTTATATCTCTCCACATCATTTACGGAAATTTTCTTTCCTACAAAGCCGGTCTCGGAAAGGAAGGGGAAAAATACACGCACAGTTGTATAAATAAATAGAGTCTCTCTCATCACAAATCATGTCCTTCGGATTGAGCTTGGCCGTTTTGAGACTTCTTCGGTGGCCGGGGGTTGGGGTTGTAAGGAGTCCTACATAATTGCAGTCGGTGTCCTTCACCAACGAGCCAATAAAACCTCGCGAAATGGAAACCAAACACTGTGGAGGCATAAGAGAGGAGAAAAAAAGGGGGAAACACACAAGACACACATACGATCTCTCTACTCGCATTCATTTGATTTCTCCAATGACTATGAAATAGATAGAAGGGTCTTGGGTGTCCCATGACGTAGCCGTAAGCGATTAGGAAACCACCCATACCATGGCACACAGTAAACTACTAAAAAAGTAAACAGTGGGATCAGTCTTTAAGTCCGTCTCGACTTCAATAAATGGGGAGGGACTACCGCCTTTTGTGAGACATTTCGACTCGCTAGAAAAGAGTCTTAGGGCCACCCCCACCTTCCCCCACACATAATATATAATCACTAAGAGAACATGGTATAGAAGGTATTTTTTAGTTTTAGCTCCCAGTTTGTTATTATTAACAGCCAGTAAATAGAAGAGAGCAATATAAGTCTGTTATACCGAAATGAAGCCATTTCAACCACACGAGTTCTATTGCTGACACGCCCAAAAATGGGTAGGCAGCCATACAAAACTTTCGCACTCCCCAGACTCCGCACACCTTCTCAGACCCATCCTGTCGGAAATTCAGACCCGAGACCTGAATGGGACGCAATTCAGCGAGGGGCCAATAAAAGCGGACCGAAAGAGGCTCCCCTATAAAAGTAACGGACGCCCACCCAATAACGCATTTTTCTTCCCACTGCCGTTCACGTACAGAGGTGATTGAACTTTCCAACTTCCTACACAATCCACAATGCTTAGCAGATCTACCCAAAAGGTGATCCTCCAGAGATCTTCCGTTCAACTCGGCAGAGCTGCCGTTGCCCAGTCACTCAACAAAACCTCCTTGTTGTTCCAGAGAAACTTGGCTTCCACCAAGTTTGTTAGTGCCGAGGCTGCCACTTCTACCCCAGCTGCTAAGGCCGCCGTCTCTGGCTCCTCGTCTTTCAAGAAGGCTGCTAGAGTCATCTCTTCAAATGACACCGAGAAGAAGACCATTGTCGTCCTCGGTTCCGGTTGGGGTGCCATTTCCTTCCTCCAGCACATCGACTCTACCAAGTACAATGTTGTGATCATCTCTCCAAGAAACTACTTCTTGTTCACTCCATTGTTGCCATCTTGTCCAGTGGGTACCGTTGACGAGAAGTCCATTATGGAGCCTGTCGTTAACTTTGCCAACAAGAAGAAGGGTGATGTTACTTACTACGAAGCCGAAGCCACTTCCATCAACCCAGAATCCAACACCGTTACCATCAAATCCTTCTCCAACTTCAACACTACTAGCAACGCTGATGTTCACCAGGGTTTGAAGGCCAACGAAGTTGCTGACATCAAATACGATTATTTGGTCTCCGCTGTTGGTGCTGAACCAAACACCTTTGGTATCCCAGGTGTTGAGGAGCACGGTTGTTTCCTTAAGGAGATCCCAGACTCCAAGAAGATCAGAGCCAAGTTCCTTGAGTCCGTTGAGAAGGCTAACTTGTTGCCAAAGGGTGACCCAGAGAGAAAGAGACTCTTGACTCTCGTTGTTGTCGGTGGTGGTCCAACTGGTGTTGAAACTGCTGGTGAGTTGCAGGACTACATTGACCATGACTTAAAGTCCTTCATGCCTAACTTGGTTGACGAGGTCCAAATCATCTTAATTGAGGCTCTCCCAGTTGTTCTTTCCATGTTTGAGACCAAGTTGACTTCTTTCGCTGAGAAGGTGTTGAAGGAAACCTCCATTGACTTGAAAACTAAGACTGCTGTCGGTAAGGTTGAGGCTGAATACTTGATCGCCAAGACCAAGAAGGACGATGGTTCAGTCGAGGAGACCAAGATCCCATATGGTGTTTTGGTTTGGGCTACTGGAAACAAACCAAGAACTGTCATTACTGACGTTTTCAAGAAGATCCCAGAGCAAAACGCTGCTAACCGTGGTTTGATTGTTGATGAGAACTTGAGAGTTCAGGGTACCAACAACTTCTTTGCCATTGGTGACAATGCTTTCGCCAAGTTGCCACCAACCGCCCAAGTTGCTCACCAGGAGGCTGAGTACTTGACCAAGGTCTTCAACAAGATGGGCAGAATTCCAAACTTCCACGAGGAATTGGCTGCAAGAACTGAAAAGGTTGATCTTTTGTTCCAGGAGCACGGCTTCAAACCATTCAAGTACGTTCACTTGGGTGCCCTTGCTTACTTGGGTGCTGAGAAGGCCATTGCCAACATTACATACGGTAAGAGATCTTTCTACTCTGGTGGTGGTCTCATCACCTTCTACATCTGGAGAGTACTCTACTTGGGTATGATCCTTTCTTGGAGATCCAGATTCAAAGTCATGGCTGACTGGTTCAAGATTGCCTTCTTTGGCAGAGACGCCTTTAAGGAGTTGTAAGTTATTCAACATATCCTCTCTCTGCCATATGACTTGATGACTACTTATATTTTTCTGTACAAAGCAATGTTTATAGACTTCCCCAAACGTTTTTGCTTGTTCTGAGGGAGCTTTGTGGGCCACAGGTGACGATTGACGAAGCTTTGATTTATTTGAATTTTATGCATGCAAGCCCATAGAGCCTGTCCATGGGGATAACCACTTCAATATTCATGACCCCCAGGTGTACGCAAAAGCTCTACTAATTGTATGATACTCCCTGGTTAAATATCTCTGTAGAGATGTGAAAATGATCAGCAGTAAATATTCATTGCATTTCATTGAAAGAACTAAGTTAAGAATCAATGCCAAACTAAGAAAGCCAACAACAAAATAAATCCCGTGGCGATACGGCCATTCTGTGTTGTACTGCAGTAGAGAGCAGCACCAATGGCAGCATCAACCACGACACGGAGATAGTTCTGGTATTGTGAAACGGAGGAGACCTTCATGTCTCTTCTTGTGGTAACTGAAATACCATCTTCTGTTACAACATCCTGTGGCTTATTCCTAACTTCAATGCTGAGGTAAACCGGTTTGTGATCAGAAGATTTCACAGCACTGAGCGATTCGTACTTCATTACAGAGAGATCTGAGGGTTTGTAGGCCTGAAACAGGATTCTGTCACACCATGATGGTATTCTCTTCCTATTGTAGTGATCGGTGCCCACAATGTACTTGTACGTGGGCTTAAAAGATACCCTCTCCTCCTGCATTCCCACAAAGGCATCTCCAGACTCCAAAACACTTGTTAGCTCGTCGTTATTGATTAGTTGTTCAGATTCACTTTCCAAATCATAGCATTTGGCCCTATAGTTCAGATCACCCATGAAAAATGTATGTCCCTTTGGCTTGAACACAGAGAACCCATCGTGGAAGTCCATCGACGTGACCAGGCTCCAATAATCTTCGTTGCGCCTCTCCACAAATCCCTCATTAGCACTCAGATGAGCGGTACAGAACGTGTAGTCTTCAGACCTGTAATTAATTCTCAGTCCAACCGCACCTTTCAAGCTAGAGAACAGCATACCGCATGAGGCTGATGCAGTGGAAACCTTGCTGACATGTGTCTGATGTGGAGTCAGCACAAAGGAACCAATGGCTCCAATGTGGCCATGGGCAACGACCTCCAGTGTATTGTTGTAGTGTGTGGATATTGTGGCTTGTATCTTCTCTCTAATATTATTCAGATGAACCTCAACAGCTGAATATGACATCGACTCAATGATCGTTGTGAGTTCCTGGAATCCAAAAACAAGAAGCTCAGGGCATGATGAGGGCAGCGCTGTGGTGATGTGTTGCAGGAACTCGGAGTCTGCCTGTGGCAACTTGGCACAATTGAAGGTGAAAAAGAATATGGTGACCATACTATGTGCTCGAGCCAACGCAGCAGATGTTTTTTTGTTCTTTTCTCTGGTTGTGTGTGAAGTCGACCCCCCCCCCTGTGCAACCAACATTATTGTTGACAATTCTAAAATCATTATGTGACATATTGGTGGTACGCGCACTTCTATCAAGTTATTGGACAAACTTACATCAAACTACATACTTGCTCTATCTTCTCTATCTTCTCTATCATATGAGGCCCTGCTTCTTCAAGTCATTGTAGACCTTTTCACTCATTACGTTACCCTCCTCGTCCTCCACTTCAACAGCATTTTCCTTCTCAGCTTCTCTCAACTTCTCCTCTTTCTTTATCTTCTCCCACAGCTTCTGAGCCTCTGAAATTTTGGTGATATTCTTGAACTTCTGTGGCTGCGTAATACCAAGGCACTTCAGCCCGTGAATATGTTTGGCTTCCAAGAAGTGTGATTCGAATGCCTTGCGTCCCTTGAACGAAAAATTGCTGCAAATCTCACATACGTACTCAATGTCCAGACCGTTCAACTTGTAAAGCCAATGAGGAATTGGCTGGCCATCGGTTCCTAGTGGTAGGTTCATTGGATTGTATATGTCACCTTGTGATCCGTCATTGTCCTTGTCATCTTTGTTATCATTGTCAGAATCCGCATCAGAGAGTTGCTCCTCTTCCTGCAGCTTGGCGAGCTCGATGAGTCTTTCTCTTTCCGTCAATGCTTTCCTTCTCTCAGTGTTCAGTTTAGAATCAAGACGTTCCTTTGATACAACCTCAACTAGTTTTGGTATCTGATACTCTAAGTACTTGTAGTCCTGGGCTCTTTGTGTTGTGTTTAGATTCGATGCCAATGATTTGGAGCTTTGAAGCTTTTGTTCGTTCTTAATGTGCTTCTTCCCTGTCAAATGAGCATCATATACTGTCTGCTTGGCAAAGCTCTTGTTACAAGCCTTGCAGAATAATGGATTCGATGTACCGATTCCCATGTTCCTGAAATATTCCTGTCGTATTATCTCCAAATGCTCATCTAAATTGAAGAGAGGTTTGACCCTAGTAATGTATCCGCAAAGATATTTTGAGAGATCACCGAGGTAATTCCGGTATTCTCCATTTTTGGTGATAACGTTCTGTTTCTCAAAGTTGTCAAATATTTCCAGAAACTTCACATAGCTCAGCTTATCAACGGACAAATTTAGCCACCTCTCATGGAAGGCGATCAGATCCATATATCTTCCAAAGTACTCCTCTCCGGAAAATAAGTTTCTAACGTCAATATCAGCACCTACTTCACTCAAAATATTGTAGTTAGATGATCTCATAGTGTATAACTCTGTGATTCCCCTCACCATGGAAGAGTCACCAGCATCATCTCGTTGTTTGATCTTCATGAATAGCTCATCGAACTTGTGTAGCTCAAAGGTCTTATCCACTAACTCCTCAGCTGCAGTTTCTGAGTTAGTATTATCATAAACTTGTTTCTGTCGCTTGTAGTTGTCCAAGAACCTCTTCATCTCATGCTGTTGAAGTAAGATCTCTCTGAAGGGTCTCTTCTTTGTCGTTTGTAGAAGAGGCTGTTCATCTTGTAGAAAGTGTGGCGAAGTTTCCGGGCTTCTCGCAATTCGGTCAGCTAGTGCACGCTCAACTGACTGCAGTTCCTCTACAGCAGATCTACGTGACTCCAGTGACATTATGTGTGTTTTATTTGGGGATTTGTGGTGGCAAAACCAATCCATAACTAGGAATGACCTCACCTTCTCAAAAAAAAACACCAAACTCCAGCTCGATGCCTCTCTTGCAAATAAAACATTTTCGCGATCTGCATAAATATCAAAACCCCGTCGTCGGCACACAAATTGTAAGTGAAGCACCCTCAGCATCTTACAGCCTGGAAATCTGGGGTACCCAGTTGAGAAGAGAATGAAGGAACACGAAGACAACTCCATTAGCACATACATCGATGTGGCTAATGTTCTTGAACTAGGGCTTGACAGTGGCCATCAATACATTGACCCATCCATTGCTGCTGCCTATGCTCGTCAGCAACATGAACAACAACAACAGAAACATGATAAGTCTCATGATGATCCAAAACACGACTCCATGAAAGTCTCCTCCTCTGTGTCTGATTCTATCCATATCGACGTTCCAGGAGTTCCATCTCTGCCTCCACACAGTGACCCAAAGAAGATGTGTCCATTCTGTCAACGAACATTCTCTCATCCTGGCTCCCTAGGACGCCATCTTGACTTGAAGAAAGGCACCCCAGGTCATCCAGCAGAGCTCATTATCCACATGAGAGCTGATGTCAAACGCCGCGGAAATCCACAAGAGATCAAAGTACGCAGAAGAGAGAGGGCAAAGAAGTACAACAGTCGAGAGGATGTCCGTGAACGCACCAGAGTGCAGAGAAGGATCCGTGAGCGCATCCTTAGGGCTAAGAAGAGTGCCATAGTCAAGTTTACGCAACAGCTCGGAAGACCGTTATTACAGCCTCATCCAACATTCGCAAGGTTAGTGCTCTATTTCCTTCCCCCAGACAAATGGCCTCATGATCCGCCAACTATGGAGACACATAGACTCCTTTGTGACCATCTGAATCGAATGTTTTACGAACAAGGAGATAAGAACGAAAACTTTCTTGAACTCATTATGGCCAAGGTGTCACCTGCCTCTGAGAACTGGTCATCTCTGCAAGACTCTGTGAAGCAAGATATTTGGATCCGAGAATTGAGACGAGCTGCTGAGGATGCTCTAAGCAACACTAGTCTCTATGAGCTGAAGAACAGAGATGATTGGATTGCACGAGAAGCACACAGGGCAGTCTTCAACAACGAGGATTTGCAAGAAGGTGAAGAGGATAAAGATTCTGCTGAGCAATCAAATGATAAAGAGCTGGAGACACAGTCACAAGAATCCCAAGATAGAGTCATGACAAGACAACCAGGAAATATGGAAATGAAGGACAGAAAGCCTGTGGACCAGACAGAAAAGATTGAGCATATCTTCAACCAGGAGGATCTTGCTGCTGTGGCTGAGGCTGTTGTGAACACTGGAAACATAAAGAACAGTCACTTAGATCCACATTTAATGACCGAGTGATTTATTTTGGTGTATATTCATACTATGGGATGCTAATAATTATTTTAAGACTACTGTAAGCACAAATTAATATTCAATCTTGAAAGGCAAATTAACAAAACGAACATTGGAAATTCAATAGTCTCTTATTCCCTCATCTCCTCTTAACTCTCATAGTGGTAGAACTTCTTGAAGATGAAATTGATCAACGTGTTTGTGTCAAACTTTACCATGCCATTGAACAGTGAAATATTTGGCTGGTTCTCAAACTGGTACTCCAGTAATTGGTCAATTGTTAGCTCCTCTAAAGCGCCATTCATAGCAACAGTACCGGACTTGCAAGAAATGGTGAACACACCCGCACGATCGCAGCTGAACATGAAATCAATCTTAGGGAAGTTGAAACCACCAAAGAACGATGATCCTGAGGATCCCAAATTTTGGTCCAAACCACGAGCCTCCACAAGGATACCTCTTTCATACAACTTCTTGGACGAGTACTTGTAGGCACCAAATTTTGGCAGCTTACCAGACTTCTTCAGCTCCCTTTCATAAAAAAACTGCTTCGTAAACGGCAATATTCTGCGTTGTTTTCCTGGCTTTGACTGTAGCTCCTCCATGGACTTGTCAATGTGGGTATTGTAAGCACTCAACTGGTCTTGTAAGAATCTGTGTTTCTCATCCAACCTGATCAGAGTATTTTCAGCCACACTCAGTTGCTTCTTTCGACTCAGTCTCTGGTCATGCTTGGTTTTGATGTCATGTGCAATCTCGTTCAGAATTACCTGGAACGAATCTCTTCTAGTCACCTGGCCCATGGTTTCCAACTCTAAGATACGCTCCAAAGCAATCTGTTTCAATCTGTGATACGAGAACTTTGAAAGATCACCAAGGAATCCACGGCCATCATTGACATACTCGTTAACTCTGTTTAACTGAATATCTCTCTTCTCAGCAGAGATGATCTGTTTGAACTTAATCTCATGGATAGCATCGATCTTAGACCTTAGCATCGAGTACAGATCTTCGTATTCATCCTGTACCTGAACCATGTACAAGATAGATCTCTTCGCCTGCATCATCAAGGACTTGACTCTAGTATCTTCAATAGAGGTCTTGTAGCTTGACGGGTTCAAGCTGAGTGTATAGTAGCCACTAAGTCTCGAAACGTCAGAAGCAGGATTGGATTTGATCTCAAAGAGCACCTCTCTCAATGTGTCCTCGGCTAATGGAGCCACAATATCAATCTCCTTCTTCACCAGTTCATTGATTGAAACCATATCAGATATTCTCAATGTCAACTTTGGTCTCTTGTGGGCTGTCATGTCATCGTAAACGTTCATGTTATAGACAGTATCAATTTCACCAATGTCAACGATGCTCTTCAGTAAAGATCGAACGCCATCCACTGAAGAGTTGATAAACTTATTCAATGGTTGTAAGTATACGTGTTCGCTTCCAAATGGCTTCATCAGGAACAGCTGAGTGAGGAGTTTGGTGATCTCGGCGCGGTTCTTGGCTGATCCTGGGGCAATGTTGATAGATGTTATCTGGAAGAACTCCGGGTTATCAAATATTAAATTAACGTAACCTTTCATCAAGACGAAACCAGCATTGGACAAATGCTCTTGCTCAGTGTAGTGGGGGAATTTTTTCATGGAAGTCTTGAAAGCTGATCTGGCGAGGACTCTAATATGGATCGGAATCTTTTCAATATTGTCATTGAGGATCCGGAATACCTCTGATCCAAATTCTCTCATCTGTTGTAAGTGGGAAATAAACGTGCTCTTTGTTTCTTGATCCTCAATAGCTTTATCAACTGGGAGTGCCTTCGGAGTGTTGTGAACTTTTTTGTAGATGACAACTGGGTCGCTCTCCAAATCCAACTCGGCGTCACTGATGATACTTTCAACCATTTCACCCATCATTACTCGCAGTGGTCTCTGTTGAGTCTCGTTAAAGCTTCTCAAGAGCCTCTGCCATCCTAATGTACTGTGCTTCTGTATCTCATCAACTGACTGAGACTTGAGAATGAAGTCCTTCAATGTGCTCTCAATGAGGCGAACGAACAAGTACTCCTCTCTGGTTGGAAGCTCCTTAGACTGCAAGTTGTTAAAGATCTTGAGAGCAATGTCAACGCCACGATAGTCACTGCAAATCAATCTAGTCAAGTAGGCAGGCTGTGTCTGTAGAAGATAAAAAAACTTCTCGTACAGCTCCATTCTAGTCTTGGCTCTTCTGTTCAAAGATGTGACATCAATGGTAGCAACAGTATGATGGGAAGAGGAGGAGTCCAGACTCATATTTTTCTGCAGCAACAACTCGTCAAGGGTAATCCTGTTTTTCTGTAGCAGAGCAATTTTGAGATCCAACTGGCTAATGTGCTTTTCCAGCAACTCATTTGAACTTGTCTTCTCGTTGATGGACTCTTTTAGTCTTGTCAATCTCACCTCTTCCTCAAAGTCAACATCACTGTCGTTTAACAAGTATGCAAACTTTTTAATCACAGACAATGGTGGGTTCTCCATGGAAATCAAAGACTTGTATGCGTTACCCAAATATTTCCCTCTGATGAAGGACTGAATTTTGATCACTGACGGAAGATGCTGCTCGTAGTATCTCATCAGCTCCTTCTTGGATTTGTGGTACAAGTTTCTTCTAATCAATGACTGGAGCTCAACAATCTTATCAGTATGATAATCAATGGCATCAAGGAATATCTCCATGTTGTAACGACCCAAAACACCACGGATCTGACTCTGTGCCATTATGACAGATGTAATATTGGCCTTCAGATCCTTCTTCATCTGAGCCACAAAACGTCTTAGTTGCTGGCCCCTGATAAGAGCTGTCAGCTTAGTGATCCTAGGTTCGTACAAGTCCAGCGTATCCAGCACACGGTTCAGTTTGTTTCTAGACATACCACCACGGCTGATAGACTGTAGTTCTATAACAACATCCTTCTCGGACTCAAAGACCTTTACCTTCCCTTTGAAGATGACTCTAGTCTGAGAAGCACGAAAAACAGACTGAATGATGGTAACAGCCTGCACCGAAGAATGTGCCTCTCTCACCGATCTGCTCAACTTTTTGCGCAGCAAAACACGACGGGCCTGGGACTGGATCTTGGTAACTGGTGCCTCAGCTTCAACACAGTTTTTCATATGCTGATATGTTTTATTTCTTCTTATTTGCGCCTGCAATCTGACAATCTTTGACTCGTTGTAAGAGAGCTGTGTAACGACTCTGTTAACCTGGCGTCTCACCAAGTATCCACGGCACAAACTTTGAAGTTCGACAGTCATATCAGGTGGCTGAGATGCGGTCATAGATGAAATGCGACTTCTCTGGATCTTGCCTCTAATTCTGGCCTGGAGTGTAACAACATTTGGCTCATGATCGTTGATGTTAGTGACACGTCCTTTGTTCTTACGCAGGACGATGGCTCTTCTAGCAAGAGACTGCAATTGAATAACACTCTCAGCCATGGACTTCAACATTATTCTATCAACAAACATACCATACCGAAAGATAGAACCTCTAGAAATAGCTTGAAAGTTGATAATAGTGCTCAGATACTCTGACTCCGAAAGCTTCTTCTTCTTTCTCGGGGAGGCACTGTATCTTCTCACCAGAGAGGTCTCAAAGTCCTCTGACTCGTCCAACTTAGTCAGTTTTGACTTCGATATCTCATAGGATCTCTGTGGACTCTCCATCACCTCAACTTCTTTTTCCTTTCTAGGGGAATCAAAACTCTTAAAGCCAGGAGAAGATGGCATTGGAGGTGGGGCGTTGTTGTTGTCGTTCTCGAGGAACGGACTCTGAAGCTTTCTGCTTGGAGATATTGGTGAGCTTGGTGCAAGCTTTACAGAAGGTTCAGGTTCTAATGCCTGTTTCAGTGATGGGAGAGTAGTCTTCTGTTGTGATGGTAGGGTCTTCCCTGCGAGCTGCTTGTTCATAGAGTCGAAGTTTGGCATGGGAACACCAGCCAAACTTGTATCGAGTTTCTTGATCTCCTCCTGTGTGAAGTCAAGCTTTCCACTAAGCTGTTCCATCGAAGGAGCTGAGTTCTCCTGAGACATCATGAATGAGAGAGCATGCAAACACAAAATAACCTTAGGAATATTCTTCTTATCGTACAGGTCTGTCAACTCAAATCTAAACAAATCTGGCATTCTCACATAGTCCAAAAAGTGAAAAAACACGTTGATATTCTCAGTATGCTTAAATTGGAGTCTACCAGATGGTGTGATTCTTTTCACAAGTTCTGGTTTGAAAGCTCTGGTGAGCTTAGCGAGGATAACACCGTCTCTTAAAGCATCGTTAGCGAGTTCGGAAGCTGATGGGATTCTCTCTCCAATTACTTTCTCAATCCAATCTTTGGCCTCACTTATTCTGCAAAGATACTCGTAACCCTTCTGCGAGTTTTTATTTAACGGTGTCCATTGTGGAGGAGGAGCCTTGGTGTTACTTGGTGGTGAAATGGCTGTTCTCTTGAGAGGCGATGGGGAATCAAGCTTTAAACTAGCAATAGACTCTTCCAGTGGTGTTATTCTCTCGTTTTCGAGAACAAGTCTCTTCACTGGTGACAGTTGTTTCTGCTGACTTGGACTATGGCCTCCCTTGCCTTTCAATGGAGATGGAGGGGTGTTGAGTTTGGCTGACGGTTGTAGTGGGGAATTTGAACTTGAACCCGCCAGGTTTTCCAGATAACGCGAAGCAACACTCTTGGTGGACATCATTTTGCCTTTTCAGCTGCTTTTCGAGACTGCCCGTGAGTGTCTGTGGCGGTTTAGTGATCTTATAATACTCTTCTTTTAGAACTGTGGAACCTTTCATTGTTTACAGGCAGTGAGACCTCTTTCAATTTTCCGCGCCTCATGTTTTGATTTCACCCCTTTGGGGAAAAATGTAAACAGATGTTCCAGCAGTTTGTATGCCATCAAGAAACCCCTGATTACGTCTCAGAGAAATGTGAAGCTTCTTGCAATACAACTCTTCATTATCTTTTCCAAGATGAAGGTAAACTTTCTTGCAAGATTCTTAATGCACTCAAATTTTCTCAAATATGACAAGATAGAAATGAGTTTTAGTGATCTTTTTCTGCTACTTATTACAAAAGCAAAAAAAATGTAAGAAACAAATAATTCCACAAATTCTAACATAATTTATTAGGTAGAAGATGAGCTTCTTAAAGATCTAAATTGCATACTATATATATATATATATATATATATACAACGGCACTAATCTGACGTTATAGAAAGTTTAAAGTCCTAGAGCCTAAAACTAGTGGTGTCCGGGTGTTCTAAATCTTTTCAGTACTTCACATCGAGAGACCAAGGAACTGGCTCAAGAATATGATTGAAGGATTATGAGGAATTGAGCCCAAAGGTTATAAAAGTTTAATCAGTAGTGTCATATAAAGTTCGTTAAAGTTCATGAGTATTAATCATTATGTCTCGGATTCCAGAATTTTATTCAACTGGTTGAGCATCGCCTGTGGGTTGTTCTCAACCTTGTCCCTTGAGTCCAACAATTCAGGCCCACATACGTTTATGGTGAAGTTCCCACTTCCACCATTTGGATGGTCAAAATCGTCAACGGTAACACCATCAAAGGTCATCTCTTTACAATGTTCGATGATAGCTCTACCTGAAGGGATTTGTGCCTTTACTTTCAACCTTGAGCAGCTATGAATTCGTAGCTGATGGCATTCGACAAAGAAGACACAGTTATGACAGTTCCGGATAAAGACCGGACCCTGGCAATGTAATATCACAAAACTGTTCCTAATTTGCTCCAGGGTTATGGACAGACATTGTCTCTTTGTCATCAGGATGCACCAATTCAGATCAGTTACCAGCGGCTTGAGGTCGTTGAGAATGCAAACTTCAGATAACTTACCCGTGATGCTTGGTATGACTTCGTCATCAGCAATGATTACCTGCGCTCTCTCCACCTTCTTAGTCTTTCGTGCTTCCATAGCTTTCTCCGAGAACCGAAAACGTCTTCTTTGCGGCGTCTGTTCTTCGGAATTGAGAAGTGCTTTAATCTTCTCAGAGTAAGAAAGTTGTTGGTAGGTTGGGAGAATGTGGGAGACACGCTCAATTTCATTCTTGAGCTCCAAAGTCCTTTGTTTCCGTGTAGAGATGTTTTTGATGCCCTCAATTTCTGTTACTACGTTAGCTTCCTGTTGTCGTAGTTAAATGTTAGGAAAAAGACATACCTCTCAGGTCAGAGTTCACCTTGTCATGAAAACTATTCAGATCGAGCTTTTCTGAACTCATTAATCCACAGTAAAATAAATCAGCGTTTATGACGGATTTGAAGATATAAAGAAGTTAATGGACCCCCTGCTTCCTTTCTAGTTCTTTAATTAACTGGTGTTCAGGTTTTTATCGCGAATGTTTCCAGAGCTCGTTCAAGGTTTCTCACGCGAACGCGTGAGCACAGCAGCCCACAAACAAACGAGCACTAATTCCCGGTTCTCTCTCTATCCATACAACACGTAGTTGATACTCTTCTCTCCGTGAAGTGATTGAAGGAAAAAGAAAAGATGGGGAAACTGGCTGAGTTTGCATTACACCCACTGGAATTCAAGGCTGCTCTACAGCTGTAAGTTTATGTTCATTTCTCACTAAAGCTCGATGGAAATTCACCTTTTCTTCCCCCTTTCTTTTGTGAGGAGGCCATTGGATTAAAATTTTTTGAGCTTTTATGCTAACGTTCACAACAGGAAGTTCTTTCGCACTTCGTTGTACGCTCGTGACCCTTCCAAGGAGCCTACAAACCTTCTGAGATGCTACGAACTTTTGTTCCTGACCTCGCGTTCCTTTGCAGCTGTTATCGAGGAACTTCACCCAGAGTTGCGTAATGCTGTGATGGTGTTCTACTTGGTACTTCGTGCCCTGGATACTGTTGAAGACGACATGTCGATTGAGAAGTCCATAAAGTTGCCAGTGCTGCGTGGATTTGACACGAAGTTGTTGACAAAGGACTGGACTTTTAACGGAAACTCACCGGACGAGAAGGACCGTGTTGTTCTTGTGGAGTTTGACAAGATTTTGGCAGAGTACCACGCGCTGAAGCCAGAATATCAGGACGTTATTAGGGATATAACCAAGAAGATGGGTAATGGAATGGCCGACTACATTGAGAATGACAACTTTAACAACAATGGCCTCGAAACAATCAAGGACTATGACTTATACTGTCATTACGTGGCTGGTCTCGTTGGTGATGGTCTTACGAGACTAATTGTTCTCGCCAAGTTTGGTGACGAGAAGCTTTATAAAGATCTCAGCTTGCTGGAGAGTATGGGTCTCTTTTTGCAGAAAACAAACATCATCAGAGACTACGAAGAGGACCAAGTTGATGGCCGTGCCTTCTGGCCGAAGGAAATTTGGGGGAATTACGCAGAGAATCTGTCTGACTTTATGAAGCCAGGGAACGAGGCCCAGGGCCTTTTCTGTATTTCTGAGCTTGTCGCTAACTCTCTGGACCACGCCATTGATGTACTCAAATACCTGTCGTTGATCGAGGAGCAGACGTGTTTTAATTTCTGTGCCATTCCACAAGTTATGGCCATTGCCACGCTGGAGTTGGTATACCAGAACCCCAAAGTCCTTACGTCTCACATTAAGATCAGAAAGGGTACCACGTGTGACTTGATCTTGAGAGCTCGTACTATGGAGGGTGTTGTTGGTATCTTCACTGAGTACGTGAGAAAGATCCATCACAAGTCAGACCCAAATGACCCGAACTACTTGAGAATAGGACAGACATGTGGTAGAATTGAACAGTTCATCGAGAGTATGTACCCACGCGTTCCAAAAGGCATTGAGCCACAGGAAACAGAGATTAGAAAGCAGGTCCTCAACAGACAGAAATTCGACAAGAGAATGTCTGCTATGATTCAGAAGGAGAAGATCAAGACGGATGCTGTTCTCGGCTCTATTCTGTTCCTAGTTGCGTTCTCTTTTTACAAACTCTTGTATTAGTCATATTTTATCCACTTCTTCATGATTATATTTTGTATGTGGTCAACTAACTCTCGTTCTCGTTCAATCCAGCTTGTAATAGGAAGCCAGGAAGTTGAGTGTGGGGGGGACTTCAACGGAGTCGAGAGCGGAATGGTATCTCCGACAAAGGCCGCGCGCGGATTGTGCACCCCCAAGAAGTTGTGACAAAATTCGAAAGTAGTCAACGTGGCAGTTGCAACAATTCCCACCAAACACACAAGGAAGCTGTTTTAGACCAGGAAGAAAGTTAATTCGAAATGAAGTTCCTTCCACTTGTCATTCTCCCAATCACCGCGTTAGCATCACGTGTCATTGAGGCCAACGCTAGAAACTTTGATGATCTCGTTTACAACTCAGGAAAGGACACCCTGGTCGAGTTCTACGCTTCTTGGTGTGGCCATTGTAAGAAGCTAGCTCCAACCTTGGATGAGTTGGTAGACGTTTATGCCAATACTCCAGATGTCCAGATTGTGAAGATAGAGTGTGACGAGAACAGAGAGATTTGTGGCCAGTTTGGTATCACGGGTTTCCCAACGCTCAAGATGTTCAAGAAGGACATGTCCAATCCAGTCGATTTCGATGGGACCAGGGATCTTGACGGCTTCATCAAGTTTATCGGTGAGAACTCGGACGCCTACGTTTATATTCCAAAGGTTCAGAGCAATATTGTTCAGGTGAGTGACTTGGACTTTGACGAGAAGATTTTGGAGTCGGGCAAGAACGCCTTCGTCGTCTTCACAGCATCATGGTGTGGACACTGCAAGAACTTGCATCCAGACTGGGAAAAGCTCGCCAACGTGTTCAAAGATGATGAGAATGTGATTATTGCTGAGGTTTCCACAACTGATTCCCCTGCCGAAGAGCTCAAAGAAAGATACAGCGTCACTGGTTACCCTACTATCTTGACCTTCAAGGCCAATGACAAACACCACATCCCATTCCAAGCTGGAAGAAACTTGGAGAGCTTGACCAACTGGGTCAATGAGCACGCTGGAACACACAGGGCCTCAGATGGCTCCCTACTTGAGACTGCGGGTAGATTGCCTGAGATTGACGAGAAAATTCAACTTATGCTCCAGGAGACCCCAGAGAAGATCAATGAGGTTGCCTCAGAACTGTTGACTCAATTGGGTGAGGGCACAGAGTACTACAGAAAGTGTCTGAACAAGATAATCAACGGAGAAGATACCTTCTTCGATAAGGAGATCTCCAGACTTCAGGGAATTTTGGCAAAGTCAAAGCTGACTAGAGACAGACTCGACTCATTGCAGAAGAGAGTGAACGTGCTGAAGGTGTTCAAGGTGCAAGAGGAGTAATTCGAAACAGAAATAATAAGAACAAAGAATAATAATATATAGTAGAAGATAAATAATAGCAAAACATGGCCTTCTAAACAACTCGGCTTACCACTCCACACCTCTACCCTTTTGTACCCTTCTAATCAAGTCAACCCAGACTTTCCCTCCGCCAAGAACCGTTTCATCAATGATGGGCTTTGCAGTGGCTGGCGTACACTTGGCAAACCAGATGATCTCA
Organism: Petasospora petersonii; assembly: GCA_030574135.1. Lineage (NCBI taxonomy): Eukaryota > Fungi > Ascomycota > Saccharomycetes > Phaffomycetales > Wickerhamomycetaceae > Petasospora > Petasospora petersonii. The sequence continues at coordinate 98,183 of JAJMEM010000014.1, forward strand.
CCAGTCTTCAAGTAAATGATAACATTTGCAGCAAACTTGTGTCCACCCACGTGGTTGATGAAGGCGACATTGACTCCATTGGCGGTGTCGTCACCAACGTCCCTGTAGTGACCCGTCTCTCTAAGTCTGGAGTCCATCTCACGCTTCATCAACGGGGCAGTGACGCCACAACGCTTATCTCTCGTGGTATGCGAGCAGAGGAAAACGTATGCAAGCTGGTGTGAGAGATCAATCTTGCAGCCGGCCACCGTGCTTGGTGGACGGGTACCTTCTTCGTGACATTTGGTGAGAACAGGAATCAGCTCTCCGAGAACCTCATCAACCCTGTCGTAAGACAACTTTCTGATCCATACAAAGTATGGGAGAATCAAAACATCGTTACACTCGCCAGACATGCACTTTAAATCCAATAGATCTGTAGGGAACGATGATGTGCTCACCTTGACACTGCGGTCCTCGTCTGGGAAATACTCGTGCCCTCTTTTCTGCACCCAGTTGGCCAAGGCATTCTGAACGGTTTTAGGAGTTTCTGTGGCATCATGTGGCCAATCAGATTTGCCTGTTGGAACCACAAAGTGGCAGGCCGTCGGTTTGGAGGAGTTGTAGATGTCTGCGTCCGCTTCAATCTTCACAGAGCTGGGGAACTTGGTGTTGCAACCCTCACAGTCATGAGAGCACTCAGCCAGAGGGAGAATCTTGCTAACCTCTTCTTGAAGTTTGAGGGTCACATCGTCTTTCTTCTGGCCGAAGATGGAGGAGAACATTCTGCTTCACTTGTATTGAAAAGTCTCAATTTTTTGAGATGGGGATGAGGTCTGTACAAATCTTTACAAATGAAAAACCAAAAAAAAAAGTTATATGGGATGGAAAGCTTAAGGAGTCGTTGGGAGAACTGTGTGCTTTATATAATTCAAAATGTCCCCTATCGCAGGACGGCTACAGGTGCACATGCCAGTAGTAGATGCATTGTTAATCTTTAGTAATTTTTCTCTCCCGTGGTCGTATTTCCGATTGATATCTAGTTACCCTTGCAGCAGCCATCTGTGTTATCTCGGGTTTATCTTTTGTTAAGCGGAGATATGTTGTTGACCTGGGTAAGACCGCGAAGTTGTTTTATTTGTGCGCATCAAATGTAACCCACCAAACATAAACAAAATGAACTACTTTTTGCTTTTATCGACGCGTCCTTTCATCAAAACAGCCCCGCAAAGGACTGCCCAGACTTGCTGCTTTCTTTTCACAAGATACGCTATCTATGATGGACAATCGCCCTATTAAGAGGTTCAAATTTCCTACAAAACCGCCCGTCGTGGACCTCACGCTGGATTCGGAATCAGACTCAGACGAAGATATCGTCATTACTGGCTTCAGACGGGTGGCAAACGAGCCAGCTGCTCCTAACATGGTCTTTATGAAGAACGAACCAATCACTGGTATGAAAACACTTGTTCACCATTCAACCGCTGGTAACCACCATACTCAAATGAATCACAGCGGTACAGCAAATACAGCCACACACAGACAATTGCCATTACGTTTCTCAAACCCAGGCCAGGAACTCATCAATCATACAACTACCGGAACTTCAGCTAGTAATCAAACTGCAGGTCTGGTTCAAGTTGAAACAAAAGCAGCTGGGGCAGCATCTTTTGTTGCTCCACTGACAAAGGTCAAGTCGGAGGTTTTGAGACAGAATGGTGTTATCCGTCACCTGGGCGGCAGCGTTGAGCTTAACCACAAAATATATTCTCGTGTGATGGATATTGGAGCTCGTGAGAACGAGCTAAAGCTTCGTTTGGACAAATACAAACGTGCCTTGATGAAGCTGGAAGAGAGACGTAAGACTCGCCCTGAAAGAGCCGCGAGGCTGAAGACACAAAAGGATCAATTGCTACGGATGGGTATTACTGAGGATAATATCAAAATAAAGCAAATAACTAATGAGATGCAACTGCTAAACACTGAGATACGGTCAGACAGTGAGAAGGAGCGACAGATGAAGTTGTCTGCCGAGAAGACGAGAGTAAAGTTACAACAGTTTGTTCAGAACGACAAGGTTATTTTGCTTCCGATTCTTCAAGAAAAAGAGAAACAGGAACGTGAGAGACGGCTTAATCTTTTGCATGAGAAGGTTATGGAGCAAGCTGCTCGTGATCATGAAAGGCTACAAGAAGGTTTGGAATTGCAGAATCGAAGAGCTGGGGCTCAACCTGATGATGAAGAGCACCTCCCTTACCACATGAGACGTATCCATGAGTTGCAAGCTCGTAACGATATGAGAGCCAGTCTTCAAGAGAACCAAGCTGCCTTCAACCAGTACAGCACCAACACTGAGGATTTGGTCAATTTACTTGAATCAGTAAAGAGACAAGAGGAGCAGGAGATTGATGGTGAGTCTAATACACCCGATGAGTTATTGATAAACCTTCTAAAACATCAGCGTATTGGCTTGAAGTGGATGGAAGATGCAGAAGATGACAAGAAGAAGCGTGGTGGCATCCTTGCTGATGCAATGGGTCTGGGTAAGACTGTACAAATGATTGCATTGATCATGTCCCATAAGGCTGCGAACAACGATGATGAGGATGCCGGAGAGTTTGGTAAGACCACGCTTATTGTTGCACCAGTCTCTCTTATTCACCAGTGGAAGGGTGAAATTGAGACTAAGGTGAAAGAGACTGCTGGTATCAAGATATTTATGTATCACAGTTTGGGCGGAAAGAGAGTGACATATGAACAGTTGCAGGAATACGACGTTGTGATGACGTCTTATGGTACATTGTCATCTGAGTTGGGTAAGCATTGCAAGTTAGAAGGTCATGAGATCGATTTGAAGCATCCTCCCCTATTGAACAAGATAAACCAGCTGAAGGATGGAAAAGGCTATATCTCTCCTTTCTTTGATACAAACTCGCGGTTTTACAGAGTTGTTCTTGACGAGGCACAACAGATTAGAAATAAGTTTACCAAAGTTTCAGTTGCTTGTGCCTCCGTTACAGCATACTATAAGTGGTGTTTGTCCGGTACTCCAATGCAGAACAACGTTGAAGAGCTGTTCCCATTGCTCCGATTCCTTGGTATCAAGCCTTATAACAATGAACAGAGGTTTAGATACGAGATCTCCAACAGACTCAAGATTAAGTCAGACAGCAGTAACGAAGTGGATCGTGAAAGGGCCATAAGGATGTTGAGAGTTTTACTGAGGAGTGTGATGTTAAGACGTGAAAAGGACTCTACCATTGATGGCAAGCCCATTTTGGACCTGCCAGAGAAGAAGGTTGCAGTATTGAACACGGACTTGAGTTCAAATAAGAATGAGGAGAGTTTCTATAGGTCTATTGAAGTACAGTCCGCCCGTAAGGTTGAGAAGATCCTCTCCGGTCCAATTGCTAAAGGTGATTACTCATACATCTTTGTGCTGCTTTTACGTTTGAGACAGGCCTGTCTTCACTCTGAGTTGGTGAGAATTGGTGATAGAAAGAAGGGTGTTAAATACGATGATGATGGTAATGTCATTTCGACAGCCACTGTTGAGTCCATGTGCTTGAATGCCGAGAAGTACAAGCCAGAGGTGATTCGCAGAATCAACGAGGCTGCTGACTCTAGCATGGCGTGTCCAATTTGTCAAGATACGCCACCAATGGACGACATGGTTTTGTTCTACCCATGTGGTCACGGGTTGTGCAAAGAGTGTTCAGAGCAATTTTTTGAGAATTTCCAGGAAGGCGGTACAGAGAATGTGCGAGTTGCTAAGTGTACCACTTGTCGTATGCAGGTGAAGGAGAACGAACTTGTTGATTATGAAGTGTTTGACAAGCATATTGTGAAGAACCAGAGTACTGACATGGTAAAGATGGTTTATGATGAGAGAATGAAAAATTCCAAGAGTGCCCAGGAGGATTTACATGCCTTGAAAGTTGAGAATTTGGAGTACTCTCCAAAGATTGCAGATACCATCAAACTTCTCAAGGAGATTTGGTCCAAAAATGCTGATGATAAGGTGATTATCTTTTCCCATTTTACGTCATTCTTTTCCATATTGTCCAAGTTTCTCCAAAGGGAGAACATTGAATGTTTGGAGTATCTTGGGTCGATGAATGCCAATGCGCGAGATGAAGTTGTCAAGGAGCTTTATCGTAATCCTCAGAAAAAGTTGATGTTGATTTCATTGAAAGCTGGGAATTCTGGTTTGACATTGACGTGTGCCAACCATGTTATTATCATGGATCCGTTTTGGAATCCGTACGTTGAGGCTCAGGCCCAAGATCGTTGCCATAGAATTGGTCAGCAAAAGAAGGTTACTGTGCATAGAATGTTGATCAAGGACACTGTCGAGGATCGTATTCTGGACTTGCAAGAGCGCAAGAAGGAGTTGATTGAGAGTGCGATGGATCCAGACGGTATGAAAGAGGCCGTGAGGTTGTCGCGTGAGGATCTTCGTGCCTTGTTCAACATTCGTAAAGACTGAGCTTTATGATCGTTATATGACTAGAAGTTTATGAACGTTTTTTTTTTGGTCATGGTGGGTATTGTTGTTTTTATTGACGTTTGTATTTCTTTCTTCTTTTGTACGCTTGTAGATTGTTGATAATGATATCTAACTACAAATCATCTAGCAGACAGTTTATTTTAGAAGGCATCTACGAGAAGAAAAAACAGAGAGTAGTGAGAAATGTATTGTACATGCTTTGGTAAAGTGTGTTGCTAAAAGAGTTGTTGTGTTTATTCTTCATCGAGTACATGCTCTTTTGCTAGACACCACACCACGCTGGTTGGGGGATATGAGTCTTTTCATCTTCAGTCATCAGCAATGAGAGCCATGATCATTCTGTAGAGGTAGTAGAAGAAGAGGAAGAGATGGAAGCCCAGCTTGATGAAGGACTCCTTCTTCTGCTTGTTCAGAGTTCTAAAGATCTCGGTGGCATCAAGCAGGTGGTTTTTGTTCATGATCTTGTTGACATTGTAGGCAACCAAAGGTAGGTTGAGCAGCAGTGTGAACCAGTGGCCTGTGAGGAGGAAGAGGACAGTGAGGAAGCAGTGGAGGCCCGCCTCTGGGACGATGTACTTGTTCAACTTGTTGCAGAGTTCCACAGGGTTGATGTAGTCGCACTCCAGGTCGGAGTACATGATGGTGAAGAAGACCTGGAGGAACAGATTGATGGCGTTCAAAATCACAGAGAAGATGAAAAGGACGGATTCGCCAGACATTTTGTTTTTGAGCTTAAACTTCTTCTTTTTTTATAATAAAGTTGATTTATTGTTTGTTATCTTTGTTATTGGAGTACCCGCAAAGGGGCAAGAAAATCAAGCAGCAAAAAAAAAGTCTTGAATTTTCGTGAATTTTTCCTCGTTTTTTTTTGGCTGTGAGAGATTTCACAAATCTCAGAAAAATTATGGAAATTTTGGGTGATCAAGCTGGGTTTTAAGTAAAAAGGAATTCCTTATAGTGAAAAAACCCTTAGTTTTTTATGTAATATTAAATGTAGTATTGTTGTCATAAGCGTCATAAAAAGAAATAAATAAATAAAACAGGTTTCATCAGGCTTTTAGCTGCTCATCCAGGGAATAGAGCTTCTCATTCAATGCCTTAAGCTTATCGACTAATGACCAGTGAGGGTCCAGGACGTTGTTAAGCTTGTTCAGTTTTTCCACAATGCTATTATTATTCTTCTTGCTCTGATTGTCATCGAGAGAAGACTTTGCCTTGATCTCCTTAAGTTGATTGGCAATCTTCCATTTGGTAGCCACTAGAGAACGAACGTTGTTGTAGTCACTTCTCAGCTTCTCCAGCTTGGCCATCTGGGAAGCAACCTCTTTTCTCCTCTGCAAAATGTCTTTTCTAAGCTGTTGTTTGTCGTTCTTGAGGTCTCTGAGCTGATAGACGTAGTGATTGTTGACCAAGTTGAGGTCCAAGATCTCTTCCAGCATCGTCTCGTTCAACTCACGGAAGGTGTCAAAAACCACTGTGTTAGGTGTTTGTAGCCTTAAGTAGTGAAGCACAACGTCAATAGCAGTTAAACGGGAGCTAGAGGTCGGGAGTCTCGATATCTCGATGGATGGCTGAGTCACTGCATCATCATCAGGGTCCTCTTCAAGCATAAACTCATCCAGTGACGAGTATCCATCTCCAACGGAGGCATACGCCGAAGTTGTTCCATCGTATTCGTCGTACTCTTCTTGTGCTGCCTTTTTTCTTCTCCTTTTGGCAGTCTTCTTTTTCGGTTTCTTCTTCTTGGTGGTCTCTTTGGGTTGTAATTCTACTTCTTCTTCTTCTTCTTGGTACTCTAGGAACTCGTCTCTGTGGAGCGAAACCAGCTCAGATGAAGGGCCATGTCGGCTCTGTTGCTCTCTCTTATTTAACTTCTGTGGTGTACGCCTGCTAGATACCACAGATCTGTTGTTGGTCTCGTAGATGTACGATGCCATTCGTTGTCTGGGAGTACGCGGTTGGTCTTGATGGAGAATGGCCGGGTCGATAAACTGGTCGGCCCTGTCTGTGTGTCCTCGTGTTGGTGTATTCTGCTCGTTCAGAGGACTCCCTCCGAACCGTCGCTGATACAATGGCGAGTGGGTCAGTGACATTTGCTCAGTGATGAGAGCTCCAGAGTCCATGGACACAGGGGCCCACTTTGGTGTTCTGATAACGAACTCATCCTGCGATGTGGCCAATTCACGTGAAGCAGCTCCTCTCTTTCTGAATTCCCTTCTTGCTTCTCTGTCCATTGGTCTTCTTATACTTTTTCAGATGGGCTCTCTGTGTTTGTTTGTTATGTCTGTTTGACTTTTAAAGTAAACAAAAAAAAAATTGGAGAGACGCGTCTTCTTCTTTATTAGAGAGCGCGCTTTTCCGCACCGGTTTAGGAAACTCCAACCACTCCAGAAAACACCTTATCATCAACACTTAATACCCTTTTTTTTCTTCTTTTAAAGCTAAGACAATTCTTTTTAATCCACCATTTGTAAAGGACAGAAAGAAAAGCACCATTAAAAAAGCATCAGTCTACAGATGGCCAGATTCACAAGAAAGCAGACACTCATCAGTGCAGCAGCTGCTGTTGCAATCGCCGTTACCGGCTTCCTCGTCTACAAGACCTTCCCTCATCTTACAGAAAAGTCTGGAAACAACGCTGAAGAAGAGAATGTTACAGGGAAGGAGGAGCAGGCCAAGGACGATATTGTCTCAGTGAAGAGCCTCGTCGAGGAAGCTGAGAAGGCTCAGTAAACTACCCTTCCTAATTCCCAATCCCACACACACACACACGCACACACACACACACGCACACACACACTATAACTCTAATTACACGTCAAATACACTACTCTCAATCTTTCATTCACTCTCTATCTCTCTCTCTCTCTAATGACGTTTCTATAAGTTTGGACTATTTTTGCCTTCTTGTACTTCCTCACTCTTTATTCTATTTCTATCATTTCCGAGTTCTAACTGTAGGAGTAATAACATTATCATCATCATGTGATTTTTTAATCAACTTGAAAGCTTTTCACGGTATCTCTTGAGGCCATTTTCAAAGATCCTTTGTGTCAAGCCATATGTCTCATCAGGGATGTGGACAAAGAGCGTTCCGATGGTCTCAACATCCTTATTTCTCATCTCATCGTCAAACAGCACCGTGTGCTCGAGTTGAACGTCATCTCCAATAATCCCTTGAGATCTCAGGTTCTTTATAGCGGCATTTATATGGTTTTTCTTAGAGAAAGTCCCCCACTCCATGTGGTCAAAGTAGTTCATGGCAGGCTCACCGTTGATGTGTATCAACTTCAACAGCTTCTTTGCAACTTGTGGCGCACATGTTCTTGAGGCACCGACAATGACAACGCCGTTGGACCTCAACTCCTCCAAGATCTTAGGAACATCCTCGTAGAAACTAAGCACAAAGCCAGACCGATCTATAATGCTCTCTTTGTTGCGAGGTTTGATGGGAGGCGAAATGTGCGTGTCACACCAACATGGCCATAACGTGTAGTCCAAATCAAACACAACAACCTTTGGATATATTAAGTTTGTTCTCGTCATTCTATCTTATCATTAGCTTATTGTGCTTTTCTTAAGTTAAGAATGTTAAAGTAAGAAATGAAAAAGAGAGGTTAGGAAGTTTTAAGAGTGACGCAAAGGCACGTGACTCATATATAAAACCGTCGGTGATGTTTGGGTTTTGTCGACGACGAACTTCCTTCTGCGCGCGCCGCAAGCGAATGATCATATAAAAAAAAGAAGCCCCCATCAACCAACGTGTTCTTCTTCTCTTTAAAAGGATTAGATCTGCTTAAACCACATCAATTCCCGTCATGTCTTACACCACCAGACAAATTGGAGCTAAGAACTCCCTCGACTACAAGGTCTTCGTTGAGAAGGATGGCAAGCCAGTGTCTCCATTCCACGACATCCCACTCTACGCTGATGAGTCCAAGCAGATCCTTAACATGATTGTTGAGATCCCACGTTGGTCCAACGCCAAGCTCGAGATCTCCAAGGAACTCGAGTTGAACCCAATCATCCAGGACACCAAGAAGGGAAAGCTCAGATTTGTCAGAAACGTTTTCCCACACCACGGTTACATCCACAACTACGGTGCTTTCCCACAGACCTGGGAGGACCCTAACCAGACCCACCCAGAGACCAAGGCTAAGGGTGACAACGATCCATTGGACGTCTGTGAGATTGGTGAGGCTGTCGGCTACACCGGTCAAGTCAAGCAAGTCAAGGTTCTTGGTGTGATGGCTCTCTTGGACGAAGGTGAGACCGACTGGAAGGTCATTGTCATTGACGTTAACGACCCATTGGCTCCAAAGTTGAACGACATTGAGGACGTTGAGCGTCACTTGCCAGGCTTGCTCAGAGCTACCAACGAGTGGTTCAGAGTTTACAAGATCCCAGATGGAAAGCCAGAGAACCAATTTGCCTTCTCTGGTGAGGCCAAGAACAAGAAGTACGCTGAGGAGGTTATCAGAGAGTGTGCTGAGGCTTGGCAGAGACTCATTGAAGGTAAGGTCGACCCAGATGGAATCCACCTGACCAACACCACTTTGGATAACACTTCTTCCTTCAACGCTGCCTTTGCCGAGAAGGTTCCAGCTGGTGAGGACTTGAAGGATGCTCCAATTGACAAGTCCATTGACAAGTGGTTCTTCATCTCTGGTGCTTCTGCTTAAGTTTTATTTTACTCTGACATAGTGGTTACCACCCCACAGAATACACAATTTTTGCAAGTATCTTTTTAACTACTTATTGTATAGTGTTTTGCACAAATGCCTTGATCTTTTCATGGTCTTTAACGCCATCGGTTTCAACACCACCCGAGACATCAACTCCAATGACACCAGGGACAGTAATAGCTTCACTAACATTATCAGGTGTTAGACCACCAGCCAGGACAAATTTAGCGCCTGATTGTGAACTCCACCGACCCAACTCTGACCAGTTCAGCTTTTTGCCTTCACCTCCAGCCTCGCTATCAAAGAGCGTGAGCACTTGTCGCTTTGGTTCGTTAACCCTGTGCATTTCAGGGTCATTAGGGACGTATCGTGTTATTACAGGGACGGTGATCTTTTCAATGTACTCATCTCTAGGTTCACTTCCATGCAGTTGAACGAAATCAAGTCCTAACTCTTGCACTTGCTGATTGATTTCCTCGATAGACTGGTTGCGGAAGACTCCAACAGCATAAGGGCCATGCTCCATCAACAGTTCATATGCACTTTCAGGCCATCTCTCAGTGTCGAGAATATCCATTAGTTCCCTAGAGGGAGTCTTTTGACGGCTATGACATAGTGTGGTGATCTGTCGGGCGACTTCGGGAGACACTGTACGGGCTCTTCCCGGTACTAGAATCATTCCAAGCAAGTGTGCTCCTGAGTCCAGCGCAACGGTGGCCGAGTCGAGGTCCTTGAGACCACAGATCTTGATGATGGTCATTGTATATTTTGTTGTATTAGGTTGGTTTTTTAAGAGAGAAGTAAGAGTAATTGATTAGCATCATGTTTAAAAAAGAGATCCCACACATACAAATTCGCGGCTTCGGTGCTCGGGTTATGAAGAAGGAAACTTTGAAGTTCCGAAGAGAACAGATAACAACGACTTCTTAACGTAGTGTATCGTTATATATTTATTTCTTTGTATTTTTAGTGTTTGATATTTATTATTTGAAATTCAGATACTTATGAATTTAGAATCGATATATCATATAGTACTGTGTACACCGTTGTCAGGAGACATATAGTTGTTTTTGTCGAGTGTGTATATAATTGTAGCTATTATAATAACGTCGATATGCAAAGGGTGTGGGGCACAAGATGCGAGTTAATTCTATAACTAAGAGAAATTCGTTGAAGGTGGCCTGATGTTTATAGTCTTAATAATATTATTAAGTAATAGTCTTAGTCGATCATCGATCGTCTAATCACACTACTAAGAGGAGATCGAAAAGAGTAGATAATAGGGGGATGACATTTGTATTGTATATATTAAACATTCAATATTATAGTGATCATAGTATAAATATCATAGTATATATTAGTACAGCAGATTAATATATAGTACAATAACGTGCATGATACAGAAAAAGCCCGGAAATGTGATCCTTTTTAGTAAGCACGGGAAAGAGGGGGGTGGTGCCAGACAGACGTGCATTTCTTTTCCCCCACACATCTCCTGCTTATCCTTGGTCACATCTACAACTCCTCTTTTCTCTTTCTCTTGGGGCAAGTCTTTATTTTCTTGGACATTTTTAGGTAATTGAGAAAGAGAAATGCATGTATATATAAATAAAGAAGGCTAACCCACACATTCCTGTTAAACCCTCCAAATCCATAAAAGTATCATCCAAAGTACACTCCATCACCCCGATTATTCAGCCACGCCATAATGGCCACAAAGCAAGACCTCGTTACAGCTATCAAAGAGGTTAAGGATCCAGCAAACTTCGACCATGCCGGATATTTAACTCTGTTTACAAGTTACTTGTTCAGCAGTTTCAAGGAGGGCGATGTAGCCTCACAAGGTGCCAGTGTCGAATCATTGACCGTCACCGAGTGTGCAAAGTTCTTCTCGGGTTACAAAGAGCTTAACAACTGCGGTAAGATCTTCGAAGTAGAGGGCGTTGGTTCAGGAAGAGTTGGCTGGCTCGTGGAGGTCGAGAACAGAACAAGTAATGACCCAGTGTTGGTGTACTGTCACGGTGGTGCTTACCTGTTTGGCTTGTACCCGATCTTCCTTAACATCGCCAGAGTCATCCGTCAGGATGCCGGAAATGACAGACTCTCGGTGCTATTCTTGGACTACTCATTGTCCACTGAGGCGAAGTATCCACACCAGCTGGACGAGCTTTCTAAAACCTTGAACAAGCTCAGCGAGTCGTGCAGCAAAATCCTTATTGGTGGAGAATCTGCCGGTGCTCACTTGTGTCTCTCCGCTTTCAGACACTCCCAAGTCCCTGTTGAGGGTGCTTCTCCATTAAAGCCAGAGGCCAAGCCATATGCCACTTTGCTTTTGTCTCCTTGGGTCAACTTGGCTCCTAAGGAAGAGGGAAATAACTCATATGTCAGATATAAGGGTATTGATATTCTCACGGCCCAGCTGCTCTATTCCTGGGGTGCCTTCTTTTCCCCACAATTTGAGTCACCTTCCCTCAATTATCACCTCCCATCTGACGTCGACTGGACCAAAGCCCTCCCATCGAAGGAAAATGTCTGTATCGCTTATGGTGGTAACGAGGTCCTAGCTGATGACGTTGTCCAGTTCGCTAAGGAAAGGGCTCAATTGGGCAGTGACTCCCTCATTGAAGATAAGGATGGCGTCCACGGCGGTATCAGCTTTTACTTGAGTAGCAGAAAAGATGGATATGACGCTGTCATCGCCTGGTTGAAGAAGGTCTTGGTATAATGTTATCTACTCTACTTTATAACTTCAAATATACTGATAGTATAATTCATTGATAAAGAATTTTAGCCGAAAAGACCAAACAGACCCTTCTTCTTGGCCTTTTGCGAGTCACTAGACTCACCCACAGCTGGGGTCGTCTCCTTAGGCTTTGAAGCACTAACAGTAGATGGAGGAGTATATATGTAACTGAATGCTGTATCAAAGAGCACTGGCTTGACACCAACTCTCTGCAGTGCAAAGTTAACGAGATTCCGTGAACCAAAGACGTTAATGTTGTCTGCAACGGCATGTGTGGAGGGAGCAGATACTCTACATAGCAGTTCCAATTGACGAGTAGCAGATCTCAGAGACTCCTTCAAATCTCTTACTTCTTCGTCAGATAGAACACCAGTCTCCTCTGTGATGTTGACGTCCTCAATCACTTTCAATGCCTCACTGGTTAGAGCCAAACACTTTGCAAACTCAGAAGTCACTTGGAAAGTGGTAGCCAACATTTTGAGCTTATGAGCTTTGAAGAAGGCAATAATACCTTCCAAATTGGTCATCAAGTCATCATCACTGTAAACACCAGGGAGTTCCTCAGCTTCTTTGATAGTGGTTTCAATCGACTGAATGATTCTCAGTGCCTCCTTCTTCGAAACAGACTGTAACAGGGACTTGTCACGAGAAGCTCTAGTCAAAAGAAGAGAGTATTGTAAATAAGAGCTCACAATGGCATTGTCCTGGTCTTCTTCCTCATCACCACCTTCACCAACATATCTAGAGACAAAAGCTGCATGGTTGTCAATGGCGTCTTGCAATAGAGCCATCTTTTCATCAAAGTCATCGAGGGATTCAAGTGAGATGCTCTTAGCACGGAACAACAATCTGGACACGCTCTCATCCTTAACACGAGCGGTGTAGTGTCTCCAATTGATCTCCTTAACCAACTCAGAATCATCTGTAGTTTTCAAGTATTCCTCACCACCTTCAAATGACGAGATAATGGTGTAAATCTCATGGTTCTGATACTTGTTCTCAACAACCTTCTTGGAAAACTCAGTCAGATCAGCAGAATTGTTTCGAGTATCTCTGTAGATGGCTAGTTTCAATGACTCATCGACATTCTCCTCAATGATGTCCTTGTACACCAGTTTATTCTCTATGGCTGAGCCATTCTTCTCAAGGAACTGGAGCGAACATCTAGCCAACGAGTACGCATCAATGGCCAGGCCCCATTTTTTAGAAGCGATAGAGTAATGTGCACGGATGAGCTCAGTGTAAACGAGCAGTTCCAGTCTCTTGAGCTTATTCTGCTCGTTTGTAGACGCCTCCAAAAGCTCACTCGAACGCTCTAAAGCTCTCTTCAGTCTCGTCACCAGTAACTTTTGCTTAGCAGCGTGGTTGACGACATCAACGTCGGACTGGGCACGGAGCTCGAGGGCATAGAGGAAGTCCTTCTCCACAAGCATCAGTCCAAGGATGTAGTATTTGTCATTGCTTTCGTACTCTTCACTGGAGATGGCCTTGTGCTTGTAATTCTTGGTGTCCCTGACTTGGATTCTGAGATGACGTCTAAGTCTGTGTACTCTTCTGGTGACGGTGGTTCTGCGCTTGTTGAAATCTGATGCGGACGACAAGAACGCTGCTTGTCGAGCACCGTAAGTGAGCTCTAATGGGAATTCACTCATTATTAGATGATTTTTTCTTCTCCTAATTGATGAAACCAAAGTTCTTTTTCCCTTTTGGTGAAGAAATTCTTAAAAAAAGGTTGGACGTTCAAGGTTTTTGGTTGGAGGTGATAAAGTGTTCGCGAATATTACCTGATTAGTATGTTTTTGACCTTGGAGATACACACCCACACACTTTGACACGTTGATGAGATTCAGAACTCGGTTTAACCATCTTTTTACAACAGAAATTACACACAATCAAAGGGAAACGACAATTCATCATGAAATCCAATGTGTGGCTCTTAGTGATATGTGTGATAGGAATTTACGCCTCATTCCTCTCGTGGGGTGTCCTCCAAGAACAAATCTCGAGCCAACGTTTTGGAGATGGTGAACACTTCTCAGCTCCATTTGTGGTGAACTTGGCCCAAAATCTTGCCGGGTTCTTAGTTGGATGGGGGTATGTCACATACCAGAACTCACAGTGTGATATAGAAGACCGTGTTGGTGCTTTTGACTGGGAATTGATAAAATCTGTCACACTCGTGGCATTGACTCAGAGTCTCTCATCGCCAATTGGGTTTTCGGCTACCCAGCACCTTGATTTCATGCTGTACCAATTGGCAAAGAGCTGTAAGCTCATTCCAGTCATGCTTGTTCACCTGGTAATCTATCGCACGAGGTTCCCATTATACAAATACGCTGTTGCTCTGATTGTAACGTGTGGAGTTGTTCTCTTCTTCATTTCTGGAAGCCATCATCAGAAGAACGAGTCAACCGAGGGAAACCTGACCTACGGTGTTGCGTTGCTGTCTGTGTCACTTATCTTGGATGGAATTACCAATGCTGCACAGGACTCCATGTTTAAGAAGAATAGGAAACTCACTGGTGCTCATTTACAGTGTGCCCTAAACTTTGTATCATTCTGGATGACACTGGTGTATGCGGCAGTGGTTACAAATCAGTTACAGTACGCCATTGATTTCATCTCGAGATATCCAGCTATATTAAAAGAGATTGGTCTGTACGCACTGTGTGGAGCCATTGGTCAGATCTTCATCTTTGTCACATTGGCAAACTTTGGATCCATAGTTTTGATTACAGTGACAGTGACGAGGAAGATGATGTCCATGTTACTCAGTGTCGTGCTATTTGGTCATAACTTAGTTACTGGTCAATGGGTTGCCTTGCTATTGGTATTTGGTGGTATTGGATACGAAGCATTGGTGAAACTACAGGCACCAAAGAACATAAAAGTTGTGGATAAAACAAAAGAAAAAGAAAAGGAGATATAAGAACTGCTTCTTTTATTATTGCTATACATTTTCTTCATAATTTGCATTTAGATTCATTCAAAGGTCTTCCAAGAAACCACTCGTAGCCTTGACTAAAGCTGGCATGGCCTTCTCACCAGACAATGGATAGCGAAGTTGATGACTGCACTCCGGGATCACACACGAGTGTTTAGAGTATATGCCCTCGGGACAGAACGACTCCCAACGCTTGATTATAGCACTTTTATCCAGAGATTTTGGAACAAACTCATCCAATTCTGAGTAGAGAACAAGCGTTGGTGTTGTCAGTTCACCGAAAGATCTGGCGAGAGCATCGTCCGTCAAGTCTTCAGAGAAGTAGTCATCGTCACCACCAACTTCGAACAATGATAGCCATCTGTAAGACGTGATTGGGGTATTGAAGAAGATCTTGGAAAACTTTGGTGGTAAGACAGCGTCCTCACCATATTTCTTTCTCCATTCCCTAGCCTCTGTATTGTACGACTCCATTGTACCGTCTTCAACTTTCTCAAACATTTCCATAGCAGCATACCGGTCCGAGACGGCGGAGTGCAATATGATACCATCTACTTTGGTTTCGGCATTCAGTGCGTAGTGAATTGAGTCCTGGCAACCAGTGGAGTTACCCATAAGAACAACTTTCTTCTTGCCCAGCTTGTTCTTGAGGAACTTGACACATTTCTCAATCTCATGAACGTCTCTCTGCAATGAGCCAGTTGCCCAGCCAGAGTAGCTCGAAGAGATTAAGATGTTGTAAAGAGACCAGCCTTCAGGCAGTGATTCACTTAGCTTTGGAAGGTATGGCACTGTGAGCAAGCCATCTGTCAATCCACCGATAAAAAGAACAGCATTGGTAGCGGTTTCACTCGCTGCCGCAAACTCAAAGACCTGGAGACGCACCGTGTATTCGTACACGGTGCCCTTTGTTGGTGTCATGAACTCGTAACTCATGTTTGTTATTGTTATTGGTGATAAATAGTGGATTGGATAGCAAGTAATGGAGTTTGGGAGGGGGAAGGAGTGTTTATATAAAAGAAGTGTATGTGTGGAGAGAGAACAGCAGCTGATTAAGTTTGTTAAGAACACACAGAAAAAATCATCCACTTTCGGAAGATAAGGCGGGTACCGGGCGTATTACCGCTTAGCGCCGCTTACTGCCGTGTACCACCGTTTATTACCGTTTACTAGTACTAGTACTAGTACATGAGTGCTAGTGTCTAATGTAGTACTTAGTATATGTGTGCTACTACTACTATTAGTGTACTCGATGGTTCGTAAAACCCAGCACATATTCTTCATCAGAAAAAAATACCTTTTCAAATATCATTAAAATTTCAGACAGGCAATACCCTCATTTACATCGTTAACTTTTCTAGTTTTGCAATCCATGCAGTTGTTCTAGCAACTGGTTCTGAAGTCTGCTGTTCTTCTGTAGTTGAGCGAGCACAGTTGGATCAGTATCAAACACCAAGCCATTGTCCTTGTACTTGTCGCCCGTGAGTCTGTTTCTGATGGGAAGGACCCATTCTTTAAAAGAGTTACCCATGACCACCGTCCAGTTACGTTTATAGCCCAGGTTGTACACATTACCAAGCTCAGCTGAGCTTGGCTGTTTGGAGTAGCCGTAGTGAATGTCCTCGACTATTTTCAAGTTGTTTCGGTAACGGACGTTATCGTAGTGTTCGTTCGTTGTTGTGTTGGTGAGGAGGAAATACAGGGATATCAGCGTGAAGATACCCACAGAGAAGAACATAGTGAAGGCCAAAATGCACAAGATTATGAGATTAACGGAGATGAATTCTTCAAGATAAGCATCCGTGGCAAAGAACTTGTAAATCTTGTCAACAGAGACACAGAATATCAGACCGCAGTAGATTACGGCAAGGATTAAAAACTGTATGAAGAACTTGTGGTTGTAGAAGCCAATACAGATGGCAAACCAAGGGCAATGATGATCCATCTTCAGCTCACAGCTGTTACAAGTCGAACAATGGTGAGTTCTGTCTGGTTTCCAACAAGCACACTTCTTGCAGTATCTCATCTTGCCGTTGCTCTTAATCTGAACCGAGTTGTCTATAAGGAACTGAGGAGGAAGTAATGTATCTGATTCTTCAGTTATGGAATGCTGACTGTTGATCTGTGACTCTAAATCATCCACCAATGCGGCACCACTTGTTGATAACAGCTGCTGCTCCTCCTCATCTCTAGAACAAAGCTCTGGAAAGTCCTTTGGTGAGCCTGCGCCAACTGCTATGACCTTAAAATAGGTGATCATGGCCTGGCAGAACAGCCATGTGCCAACAACACCGACAATCCACTTGTTCGTCGTGCTCTCTAGGAGGGGAACACATTCAAACAACAGTCCGTGGAGTCCATAGAGGCACAGCCCTGATGTGAACAACTTGGGGAAGACTGTAGTCAAATAACAGCAGAAGCTTTCATAACGTCGTAGATTAAGTCTCAGCATGGTCACGTGTGTCCATTCATAAACCTACTGCTTACCAATCTGTGGGACCAACTACCACAAGAACCCCGTTTACTGCTTTAAAAGATGTGTAAAGCTTCCTTGTCTTTCTCAGCTCAAATGAGGTAACTTTCGCGAAAATGTAGGAAGGAAGAAGTCTCTTCGGTGTTTGATGAAGATGACGGGTTTGTGTGTGTGGTGGATACACAAGAAGAAGATTGTATCTGTCCCTGTAAAATACACAGTTCTTCTCCTTATGGTAAGTTTTGATTTGTGATCTTTTAAAGAAGGATATATTTTCTTTCTTTTTCTCTTTTTAACCTCTTCTTTGTATCTCTCCATGACTATATTTTGCATACGATACTAACCTTCATAGGTTCTCCCCATAATCATTGGTGTTGGTGTCACCATTGCTGCTATAACAGTGAGTATATACACTAATAATATTCACTGTGTAACCAAGTACTAACCATCAAACCAAGACAAAGTCGGCTATTCAAGCCACACTAAAGTTCCGTAAACTTTCCAGAGTACGCATTGCCCAATTGAACAACATCAAGGTACCCACAGACTCATCATCAAGTTCATGGCACAATATTCGAGTAGATGCCTCTCTGAGAGAGAAATTTATGCACTACCAAGGAGGATTCGGGGCTAAGATGACCGAGAAAGAGGCATTAGACGTATTGGGAATAACTCCAAATAAGATCATGGGACTGACCAAAGAGGAGCTTAAAGCAAGACACAGAAAGCTTATGATGACAAACCACCCTGATAGAGGTGGAAGTGCCTATCTTGCTATGAAAATCAATGAAGCTCGAGATGTGTTGGAGGAGAGTTACATGTTCAAGAGACACTGATCTAATACATCAGATTAGGATAGAAGATAAACTACACACAGATTAAGACAGATTATGAATAAAAAACATAGTTAATTTAGAAATTTAAAGTCAATTCTAAGAAGTATTTAAGTAAATCATAGGTATATATACTAATTTTAAGAGAGAAAGAAAGATCCAATCTGTTGAGTGAAAAAACACCCGAACACCACAAACCCCACAAAAGCTGTCCAACACACAGAAGGAGCACGGACCGAGGGTCAACGCCAAAAGTTTTATCAACCACCCCTTTTTTTTTCAACAAAGGTCACAAAAAGTATCACTTTGAAGTAAAAAAGGGGGAGAAAACCATGCCAAGTAAAGTGGTTCCACAGAAGAAATCACTGGGACAAGCCACTCTGGTCTCATGTTATTTCGCTGATGACTTCTCTCCGAAAAGGAAGTGTCGACTCTCTTCTGATCTTTTGTCAACCATCCAAAGCGATCATATCGCCGTCAAGCCATTATGTCCATTGTCAATGAGGTTCTTGATATACCCGGTGGATAGATCCCATCCACTTGATGGGAATAATTCTGTGCTTGTCGAAGACTCTGGGCGATTTGGTGTTGAGATAACAGCTGATAAGGCATTCATCGTTGAGGTCCCCCAGTTGGTCAGTTTATCCAAGGTTATTATTGCATTTCCCGAAGAAACGTACTTATTGCTAAAACAGTACTCTGGCAATGAACTTCTTGAAGTTCTCAAAAGTAAGCTGGATCTCAGTCTTGTCCGTGAAGGCGACAAGATTGGTGGTAAGGGCCGTATCATGCTCTGCGAACCAATTGATCAGGGCCAATTGACTGCAGACGCTGTCGTTACGTTGGTAAAGGACGCCCAAGGGACAGTCATTGGTGATGAACAAGACGAGACTGAGGATGAGCTAGATGACCTCAGTTTGGATGTGTCAATGTACTTGTCCTTCACTGATTCTGATGACTCTAAGACGTTCAAGGTTGCCGCAGTGTCTTCGAGGAAGAAGCTCATCACCGTTCCAGAACCTCAAGTAGGTGATGACAGTGAGCACATAGTTTATGCAAAGACCGAGAGTTTGACCACCATGCGTATCTTTTCCGGCGACTTTGTGGAGATGTCCATCAACGGCACCACGAAGATCATGAAGTTGCTTTCTTTTGCTGAACCAAACAACTTTGCCAAAGACACAGTGTATCTGTCTCCAATATTTCTTTTGAACAATGGTTCACCATCAAAAGTGACATTGAAGAAGACTACAAAAACCATTGCATCCCTCCCAATTGCCCAATCTCTCACCATTGCTCGAATCTCTTCTCCGGCCACATTCTCTAAAGCTTATCAGCAATGCTTCCTCTCAAATCTTAAACTGTTCTTTGAGTCTGCAACTAGAATAGTGTCTTTGAACGATTTGATTCCAATCCCATTTGATTCCCTGCTAGCAAAAGCACTCCCACTAAACCACGAGGGCCCCATCCCACAGGGCAACTCAGATACCGTCGCCTGGTTCCGAGTCACCAAGGTCAATGATTCAGAAACCACACAGGGACAGTTTATTGCTGACACAATGCACTCCAAGCTCAGTCAATTTGGGTTCTTGAAAGAGCATGTTCCAAGCCTTTTGAAGTACAACTGGGCTGAATACCTCTCGCTTGAGCCAAACATGGATCTTCTTTCCCACGAAGGCTCAACTGCGTTCACATACGGTCAAGAGCTTCATAAACTGCTGAAAGCAGGATCAATGAACTCCTCATTACGAACCACGGTATTGCTTACCTCACTCTCGAGAAACGTTGGCAAATCATTCACACTGATCCAACTATGTCAGCAACTCGGACTCCATCTCGCCGTAGTGGAGGCCTACGACGTGTTGAACTCTTCCTCTGATGCTAAGACACTTGGTGCTATTCGTGGGAAACTTGACCGTGTCACGGAAGAATGTGCTGGTGTCGTCATCTACTTGAAACATTTCGATGCTTTAGTTCCTAAACCATCAGATCAAGGCACCAAACCCGGGATGTTGAGTGCTAAGTTGATCCAGATGATTGACGAGTATACCCAAAGTGGAGCTATCGTTGTTGCTTCGACAATCGAGGCTGATAAACTCGCTGAACCTGTTCGTGCAAAATTCAGATTTGAAATTGAGGTCACTGTTCCATCTGAAGCTGAGAGAAGGGCTATCTTTAGATATCTATTACGTGAGGATTCGGATGAAATTACACTGAGAAATGACGTCTCGATCGGCTCATTGGCTTTACAGAGTGCTGGGTTAACACCTAGAGATCTCATTTCCATTGTGGAGAGTGCTAAAGCGATGGCAGTGGAACGTATTGAGGATATTGCCGAAGAGATGGGTATCGACATGTCATTATTGACACTCAATAATGCACTAAAGCTGACTCCTGCAGACTTTGAAAAGGCTATTGGTGATGCTCGTAATAAGTTCTCCGACTCTATTGGAGCACCACGTATTCCTAACGTTCTATGGGATGATATTGGTGGTTTGGAGTCTGTTAAAGGTGAGATTTTGGATACGATTGACATGCCATTGAAGCATCCAGAGCTGTTTGCTTCTGGTGTGAAAAAGCGTTCTGGTATTCTGTTTTACGGTCCTCCTGGTACTGGTAAGACCTTGCTGGCCAAGGCCATAGCTACGAATTTTTCGCTCAATTTCTTTTCAGTGAAAGGTCCAGAGTTGCTGAACATGTACATTGGTGAATCTGAAGCGAATGTTCGTAAGGTGTTTCAGAGAGCTCGTGACGCTAAGCCATGTGTTGTGTTCTTTGATGAGCTGGACTCTGTGGCTCCAAAGAGAGGTAACCAAGGTGATTCCGGTGGTGTGATGGACAGAATTGTTTCACAGCTGTTAGCGGAACTTGATGGTATGAGTGGTGGAGATGCTGGTGATGGTGTCTTTGTTGTTGGTGCCACAAATAGACCGGACTTGTTGGATGAGGCCTTGTTGAGACCAGGAAGATTCGACAAGATGGTCTATCTCGGCATTGCTGATACCCATTTGAAGCAACAGAGAATTCTCGAGGCGCTGACGAGAAAGTTCAAGCTGGATCCGAGTGTTAATTTGGAGAGAGTAGCAGAAACGTGTCCATTTAACTTCACCGGTGCTGATTTCTACGCTCTGTGCTCCGACTCGATGCTGAATGCCATGACGAGAGTTGCTGGTGAAGTGGATAAGAAGATTGCTGCTTACAATGAGCAAAGAGAAGGCGATCATGTATCTACAAGATGGTGGTTTGATAACGTTGCTACACAGGAAGATATTGACGTGCTGGTCACAGAGGCTGATTTCGAAAGGGCTAGAAGGGAACTATCCCCATCCGTATCGGCAGAGGAGTTACAGCACTACTTGAGAGTTAGGGACAACTTTGAAGGTGGGAAAGTTGAGAAGCAACAATCAGAGCAAATACAAGCTTGAAATGTAAGTTTGAAAGTTGAACAAAAGTTGTAGATGGGAGTTTCCAGTCCTAGTCAACTCATACCGAAAGCTTACGGTAAAAGCAAGCTCGACTATCACATACACAGAAATCTTACACAGAAACCCAACCTTTAAAGAGAAACATACATATCAGGACATAAAATTTTTCTTACAAATACCCAAGGCCGACAAAGAAAGGAATAAAAACGAAGTAAAGAAATAGAAGACTTAGTAGAATTCAGACTTTGACTCGACAATCTGGTCACGTGCAAACTGCGAACCTCCCTGGCTGTCCATAGCTTCCTTTGAGTCCTCTTCTTCATCGTCATATAATTCTACATCTCTCGGCACGTCTTGGATCTGTACACTTGGTGCAAACTTGGTGTGTTCCAAGTTGGCAAAGATCTGTGTGAGTATTTTGTCGAGGTATTCTGGCGAGTTGGCATTGTACATGTTAGAAGGTCTCACGTCGAGCTTGTAGTCTGGGCCGTAATACTCGTAGTAGTCGTTGTAAGGCAAGTCCTCATCCAACAACTCATTGTTAAGCAGACCGGTTTCAAAGGACCATGTACGGGCCACATTACGCATGGTGTAACCACCACCACCAACCACCATCAGTGGGACGCCGAGGTTCTTGCAAAAGTTGACGCAGTTTGCATGGCCCCTCATGGACAAGTTGAAGCAGCCAAGTCTGTCACCGGAGAGCGAGTCACCACCACACTGCAGCACAATGGCCGAAGGCTGGTACCACTCCATGATTTTGCTAATGAGTGGTTCAAATATGGACTTGTACGTGGCATCGTCGATACCATCTCTCAGTGGGACGTTGACAGCGTAGTTTTTACCCTTGCCCACACCGGTGTCTCTGAGCTCACCGGTACCTGGGAAAAACTCACCATACTTGTGGAAGGAGCAGGTCATGACTCTATCAGTTGTGTAGAATGCCTCCTCAACACCGTCACCGTGGTGGACATCAATGTCAATGTATAACACACGAGGGTGGTATCTTAGGAGCTCAATGATACCGAGCACGATATCGTTCAAGTAGCAGAAACCGGAGGCCTCACTCTTTTTAGCATGATGCAAACCACCAGCATAGTTGATGGCAACGTCACATTTACCTCTGTTTAAGCGGGCAGCACCTTCCATGGAGCCACCACCAGAGATACCACAAAACTCATACAGTCCATCAAACACAGGACAATCATCTCCGACGTTGAACTTGACACTCTCCTTCTGGAACATGTCGAGGTTGTCTGGAGTCACACGTGACAGGAAGTCAATGTACTCGTCTGTGTGGAACTGGCACATTTCCAGCTTCGTGGCCGGTTTAGCACGATAAATCTCCATCTTCTTATAGAGCCCATAGTTCATGATTAGCGAGTGTGCCATTCTGATTCTGTGTGGTTTCATTGGATGACCTGCTCCGTATGCGTAATTACCCACATCGGCATCATAGAAGTAAGCAACTCCTGTTTTGTTTTTGTTTTGTTAGTGGGGTCTTCTTTAAATACTAAAAACAAGAGAGATGGTAGACTCCTTCACCCCCTCATGAATTTTTATAACTTACTCTTCTTCTCGTTGGCCTTCACCGTAATTGGATCAAAAGGCTTCTGCTCGTAGTTTGATAAGCCCATCTCTTTGGAAGTCTCCTTTTAGTATACAACCTTTATTACTTAGAGAAGAGTTTGATATTTATCCCAAAATCCCAAAGAAATATATAAGCTCTCTCTGTTTCTTTCTCTGTTTCTCTGTTTCTCTGTCGAGGGGGCGCGTAGAAGAGGATAGTGGTGTTCGGGTTTTATGTTATGGGTTCTTTCTCGAGGTGTCTATATGTTTTTATGGGTTGTCTTTTAATTTTACTTCCATACACTGATAAGAAAGGGAAATGACATCAGATCAATGGAATTTTCTAATAGGATGCACTATTGACGATGAAGTACTACTGGAAACTCTTCATTCTGAGAATATTGAGCCTACAAAATGTACAATAAAGCATTATGGTGATAGTAATACCATACTGCACAATTACTATGACTACGGACTTTCATTTACATTCATTAAGGGACAACTGGACAGCATTGACTTCTTTTTCAAAGACAAGATGTTTAAACCATGCTGTGTATCAGAGATCCCATATGGTATCACCTCGCAGACCACGGCAAAAGAGCTCGTGGAGAAGCTTGGTGAACCGTTGGAGAAAGGTGGTGGAGTTAATGCCAAAATGGACATTTGGCTAAGATGGGATCATTTACAAGTCGAAGTTGATGATAGAAGTTGGGAGAGTGGCCATGGTTCTACGTTGACTTCTATAACGGTATTCTGAGAAAAATTTAATGAATTAATGAATGAATGTTCTTATGATAACTATATCTTGTGATCTAATAACACTCATGCAAATATATTAGATAAAAAAGCGAAAGGAAAGAGTGTCAATACCTATAGATATGAAAAAAAGGAATGTCACAAAACCTTCAGTGAAACCGACCCATTAAAAAAGATATATTGAAATAAACGATAAAACAGGAGGACGCAAATCAAACACCCAAGTTCTGTTTCCAGCTATAAGGACTGTTACCGACACTAAAGTTTTGCAAAGCAACAATCTTTGAAGGACTCTCATTCGACATTTCGTGTTCCAGCACGTCTCTCTCCTCCTTCATGAAGTCGACAACTTGTTTCAACTTGCCATTACAGGCTTCATTGTGCTTCTTAATCTTCAAATCCCACGTCTCGCTCATCATCATAACCATTCCCTTCTGCTTGGTGAGCTCTTTCAAGGCGACACACCACGTGTGACCAAGTTGCTCATATGCGAGATGCTTAAAGTAATTGTGTGCAAGAGAGGTAAATGTCGGCAACTTGTGTAGCAGCGATGTGGCGTGGTCCAAGAACTCCAACGACGTGGATGGCTGTGTTTCCACTGGTGGGAGGAAATGCAGTGTGTAGTCAGACAAGGCGTTTAAAAAATCTTCAATTAACGGCTTCACTCTGAGATAAGCGTACTCTGACGACGCATCGACATTGTACGGCAAGGAGTCCTGGATGTTGTCAATCTTCTGCGACAAGATGGCAATGGCGTTCTGCACAGAAGGCCGTGGTGCCACCTTGTAAATGTCCGTGCTTATCTCTGGGTGGAGATTCACCAAGTTGTTCAACAACTCCTGTAACTTCTGACGGTCAAGCACCTCAATGACCCGATTGGTTGGGAGCGGCTGTCCAATAATTGTGCGCACACTGCGGCTCTTCTTCAACGACAAGACTTTACGGCGTGGTGTCGTCTGTGGCTTCTGGCACTTCTCTGGAGTGTCAGAGAGACGTCTCTTGTGCTTAACCGCTGTGGTTGTTGTTGAAGTGGCGGCATCGTTGTTGGTTGCTTGCGTTGTACTCGGTGTAGAAGAACCTTTGGAATTTGTTGGTGCCTCAATCTTGGGCTGAAATCCCCAGGAAAACTGGCCAAAAGAGCTCATTTTTTCTGTATAACAATGATTTGATGTCTTTAAGGGGAAATATAAAATAGACTAGTAAAGAAATTCACTGAAAAGAGTACGTGATTTTTTAATAAATTATAAGGAGAATGTGAAAGAGAAGAAGAAGGGGGGGAATTTTTAAATGGCTGTTCATCTTCTGAGAAATAAAACGGGTTCGCGGACATGGTAAGGGACACAACATATATGTGTGTTTATGTGTTTCCATATATGGACATATATTAATTAACGTTTATAATATTTATATATATATACATTTAGTAAGGAGTTACCATGTTCTTATAAGTCATGAGTCATCACAGTACATAAATATCAGTATACAATACTAAAGAAAGAGCTCCAACTCTGATTCCTCTAAAGGAATAATAAAGTCCCATGGGTTGCAATACACCCCAGAGTTTTCAATAAAGTCAAGCTCAAAGGTCCATTCAGCCACTGTCTCATCGTCATAACCACAAAATGCAGAACCCTCTGCGTACTCTCTGCTCTGTTTAGCGTTTCTGATACATCTCTTCAGCTCCCTAACTTGGAAATTCTCTTGATCCACTTGAATCTGTGATCTCTTCATGGCGAACCACGTCCAGTCACACGAAGAATCAGGATTGAAAATATCGTCGATACCATTAGTGTAATATGGGATGAAATCACCATACGTAGACTTGTAAACCCTGCTCAACTCAGCACGAAGACTTGCATCTGCTAAAACACTGGCTTGAGATCCACCTACGGTGACCCATTGTCCCAACTCAGACCCATACTTGGCATCCAAACCAGTATAGTACTTGGTAACTTTGTGATCAATGAACTTCAAAACACATAAAGTCTTGCGGCATCTACTGTTCAGCAAGTTCCAAAAGTTCAATTCCTCAGAACGACGTTCAAACAATGGGAAGTGGATCAATGACATGAGCGTGTAACTTATCATCAAATCAGCCTTGACGTACGGCGCCGAGTCACCAAACTTCTTTGCATATCCACGTGGCTTATCCTTTAAAAGAGCTTCAAGATGGTATAGATCAATAAGCCCCAAAATGAGAGCCTTGACAAATTTCCACTGCTCCTCACATCTCGCGTGGAAAACAGTAGCATTGTAGGCCTTCCTCATCTCGCGATACTCAGCACAACGTGGAGGACGTTCAGGGATCATGAAGCTGACATTCTTCATCTCCCTTTTCACTTTCTCCTCCAAGTAGGTGATAACATTGTTTGACTTGTACTCAGAAGCCTTTCTGGAATTACGGATAAGACAAAGAACTTTTTCAAGCTTCTTCATCTTCTGAGTGCCAACAATAACAGAGAGACTGTTGACTGGAATCTTGCGGTACGGTATTAAAGAGGAAGGGTCCTGCTCAGATGTCTTCTGAACAACTTCTGGTGCTCGCTGTTTTTTTTCCAAGCTTTCTCTCTTCTTTTGGAGCCCAACAGAGTGGAATGAGTGGAACTGCTTGTCTGGATCATCAAGCTTAACAATCTCCCCAGCCATGGTACTGCGGGTGAAATACTCCCTTCTAGTACCAAAACGCTTTGGAGTGACAGTGAAACACTCGTCAACATATTTATCAACACAGTTAGTCTCAGTGAGATGCTTGTTTCTTTGGAAGAGGAAGAATGACATTGTAATCTGTAGTGAGTGAAAGCTGTGTGTGTGTCTGAAAAAGAATAGCAAGACAGATGAAAACTGGGAAGAAGGAGAATCTTGCTCTTCATTTATAAATATCGAATGAGAACATTATCACATTATAACAAATTACCAAATCGAGAGTGAGAGATTAAATTCACTTTAGGAAGGAAAGATTTTGGTAGATGTGAAGGGGGCAAGAGGAAAAAGAGATGAGAGATATTATTTTAAGAGATTTGCACGCAAATCATAGTACTGAAGAATAAATAAACTGAAGATTTTTGGAAACATTTGTCGTTATGGAGCTGTTGTGATAATTTGGTTTTCCTCCCAGATCTCTCATCTTTCCCGATTCCCTCATGCATTTCCCCAGTTCTCAATATTTTGCCCGGTGCACCACATTGAATACACGCAAACAGTAACAACTTGGCAGGGAAAATAATCATACTTCTATTCCAAAAGGCTAAACAACCTTCTTAGGAGTACTAATAGTTTTAGAACTTGGGTAGATCCCAATTTCCCCCTAAAATCTTAAATCTGGGGGAATTGAAAGATTGTCACTCAAGTGAGAGGTTTTCCAACCTTATGAAACAAAAAGGTCCTTTCCAACAAGAAATCTGGGAAATGTTTATCAATAGCTAGAAATGGGTACGAGATATGGAAAAGAAGTTGGGTATCTTTCTAATTTGCAAGAAATTCCGATCCTAGTGGTGTTAATTACAAAACCACAACTTGAGCCGTTGAAGAATGATCTGGTATGGAGAGTAATAAAATTGTATCGATCTCACCGATGCTAATTCAGGTTTTCCCTTTTGGTCAATTGAGAGCTTTATGAAGTGATATGAGAGGTTAAAGAGACAGTTATTTAACAAGGTGCTGGTTCCCCAGTTTTGACAAGATCTTCCTCTTCTCTATTCCAACTTTCCTTATCCAAAACACAAACACATAACGAGAAACACAATGAGTAAGATATCAGCTTATTACAATAACTTGAAGGACAACTTTGTTTTTCATGCTACGAAAGTTTCCAATCTTGATTCGATCTTCTCCTTGCTTACAATCAAGGACCGTGTGAAACAGCACAACTTGCAGAACTTGGACGATTTCCTCTTGGAGCTCCACACAAAGTATCCACAATTTTCTAATGAACGTGTTTACCATGAAATCGAGAACCCAGACTACTCTTACATTGAGGGAAACCTCTTCAGGGCTACCCACGTCTGCTTCTCCACCACTGATTTCAAGGCCTCCAAAAGAGTCGCCTTGAAGAATCCAAAGACGAACACTTGGATTCAGTGTCCGTTCTGTGATCCGTTCAAGAACGCAAAGAACGTGAAGTTGGAGGAGCGCTTGAAGAAGATCACCCAAGGTGGTGATGAGGTGTTCTTCTCTAACAAGTCTCCAGTGTTCAACTTCTACTCCACCTTGGCTGCCGGGTACGTGCATCACATGGGACAGGCTCATGGTATCAACAAGGATGGGTCTGTTGTTGAGGATCCAATCTTGGGATTCCTTGCACCAACTATGAAGCTCACAACTTTATGTCCTTACACTACCACGGATGGTCTTCCTTGTCTCGACGTTAATGCATACAACTACGACAAGGAGGATGGGTTCAAGGCTTACTACAGACACGTCCATTCCTGTCATTCTCCTGGTGTTAAGAGTGGAACAAGAGGTAAGCACCCATACAAGAGAGGTGACGTCTTTATTCCACTTGACATGGTTCATGTTGAGCAGGTTTTGCGTGGTTGCAACAACTTGTTAACCGTCTACTCGAACGATTACACCAGCAAGATCATTAGTGGTGTGATTGAGACCTTGGAGCATAAGACCCAAGTTCTGACGTCCCAAGACGGAGATTTTGAGCAACAGCCAGCTGTGGGAGAACAGGCCTTTATTCCACCACAACAGCTGGAGCAGCAGCAGATATTTGTCAATCAAGACCAACCGGTTATTCCAGAGCTACAACCAGTATTTGGTACTGATCAGGTTCCAAATTTCCAGCTTGGGGAGTTTGATTATGAGGTCAATGATAATTTCTATTACCAATGGTTTGGAGAGACGATGAGTGGATATGGAGCTCAAGCGATCCCAGAGTTGGTGAGTGATGGTTCGAGGGGAGCTGACCAAGAGGAAGTGCAGCAAGTACAACAACCAGATCTTCAACCAGAACAGCTACAGCAGCTAGAACAAGAACCAAAACAGGAAGAGCCAGTCTTAGATCTTGAAAACATTGATGAAATTCTGAAGCATATGACTGGAGGCCATAACGTTGAGCTGAGTTTTGAGAACGTCAGCTATAGCCAGGCTTTCTACTAGTAAATAACAATTTGCAACATTTGTGATTTATAAATTATGAGTCTTTTAATGTTTATGATAGTAGTATTTATGATGTAATTTTGTAATTTCCCATCTTGGTAAGCTTTGATTTTGACACATTTTTGAACAATGAAAACGCGTTAAATTACACGCGTCCCTCCCCCTCTCCCTGAACGCATCATAATAAAAGAATAGTAAATGGATTGAACTACCAGCAAAAACAGAGAGGAGGAGAAGAAATTACTTTTATTTATTATCAAAGTAAAATGGCCATACAGTCCAAGTTCTTCATCTCGTTGGCGGACAAAGTCGTCTACCATCGCCCCACAGGGCTTGTGCTGGACACCGACCACCGCATCATCCTTACCCCTACGAATGATCGTTTCAGACGGGACCACCCAGGCGCCTACCACACACTGAAGACGTCCAACAGAGATACAACTATCTACACAAAGCTTTTCGATGAGTCTGAGTACCGCAACTTCCTTGTTGTGGATGACAACGGGCTCTCCGACGTGCTGGAAGTTGTCAAGGTCTCTGTGTGTGGAACCTGCGAGAAGTACTGCAACACGTCTCTCTTTGGTAATGGGTTCAAAGAACACTGCAAGAAGAGCCCAGAGTGTGCGTCCAAGAATTATCCAATGATTGAAAAACGTGGGTTTAGGTTGTTCATGGCAAGAAAAAAGTGCGTTTTTATCTTGCTTGATGAAGGGGCTGATAATAACAATGAATCACCAACCCCTGAAGCCGATGTTCTGCTAACACCAAAGGACAGTGTTCACTCTTTGCCTGGTAAGCCACTTGGATCCTCTAATACAACAATGGCGGAATCTGCTCCACTGTCTCCCACTTTGTTCTACAAAACAGCACCACAAATTTCTATGCCCACACCAGACACCAGTGGACAAAGTATAAACAGCAACAGCAGCTCCCAGTTTTCTAAAGGCAAGACTCATTGTCCCATTGCACAGTCGCCTTCCATGGTTCGTGGAGCTACACCAATGCCACAAGGAAAGACACAGACAACACTATCATTTACCAGGAGAAGGGAGAGTAAAGTCATTGACAACCCGTCTTCTCCAGAAGGTACTAAAACTGCCACGACCCAACAAGATCAACAAGGTACATTTCGTGTTCCATCGAATATTCAGCAGACACCAACGACGACTACCAAAAAAGTCTCTACGCTTGTTGCTCAACCACAGCCAGTAAGCTTTGTGGCCAAGGACGCCAGAGCAAGACTCCATTTGCCAGCTTCGAACTTCAACTTCACTTCAGCAGAAGCACCAAAGAGACCATATAGCTCTCTCACAGTCGGTGATGCTCAAAACAAGAAGGCTAATATGATGTTGCGGCATAAGGGGAATACCCCACCACTCGATCCACTTATGTATACTGTTCCAGAAGGATTCCAATATCCGCTCTCTTCAACCCAATCCACTTTCCTTTCTTCAGCACTGGGCTTCCCAGCTACTGCTAATACTAATACTAATAATACTGAAGTCACAGACTTGCTTAATAATGTGAAATCCACTATTCAGCAAACCTTGCTACGTGAAACCATCATGTTGGACCAACAACCTACGCAATCAGTGGCTAGACTAATGACCCCCGGCACTATGGAAAACAAGATGATATGTCCTACTCTACTCTTTCAGTGTCTTCTTTCCCGCATTCGTCCTGCAGATGGTAAGGGAAAATTTGTATACATTACAAGTCCCTGGGAAATTACCGTTATTGATTCAACTATGGGGATGAAGGTCGAGTTTGAGCTAAGACCAAGAGATCAGGGAAGTGATAATGACTGGACCATTCAGCTCAGAGTATTTTCTGAGGACCAGGTGAGTACTGAAACTGGAGGTATGACCGCTACTAATGAGTTACAGTGGTCTATGGTCTCATTTAGTGAGGTTTGTGTAAATTTGGTTGCATTTACTGGCATAGTTAGAGAACTGTTTACTGATATTCCAACGAGTGGCAGTGATGTTGACGCTTACCAGGTTTTCAAAGCTGGTATGCCACTCATTGGACAGCTGATCAGAGACAATAATGCAGCAATTTCTGGTGAAGATGTCGTTAGAGGCTGGTTGATGGATATTATGCAAAGCGATAAGCCGCGTTCTGTTTTGTTGAGTGGTGCACCCCTCGGATGATAGATAATGGTATGAATAATTTGCTAAAGATTAATGATGAAAGCTATGATTAATGATAATGATATACTAATTGCTATGATGAGAATTACTTAATGTGTCTATTATGTAAATGTTTTGTAACAGACCGGGTAAATAAAACTATTCATACACCCCCGTGGCTTGCAGTGTTGTGGGCTGATCCTTATGGATTGTCCGTTTGAGATTGATTTCCTGCCGACTTCTTTCAAAAGATGAATGGTTGTTTATGATTAGTTACAATGGAAATATGCATATTATAAGGACCATACATTGATTTCATCAAATAAAATAGATCCATGTTTTTTTTCTGTATAATCCTCAAGACGTTGCCTCTGTGTTCGGATGATCTTTATTTATCCGGCATTGGTTTATCCGTAGCACCCTCGCACTAAAAAATTGCTATGAGGACCTCAATTTTATAAATAACCCCCTCCTGCTCTCTCCTCCAAGACTTTTTCAAGAACTGTTCTCTTTATGTGATAAACGAACTCTATAACTAAGAGAGAATGTCTGAACAACAACACATGACCGAACAGCAAAAGAAGGTTCTCACCACACCTTACGACCCAACCATCGGCAAGGTGAGAAACCCAGTTCCGCAGCCTGAGTTTGACCAGGAGATGAAAGGAAAGCACTTCCAGTACACTTATGATAATGGCTGGGACTACGAGTTTTATGTTCCAGACGAAACGAGAATCATTTACAAAATCTCTGGGGGTCCAATGAAAGGGAGAAACAACTGGCAAGAGACTTTCTACCAGAGAATCCGCAAGAACATTTGGCAAGTGAACTGGCTCGAGGAGACTGGCACCATTGTGTCTCTTGTGATTGATCAGGACCAGATGAGAGTTTCCACTCTCATTGCCTTCAGCCAGGGTCACTGGGAACACCCAGAGGATGCCCATGGATACAAAGTACAAGACTTGGAGAAATGGAGAGAGCTGTCAAAGATTGGTATCTCCACAAACAGATACTTGCTTCCAGAGCAGGCCACCATCAACAAGATTTACGAAGGCCCTGGTGATCTGCCTTTGATTGACAACAGTTGGAACACCTATTGAACTAGGTGTGTCTCTGTGTATAATGAATTGAAGTGTCTATCCGATGAATAATGTTCAGAGGGGTGATTTCACTAGATCTATTGATTACTTAAAGGTTCATGAAGAATGTACGAGTGATTACTCTAAATTGATAGCAATGCTAATACACAAACGAGTAACCGCTGAAAACTGGACCGTTACGGATTGTGAAACCGGGTAACGTCAGGTTCTTCGCACTTATATCTCGATGCGGTAACAAATCCGACGTGCCAAAAGATCTCCCAATGCCAAGCACCGTTAATAGTTTTTACACTTACCCCCTTTTTTTCTTAGAACTAAGATCTCTATTTCTAATATCAACAATAATACATAGCAAAGAATTAACATCACAATGATCAACGAAAAGACTATTAAACTCAACACTGGTGTTGAGATCCCACAATTGGGCCTGGGTACCTGGCAATCCGCCACCAACGACGCTTACAAAGCAGTCATCGCCGCCTTAAAAGCCGGTTACAGACACATCGATACTGCTGCTATTTACAAGAACGAGGCCGAGGTTGGTAAAGCCATCAACGACTCTGGTGTCCCACGTGAGGATATTTTTGTCACCACCAAGTTGTGGGGATCTCAGCACAGAGAGCCAGAAGTTGCTCTTGATGAGTCCTTGAAGAGACTCGGCTTGGACTATGTCGACCTGTACTTGATCCACTGGCCAGTGCCATTGGAGGCTGATGACGACAAGCTCTCCATTAAGAAGAACGAGGATGGTTCTAGAGCACTGGATATCAAAGAGTGGAACTTTGTAAAGACCTGGGAGCTGATGCAGAAACTTCCAAAAGAAAAGGCTAGAGCCATCGGGGTTTCCAACTTCTCTATCAACAACTTGAAGACCTTATTGGCCGCTGAAACTACCACTGTTGTCCCTGCTGCTAACCAGTGTGAATGTCACCCATTGCTTCCACAAGATGAGCTCATTGAGTTCTGTGAGTCCAAGGGCATTGTGTTTGAGGCCTACTCCCCATTGGGCTCCACAGACTCTCCACTCTTCACCAACGAGACTCTGAAGGCCATTGCCGAGTCCTACGGTGTCTCCATTCCACAGATCTTGATCAATTGGGCTTTCAAGAGAGGCTACGTTGTCCTGCCAAAGTCTGTTACCGAATCCAGAATTATTCAGAATGCTGAGGTTGTTGATGTCTCTGATGAACACTTCAAGACCATTAACGAGCTTGTCCACAAGGAGGGCCAGCAGAGATTGATTGTTCCTGATTGGTCTCCATTCCCTACCTTTGAGTAAGTTTATCAATATATACATTTCTATATATATACATAGAAATGTATAGACATTTTACTAAGCTGTGCTCCTAGTCCTTTCTACATCTCTATTTGTATATAGTTATACTGTCCTCAGATGGAGCGCGTAAACTCCTGTTTTCGGTCGGCTTCCTGATAGATATTTATTATAGCGCCACAGTAGTAATTATCGCACACACAAACAAACACCCACACACAGACACATGTTCTATTTCCCTTCCCTCCCCCCCCCATCAAAGAATATATATAATTATCGCCTCACTTCTCCTTTCCTCTCCATTGTAACACCTGCAACAACTGATCCCCCACCCGATCCAGTCAATCACACTAAATGAACGACACAACTCTGACACTCAACACCGGTGCAAGTATCCCTCAGGTCGCCTTGGGAACATGGGATGCCAGAGACGAGGTGTCCTATAATGCCACTTTGGAGGCCTTGAAAGCAGGATACAGACACATTGATACTGCTGCTCTTTACCGTAACGAGGTCCCAATTGGCAAGGCCATCAGAGACTCGGGAATCCCACGTGAGGAAATCTTTGTCACTACCAAGGTGTTCAACACCCAACTCACCGAGCCAGATGTGGCACTCAACTCTTCTCTCGAACGGTTGGGACTCGACTACGTTGACTTGTACTTGATGCACTGGCCAGTTCCTCTCAAGAAGGACCCGGAAAGCAATGATCCGTTAGTCGCAAAGGAAGCTGGCAAATGGGAGTTCGAGCTTGTTGATAACTGGGACTTTGTCAAGACGTGGGAGCTGATGCAGAAACTTCCGAAGGAAAAAGCCAAAGCCATTGGTGTTTCCAACTTCTCTATCAACAACTTGAAGACCTTGTTGGCTGCTGATACCACCACTGTTGTCCCAGCTGCTAACCAGTGTGAATGTCACCCATTGTTACCACAAGATGAGCTCATTGAATTTTGTAAATCCAAGGGTATTGTGTTTGAGGCCTACTCCCCATTGGGAACCGCAGGTTCTCCACTCTTCACAAACAAGGACCTGTTGGCTATTGCTGAATCGTACAACGTCTCTGTTGGAGAGATTATGATCAACTGGGCTACTCAGAGAGGTTATGTGGTCTTGCCAAAGTCTTCTAATCCAACAAGAATCGTTAACAACAGAAAGCTGCTCAAGTTGAAACCAGAGGACTTCCAAAAAGTGTCAAACCTGGTTAATGTGGAAGGTGAGTGCAGAATCGTCAAGGATATGTTTCGTAAGGTGTACCCACAGATTTTCCAGTAATCTGTATGTAATTTTTTTTTCAATAGACCAAGAAAGAAAAAGTCTTTTATTTTCTCTAATCATAACTTCTCAACGACTCCAGCACCAATAGTTCTTCCATCTTTTCTCATGACAATTCTCCCCATAAGCTTGTTGTCCTTGTACAACTGCAGTGGCAACTTTCTCTCACACTCAATAACGACATAAGCAGACTGCTTGGCACTAAGGTGTTTCACTTTGCGCTTCTTCTGCTTCATTTCAGTCTCGCCAGTGGTACGGTCATAAACTGTAATGATCTTCGAAATCTTGGCCGGTTGTTGGACGTTACCTCTAAACAAGACAAACGGCATTCCAACAAGCAACGGTCTCTCCATATCGAACATAACAACACGGCACTCGAACGTGGCAACAGCCGGAATATTCAGTGTGACAATGGACATAACGTCTCCAACGCGAACATCCTCAACATCGGCATTTTTAGTCTTAATGGCGACAATGTCACCTGCCAAGGCGAGCGGAATCTTCTGGTCCTTGGAAACTATGGAGTCAACAACACCGGCAACGCCTGATGGGGAGAAGACAATCGTTTCACCTGGTTGAATAGATCCCGTGTCAACACGACCTGTGAACTCCGATTTCGAGCTATCGGCCTCAGTGATTTGCATCACAAATGGAGCATTGAACTGTCTTCCCGGTGTTTCAGTGTTCTCCAAAGCCTGTAACAGCGTTGGACCTTTGTACCATTTAATCAGTCCCTTCTCATCACTTGGCTTGGAAACATTGGTACCGCTAAGACCAGAGCATGGAACAAACCACACATGTTCCTCACTCCAGCCAGTTAACCTCAGAAACTCCTTCATCAAGCCCGTAATCTCTTCAAATCTGGATTCTTCCCAATCAACGTTATCCATCTTGTTAACCGCAACCACCAGTTTGGAAATACCCAAAGAGCGAGCCAGAATCGTATGTTCCTTAGTTTGTCCATCCAAGTGGAATCCACTCTCAAAGGCATCCGTGGAGGCATCAACTACTAACACGGCCAAATCAGCCTGTGCAACACCACTAATCATGTTTGGGACAAAGTCTCTATGTCCTGGTGCATCAACAATAGTGAATCGACATTTCTCAGTCTCAAAGCTCGAGGAGTTGATGTCAATGGTAACACCCCTATTTCTCTCCTCAGCGGTCTGGTCCATGACCCAAGCCAAAGAGAAAGAGGACTTACCCATCTTATCAGCCTCGCGTTTGAGCTTGTTATAAGTGGACATTGAGACTTCATTGGACTCGAGCAAAAGACGACCCGTAAGTGTTGATTTACCAGCATCAACATGACCAATGAGGACAAAGGACATTGTTGGTTTGAGCTCACGTTGAGAGATCTCTTTGGCGAGATCGACTGGTTTTACCGGCTGTGTGGCTTGTTTTGGTGTTTTTGGTGTAGAGATCTTCAGATTTGACACTTTATCGGTCAACTCATCCGTCTTCTTTTTCTTCTTGTTATTATCCTCAAATGCGGCACTCTGGGCCTTGAGGGCAATGTCATCGGGAGATGGCTTGGAGAAGTTTTTCTTGACTTGGGCTAGTAATGTCGGGTTAGTGGGCATGAACACAGAGTATAACGACCTCGAGTATTGATCAATCAGGCAGCTTTTTTTTTGCACATTTTCCTTAGTACCATCATCGGCATCGGAAAACGTCTTGGAGAAGGCACTAGTTGGTGTGGCTCTAAATGGATTTGTAAATGTTACTTCTTGCACTGTGATGATGGGCTCTGCTTTGCGCTTGAGAGATGGCTTTTCTGTGGCCTGCACAGGTTCTGGACTAGGAGGTGGAGTCGATGACTCTTCTGGTTGTCTCTGAGAGATATTCCTGCTTCTCATGGACGCAAGTGCACTCAATGACGGTTTACTTCTCTGAGTCGTTGAAGATGGCGCAGGTGTAGCCCTTTTGAGCTTATCAAGGATCGAGACAGAGGTTCTGCTTTGCTCTGTGTTTGTGGGCGTTGATGCAGGTGCAGATGTAGATGCTTGTGCCTTTTGTTCAGCTCTTGCCTTTGCCAGTAGTGCAATCTTTGACATTTTGGGCTCACCTTAAGGATTTGGAATGGTTAATAACTCTTTCTTGGGAGAAAAGGGAAATGAAGGAACAAAAAGAGTAATCAAATAGCTGCAGAGGGGAATGCATGGCAGAGAAAGAGAAAGAGATATAATAAAAAATGAAAGAGAGTCAAGGAGACTTTCTAAATATAAGAGAAGAAGAAAAGAAAAGAGTCATCACTCACACAAATCGTCCCTCCCAGATGACTGTCTGATTGATCAAGTTTGCTCTGTTTGATGGTCAGAAAAATAAATACAACAACAAATACTTACGTTTTGGGGATTCCTTCTTCTTGAACTTTTCTGTAGAGAAAGCATCGGTGTTAGTGATGTTGATGAAAGGTAATGAGGGCGAAAGCACATACTCTTGAGCTCTTTCAAAGCAGGTTCAACTTCCATGTAATTGTACCACAAGGCTTCTCTGATATCTTCGTCTGTGAATCCGGTGTATTCAGTCAGTTTAGCCTTCACAGTCGGCGTTAAAAGATACAGCTGTTCTTCTTCTTCAGGGGTTGGTTCGTCTTCGACGTCATCATCGTAGTCCTGAAGATCTGTAAATAAAAGAAAAGAAAAAAAGCGGTTAGTTCCCATACTTGATGGTAATATATTTTACTGTATAAATAACACATACCATCATCGTCATAGCCATTCATTGCGTTCGTTGGTTAAGCGCCTTATAAAATTTGCCTTCATCATCTTTCTTCCTTCCATCTTCTTCCATCCTACCAAATTCAAACTGGTTGATCAAAACCGCGATTTCCAGGTTTTTCTTTCTTTTTCTTAAGGCGCAGTAACACACTGAGTTTAGAATAGTTAACAAATAAATAAATCTAAATGAACTAAAAAGATGTTTAGCACGTTCAAAACAGTTTTAACACAATAAAAATAACAGGAAAAAACATCAAACATGGACTACAAAATCACAGAAAACTCAATGGTGAAAACACTGTTTGAGGCAAAACCTGTCCGTCTCATGAAGGTCCCTGCTCCAAAGAGCGATAGACCAGCTGTTAATGAAAGGGATGGCCTTTATGACGTGAGCGCTTGGGATTGGAGCAAGGTTGTTTGGTGTGGGAGACTCAGGGTAATACAAGAAGAGTTCCTTGATGATCGTGAGGATTCAATTACCTGTCGAGTGGAACTGTGGAACAACATGGTTGATAAAAATGATGATAATGATAATGATGATGATGATGATGATGATGATGATAATAATAATAATAATAACGCTATCTTTGGTGTTGTTCATGTGGATTACGAATCTCAGAACGTTTTGCAAACGCATTCCAAAAAGACCTTTCGAATCATCATCGACCATGAAGAAATGAAAATTGCTCTGGGTTTGGTCTTTGAACTCGCTGCTACTGCCCAGGGCCTCGTTAGGGCCATCCAGAACTTCCAAAACGACGTCAGAAAGCTTAGACAAGCTCGGTCTGAGTCACTGATGCTGGGAATCACTCAAAGTATGGAACATTCACACTTGTCACAAGGAGACTTAGAACAAGAAGAGGCTAAGATTGACCAAGAATCCGAGAGTGAAGATGAGTTTGGGGACTTCGTCTCAGCATAAAAGAAGAGAGTGTGAGTGTGAGGAGGTGGGACTTCATCTACGAAATTGATTACGACTTTGTTTTTTTATTGGCTATTTACATGCATTTTGATTTATGTATTTATCACTCATCACGGTACCATGAAACTTTTCTCTTTTCCCTATCTCTTCTAGCCTTCTTTGTGCCTTCACTCCACATATCTTTAATCTCGGACAATCTTCTCTCCATTTCTTGTGCTCTCTCTGGGTTTGGATCGGAAACAAGAGAGATGGTGAATCCACTGACACCAAACTTCTCAGCAAGGGCTTTTCTTGTCCACTTCTCTGGCTCATTCATACGCAAGTTTCTAATTTCTTCAACTTCCTGGGGTGTCAGATTCAGCTTCTGCTCTCTTGGTTCACTGAGTGGTGGAGCCAATGATGGTTTCAGTTGTTTCTGTCTTCCGGATAAATCCAAGCCCTTTCTTGGATCATTTTCAGGAAGGAAAGCGTCAGGGGTCTCAATATGTCCCACTGATGGTGCTGGCTGATAGTACAACCCAGATTTGTATGCCGGCTTGACATTCGATGCTGAGTGCTTGCTGTTGAATTTATTTGGAACACGCACAAGCTTCGGAAGCTGTGAGCTTTGTGTGGATGAAAATCTGATGAATTGACGAGAGCTCATAATTTGAAAGCGTCTGTGTACTATGAAAGATGGAGGGTTCTTCAGCAACTAATCTTTTTTGATGGTGGGTTGGGGATGCTTTTTATTTGAGAAGAGGTTTTTGCAAAAGTTGGTGGTGGAGATTTCGCGAATGTTGATTATATAATGCCAAAACTCGCGAAACGCGGTAGGGACACTCACAATGTCTTTGTTCTCACAATGAACTTGTGTGTCTAATCATCTCTTCTCTTCTCTTCTCTTCTCTCTTATCTCTTCTCTTTTCTTTATAAGCTCTTTATTGATATTTCTTAAGCTCCTTCAAACCGATTAGGAAACATTGAAAAAGCCATGAAAATCACTGAAATCATGGAAGATGCCACACTTCGCCAAAGAAAGACCACACATACCACAAGGACATCATCAGCATCATCAACACCAAGGACTCAATCAACAGATTCAGATCCTGTACATGTGTCAGTCCTCGATATTCTTCGAATGATCCTTGGTGTAGTGGTACTTAATTTGTTTGCATCCTATTGGTTCACAGGGACGTTTACATATAACTACAACGGTAAACTACTACAACCACATTACATCCGTTATCAATTCTTTGGCTCGCCAGTTTCATTGACTGATGCTGAGTTGGCCTTATACAATGGAACTGATCCAGAGTTACCTATCTACATTGCCATTAACGGTACAGTATGGGACGTGAGCTCCAACCCTGGAACGTATGGTCCTGGAGGTAGCTACAGCTTCTTCTCAGGACTTGATATTGCCCGTGCATTGGCCACTAACTGTTTAAACCACTTGACTTTTGACATCAGAGATATTACACCAGAAGAGAGAAGAAGATTAGGCGGCTGGATTGAATGGTTTGATGATAAGTATTTCAGGGTTGGTGAAGTTAAGCATGAGCAGTTGTTCGATGCTCCAATGTCAAGATCTGATTGTAAAGGGAAACGTCGTTATTAAGGGCATGATCTCTCTATCTAATTAGCTATAAACTAATCACAAGATAACATTGTCAATCAGTCTTGTAGTTCTATCTCCCTCGGTGACATACACTGCAATACTCAGGACAGCACCTTGTGCATCAACGTTTTCAACCTCTTGCAACTCCTCCTTATCAGCTACAGACACATAGTCAACCTTGAACAGTGGGTCCTGTAGCGTTGTCTCGACAGCTTTAATGATCTCATTTCTTGAAGTGTGGCCCATTTTGCATGTTTTCTTACCTTGTAACAAGCCCTCATAGATCAACTTACACTTCTCTCTCACTTCTGGAGACAAATAGGTGTTTCTAGAACTCATTGCAAGCCCACTCTCTTCTCTGACAATAGGTAAAACTTGAATCACCAATGGCATTAACAAGTCCTTGACCATTTTCTTAAGAACCACAGTTTGCTGGATATCCTTTTGACCAAAGTAAGCATTATCAGGCTGAACGGCATTAAACAGCTTTGTGACCACTGTAGCGACACCTCTAAAAAAATTTGGTCTCGTCTTACCTTCCAACTGCTCACTAACACCCAATACTGAAACGAAAGCCCCCTTCTGTTTCTCCACTTCAAGAGGTATACCCGATGGATACATTTCACTCACAGTTGGTGCAAAGACGGCATCAACCTTCCCTTCCAGCTCTCCAAGCTTGCATAAATCCTCGTCAAACGTACGTGG
Source organism: Petasospora petersonii (assembly GCA_030574135.1). Lineage (NCBI taxonomy): Eukaryota > Fungi > Ascomycota > Saccharomycetes > Phaffomycetales > Wickerhamomycetaceae > Petasospora > Petasospora petersonii. The sequence continues at coordinate 138,930 of JAJMEM010000014.1, forward strand.
ATAGGCATCAAGATCCTCATGGGGGGCAAACTGTGATGGATTCACAAATATCGAGACGACAGTGTGTTCATTGTCTTCTTGAGATTGTGTCACTAAGGAGATGTGACCGTTGTGGAGTGCACCCATCGTTGGTACAAACCCAACTTTGGCTCCAACAGGAATGGAGCGACGCCATTCACGAAGTTCGGCAACTGTTCTGAATACTTGGATCTTCCCTGTCATTTTCTCTTCACTCATTCTCCTTTTTTGTCTGTGTGTGTGGTGAAGAGGTGATCCCTCATTTTGTTAAAAGCGGAGATCACCACCAAAGGGAGAAAAAAAATTGGCGTAAAAAATGGCGTAAACGATTGCGTCAATATAGTAGTTTCGCCAAAAGGAAGCACAATATCCCATTCCCATACCACAGAATGTGTCTCACTTTGATTGTAACTAATTATAACTCTCCTTATAATCAAACAACACATTTCAGTGAATATATTAGTTATACTTTATGGATTAAAATTAAATAGAGAGACTTTCACCAAGATATTACCCTACCTACCATTTCTTTTAAAAGATTCCAAAAGTCTTCCCCAGTATGGAACTCTAAAGGAGATAGAAGAAGAAGAAGAAGATTATCTCGAACAAACTGTCATGAAAAAAATGTCCAATTTGGAAATGTCCAAATAAAAACGTCCCCACTGTTTGAGTGAAAGGAGGGGGGGGAATGCACTCCTTAAAACCTCTCAAAGCGGAAATCGGCTTCTAATTGTGTGTTTATATTTTAAATGTTAGCTTTCCTTGTACTATATCTATATATGGATTCAAGATATTCTTTTATTTATTTTATATATATATATATATCTTTCTTTTTGGAGTCAGATTAACAATGCTGTCATTAATTGCAGCTCAACCAACTATATAATATGTCCGAGTCTCAAAGAGATGACCAATAAAACCCCAGTAAAACAAAATGATGTAAATCATACTCAGTAATTTTCTATTCACACAACCAGCTTGTTTCCTGGGTTTCCACTAAAAAAAGAGGCGAAGCTGACTTTTGCTAATAATCGTTGGAATTGGAATTTTTTGTTTGTCTCAAGAAGGGGGCGGTGCTCCTCTTTCATAAATGGCGCATTAAGGGAAACGCACAAGGGCGGAGTAATTTACAACCAACTAGACGGCCTATTATAAGTTCAAGCAAAATCCACAAAACAATTTCTGGAATGGTGTGTGACAAACAGTAATAAGATTTACACAGGTTGTATCTACTACTTACACACACACTCTCTCTCCAAGTTATAGCAATTCAGGTCATGTCTTCCACCATTTCCCCAGGAGAGTACATTCTCTACCACTACAACCCCAACCGGCCAGCCAATGCAGTCTTTGGAGCTGTTATGTGGATTTGTCTCCTTGCTCAACTTTACATGATGTTCAAGTATAGATCCTGGTGGTTTGGTAGTTGCTTCATTCTTGGTATTGTTGCTGAGCAGACTGGTTTCATCGCTAGATGTATGTCTTACAATGACACCACTAACGTCCATAAGTTCATTGCGCAAAGTGTTCCTTTGGTATTTGCTCCGGTATTCTTTATGGCTGGTGTCTATTACATATTTGCACTTCTGATTGTCATTTATGGTTCACAATACTCTCTCATCAAGCCTGTGTTATGCTCCTGGATCTTCATCATTGGTGATGTGATCTCGTTGTTCATTCAAGGTGGTGGTGGTGGTCTTATGGCTTCAGGATCGAGCTCCCAATTGGGCCAAAAGCTTTCATTGGGTGGTGTTATATTCCAGCTGATCGTCATGGCTATATTCATGGTTCTCTTTTCTCACTTCCTTTTCAAGATCCGTTTCCTGAAAGACCAGTCCCACTTGGTCTTCAACGAAGATTCGGAGATACTTCGTTCTAAAAAGGAAGTTAAGTACTATCCCCTAGCACTGTTAGCTGTGGTAGGGTTAATTGGTGTCCGTTCAATTTTCCGTCTTGTTGAATTCCAAGAAGGCAACGATGGTGCTCTTTCAAAAAAAGAGATCTGGATCTTGATGTTCGACTCTCTTATGATTTCTCTCAGTGTTTTAATCTTCACTGTATTTCATCCTGGAAGGGTTCTAGGACCTAATGTTACTCCTAAAGGTATCACAAAGAGAAGATCTATTGAGAAAAGTGAGGAGGAATTTGAGTTACAGCGTTATTATTAAGCCCTTATTTTGAAAAAAACTTAAAGTGGTTGATGTTAGATTGTGTATGAGATGTATTAACTCCATGTCCGAGTCCTAAATTTCCTAATTCGGCTAAACTCCGGCTGCAACAATCGGAGGTTTGTTCCTTAAACCCGCCGATAAAACCCGAAACTTGATTGAATGGGGAAAACCGTCTTCACTGAACCCGACGAAGATGATCATGTCGGCAGCTGTTGATAAAAAGAAATCTTTTATTTAGCTAACTATAGTAAAATGGGTTTTTTTTCATGTGTATTATAATTTATTGCCCCCCATCTTATGAGCGTCAATGGTTTCCCCTCCTTGTTCTAGATGATTACCGCACAACACGCCTATAAGTATTTGAGTAAATCCCACACCTTCATGTTTAAAAGGTCTCAGGATATAAAGAGATATTACTAAATATCACAGTACACAAAGTGTAACTTTCTAGAGACATGTCTTCATCAGATGTGTATGTCCTCTACCACTACAACCCCAACCAACCAGCCAATGCCGTTTTCGCAACGGTGATGGGTATTGGTCTTCTTCTTCAAATTTACATGATGTTTAGATATAGATCCTGGTGGTTCGGTGGTAGTTTCATTCTTGGAACAGCAGCAGAGTATACTGGTTATGTTTCTAGGTGTTTATCTTACAATGACACCAATAATCTCAAGAAGTTCCTTGCACAAATCATTCCTTTGGTGTTCGCTCCAGTATTCTTTATGGCTGGGATATACTACATATTTGCCCTTTTAATTGTTGTTTACGGTACGAAATACTCGCTAATCAAGCCTGTTTTGTGCTCCTGGGTCTTCATTGTTGGTGATGTGATCTCACTGTTTGTCCAAGTTACCGGTGGTAGTCTCATGGCTGAGGGATCTACCACTAACCTGGGCCAACATATTGCACTAGGTGGTGTTGGGTTTCAATTGGTTGTTATGGCTATATTCATGTGCCTTTTTTCCCATTTCCTTTTCAAGATCCGCTTCTTGAGAGACCAATCCAACTTGAGCTTCAACAAAGAAACGGAGATACTTCGTTCTAAGTGGGAAGTTAAGTACTATCCCTTAACATTGTTAGTTGTGGTATTATTTATCACTGTCCGCTCAGTTTATCGTCTCGTTGAATTTCAAGAAGGAAACAATGGAACTGTCTCACTAAAAGAGATCTGGACTTTCATGTTTGACTCTCTTATGATCTCTCTTAGCGTTGTGGTCTTCACTGTATTTCATCCTGGAAGGGTTCTTGGTCCTGATGTTACTCCTAGGGGCATCACAAAGAGAAGATCTACTGACAAAGGTGACAAGGGGTTTGAATTGTAGAGTTATGCTTTTGAATCATAATCAAAGACTGATGTTCTTTCTCCCAATGACTACAGGTGAATCCTTTAATCAACCAACCATTCAAAATTATACTTCATGAACTCGTATAGATATAAATAAAGATTTAAGCCAAGCCGTATTTAGCAATCAACTCATCAACGAGCTCAATGTACTTCTTCTCGGCCTCTTCCTTAGACAAACCCTCATTCTTCTTCCAGGCATCCCATTTGTAACGGTCCTTCAAGGCAAAGATGCCTGGTCTGTCAGTGTTGACATCACCAACAGTGGCCTGCTTAAAGAGACCGTAAAGGGCGAGCAACTCATCGTCAGATGGCTTGGTCTTGAGCTTGTTGACCTGGTCGGCCTGGTTTTTAGTATATTTTGTTAGTTCAATTGCTTAGAAGGGGTGGAAAATATGGGGTAAACTTTACGGTGAAGAATAACCCAATTGAGGGGGAGCAACAATGTCAATTGCAATAGTAAAAACTCACCTTCTCCTGGAAAGTAGACATTTCTTAAAATAAATAAGTAGTTTATAATGAAAAGTGGAATAGAACAATAAAAGAGCAAGTTTGGTGGCAAAATGTTGGAGTTGAAGGGGAAAAGTTCTTTTGTTGGCCTTTTTTTTCCTCCCGCGGTTGGGTTGGTGGTGGGGTCGTTTAAGCACTAAAGTAACCCGGACACCTGATACACTTTTTGTATGGTTTAATAAATGCTTCCGCTCTACAATAATAGTAGTCCACAAGATCATCTCATGGTTTAACACGATTAAACAGTAGCAATGTCATACCAGCAACAATAGCAGCCCATGTGATGAACCAGGTCGAATAGTTACCTCTTCCAGTCGCCTTCTTCAACTGCTTGTTGCCTTCCATGACATCAAGCTCGGTCATGTCATGGTGGTTCATTAGCGATCTAATGCTCTGAGACTGTACACTCAAGTGAGAAGCCAGCTCAGACTCCAATTGGGCAATTTCCACCACTGAGCTGTGGATCTGCTCAACTTTATGCAGGTCCTCGAGCTTAGCATTTAAGAGCTCTGTATTCTCCAGTTCTAACACTTGAATTTGATCTTGTGACAATTCCTGGATTTCTTTCTGAGTAGTAGCTTTGACTTCATCATCTATCAAAGAGGTATTGTATTTTGAAGTGTTGTAGTCAAAGTTCTTGAGCCCACTAAAGTCACCAGTAACAATGTCTCTCTTTCTCGAAAGCCTCGTATTCTGCATCTCCAATAATAACTTTGACGTATCACTCAATTCGTGGCTCAAAGACAGCAGAATACCGTTTCTGTGGTTATTTACCGCAGATGCCTGAGACTTGTCAAACCTAAAGTATTTCTTGCTCTCCTGTCTTTTCTCCTCGTATCTTTCCAAATGCTTTAACTTCTCATTAAACTTCCTAAGCTCAACACGAGCATTCATATCCAGCTCATCTCTCTGCTCCTCCGTCATACCACCATCCAGCACACTCTTAGTCAACAGATACTCTGTACGGACCTCATCCAAGACAGCTCGTAGCTTTTTGGTATGAACAAACAGATCAAGAGATTCAGCGACAAACGTGTCTCCAACGGGCGACGTTCCCACTGTTGCGTTGGGCGTGATATTGCGTTCTTTCTCAAACTTTGCGACCAGTTCGCTAAACGCTTGTGTTAAGTTCACCATTGTGTAATTTGTTCTCCCCTTTTTTGTAGAGATTGATTAAACCTGAATGTTTGCTCATGTTGTATTTAAAGCTCACAGAGAGAGAGAGAGAGATTGACCTCTTCTAAAGAAAATTTGGTCACGTGCATTTCGCGAAACCATAACCTCCCTGAGAGTGAGACGCGTACGGAAGACATTTTTACGCGTCTCTCTTTTTCTATCTCTGTCTCTTTCTTCTTGGCCAAAACAGCGAGCCATCGAAAGTCTTTGCACTATTATATAAAGCCAATCTACACAAATATGACTCAAGAGAAACTGAATTTGGAAGAGAAGGCGTACTTGGACCTTTGTGAGCGTATCATCAACGGAGGTGAGCATCGCCCAGACAGAACAGGTACAGGTACATACTCTATCTTTGCACCACCACAGTTGCGTTTTTCTTTGAAAGATGACACCTTCCCACTCTTAACCACTAAAAAAGTGTTTACCAAAGGCATTATACTGGAACTACTTTGGTTCATTGCTGGATGCACCGATGGTAAGAAGTTGAGTGAGAAGGGAGTCAAGATCTGGGAAGGTAATGGATCCAGAGAGTACTTGGACTCTCTAGGATTGACTGATCGCCGTGAAGGTGATTTGGGTCCAGTGTACGGTTTCCAGTGGAGACATTTTGGTGCTGAGTATAAGGATTGTGATACTGATTACACAGGGCAAGGTGTTGACCAGCTTGCCCAGGTCATTCACAAATTGAAAACAAACCCCTACGACAGAAGAATCATCATGAGTGCTTGGAATCCGCCTGACTTCCCTAAGATGGCTCTTCCTCCATGCCACGTATTCTCCCAGTTCTATGTTAATTTCCCTAAAGAAGGCAGACCGCAACTATCATGTCTCCTGTATCAAAGATCGTGTGACATGGGCCTCGGAGTTCCATTCAACATTGCCTCATATGCTCTCTTAACCAAGATGATTGCCCACGTTGTTGACATGGACTGTGGTGAGTTTATACACACACTTGGAGATGCTCACGTCTATAGCGATCACGTTGATGCTTTGAAAGAGCAAATCCAGAGAACACCTTACGAGTTCCCTAAGCTGAAGATTAAGAGAAACGTTAAAGACATTGATGACTTCAAGTACGAGGACTTTGAGATTGTTGACTATCAATGCCATGGAAAGATTGCTATGAAGATGAGTGTTTGATTTAGTCATGCCCTTTACTCAAGATTTCTGAACAACTAACGAGAACCAACCAACATATCTAAGCATCTTTATAATAACCAAAAGTGGTAATATTCCCAATTGGGACATTGATATGTTTTTCTTGTTTGGTCTTCGCCTTCCGCGAAATGTAAACAAACCAAAACAAACCAAAACAAACCAAAACAAATCAAAACAAATCAAAACAAACCACAGGAGTTTTGTTATTTGTTAAAAAATTATATATAAAACAACGAAAAGGGCGGTAACGTTTTTTATCTTAATTACTTTAAAGCCCTTCGCCAGTACTGAACAACTATCATTCCTTCTCCCTCTTTCTATTTCTCTCTCACTTGTGCCCCCCCCCACAAGAGTGTCATGTCATGGCCTTCCCATTCCAACTAAGACCACAAAGCTCAGACAACAACAACAACAAATTCCTGGCCCAGAACATTGCACTTGCAAAGAAGAACTCATTTTTAATGTCCAAGATTGCAGGGTTGGAGTCTAAAATCTCCCAGTTGATCCAGGAGAACATCGATTTAAGAGCACTGAACGCTAAGCATGAGGACAGCAAACGCAGGAACTTGGAGGAGAAGTTGACCGTCATTGAAGAAGGTGTTGCACAGCGATTTGAGGACATCTTACAGATGTTCTCTACCATCAGACAGAATGAGGGCTTGTCAGCGTCTCGTATATCGATGCAGAGCCTGATGAAAAATGTCACTGGTGAGCCATCAACTTCGACTTCAGAAAAGACTGTGTCGTTTGACATGAGTGAGTCCCCAAAGAAGGCTTCCAAGTCTGAACGCAGAAGGAAGAGCGCAAGAAGACAGTCGATCTATGTTGTCCCACCTTCACCACCTCCAGCTCAGACCATTGAGAATAGCCCAGAACAACAAGCACAATGCGAGAAGGAAGAGCAATCACAAATCCCCGTCAAACAACCACATCCACAATTGCCAGCCCCTGAGCACATGAATCTACTCTCGTTAACCACTCCACAGTTATCAGCTCCAGAAGAGCAAGAATCCTTATCTGAACGACCATCACAAATTGACGAAGAGTCAAGTCCCTTTGAGGAGTATTCTCATTATGATACTTCAAACTTGAGTGAGTACTTGATTCCAGAGGAGGATGAAGATAAGGAGAACGACGTCAACACAGAGTTATTGTTTGCTACAAGTATGTCACCAATAAAATTTGGTCCTATTTCTCCTAGAAAATCTGCTACCAAAGTTGCTGGTTTCCAAGTGTTTGAGGACTCATCAGATGACAAACAATCATCTCCAAAAAAGCTACAGAAGAATTCACTACAGGCTAAGATTGAGAGATTGGCTACTGAAGCTGTAAAGGACACAACATTATCGTCGCCTTCTTCTTCTATTGCCAAGTCTCCAGTGAAGAAACCTGTTCCAAAAGCCAAGAGAGGTAAAACTTCAATTCCAAAGGTGATGAAACCACTTGATCTAAACACTGATGATGACTCTGATGAACACAAGCCATTGGAACAGGATACATCTAAGATCAAACATACACAAAAGAAGACTCAAAAATCTAAATCTACCACAGATGAAAAGATGCCAGATTCCTCATCAACAGAGTCCACTGAGCAGCAGCTGGCTGGCCGTTCGAGAAGATCAAGTAGAGGATCAAGTAGAGGCCAACAGGTCAGTTATGCTGAGCCATCGTTGAGGGTTAAGATGAGAAGACAGTCTGCCAAATTTGTTGATGCCATTGTTGATGGTGCATTTGTGAGACCAGCGTCAAGATCAACCACAAGGGATGACACTCCTTCTATTACTGAGCCTTTCAAGGAGACACCAGTCGATGAGAAGACACAGGAGAAGGCTCAAGAATCTCAGGAGAAACTTCAAAAACAGATTCAGGAACAGAATAATGATGGTTACATAGAAGCTTCTCGTGAAACCCCAACACATCATCACAAGCCACTGACAATTCAGGACAGTGAGAATGTCACAAAGAGACGTAAACCCTTGGGAAATCTAACTAAGAACAAGATCCAGAAGACCAGTGATAAGCTATTCAAGAAATCTGTGTTGGATGAACTGTCGGTGTTTGATCTGGTTGAAGAGTCCGCAGTTGGTGTGCCAAAGACTTATAAGAACAAGCCAGACATCACCACGAAAAGGAAAAGTTCTGAGAGACGTCACAGTTTAATGCTGTGAAGAAGAAGTTATTGTTTCGACAACATGGTATCGTTGATTTATTCGTTTTACTTCGGCTATTTGAAAGCATTTTGGACTGTTAAGAGAAAAAAAGTTAACGTAGTTCATTCTTTATAGATCCTTGACCAAATCTTCAAACACCTTCTCTGCTTTTCTAGTGTCTTTCCAAGACTTGTTATAGGCATCTCCAGCCAAGAAAGCAGCATATTTTCCACCTAATCCAGCATCCGTTGTATCTCTTACAAAGTTCTTGAATGGGTCATAAGGATAAGGATAGTCTGGGATCTGATCGATGGGACACTGATCAAGTCTTCTCAGAAAGGGAGTAGCAATCGTTCTCAAGTTTCTTCCAGAGATGGCCGGTGTCATGATCGTTCCTTCACTTTGATCAGGATGCTCAAAGTACTTCAGGTGTTGTGGAGAGATGGTACACTCATCGGTTGGTAACCAGACAGTACCGACTTGCACACCTGCAATGCCCAGATCCAAATACTCCTTGATCTGCGATGAAGAGTGGATTCCACCTGCTACGATCAAAAACGGTGAAGTGGACAAAGATGTGGAATCAATGTATGAGATGATCGAGTCCACAAGATCAGGAGTCGACAGTTTGGTGTCCTCCGGGTCATTGGCAATGAAATTACCACGGTGTCCACCAGCCTCCCATCCTTGTAGCACCACACCATCAACGCCAGCTTCAACACACTGCTTGAACTCCTGCAGATTTGTTGCTGTGACGAAGATGGCGAATTGGCACTTCTGGAAGTATTTGATGATCTCAGGAGATGGGATACCAAAATGGAAGCTGATGACTTTGGGGCTCAGATCAACGAGCTTCTTCACCGTTTTGTGGTTAACGTCCTCAATAGTTTTAAACGTTGGATATAGCAGTTTCATCTTCTTCTCTTCCCATTGTAAACCGGTTTCCACAATATCTTCCTCTTCTTGGTAGAGTCTCTTGTACTTGTCCAACCAGGCTTGATCCTTCCCCACATTCTGTGCAGCTGGCTCATGGCAGAAGAAGTTGAGGTTTACTGTCCGACTACCACCCAAAATGTCCTGGAACTCCCTCATCTGCTGCTCAATCTTCTCTGGTGACTCGCTAAATGAGCCCAATGGCAATGAGCCCAGCCCACCAAGATGAGTGACCGTTGCTGCGAGATCAACTGTGGAGGCACCAGCCATTGGTGATTGGATGATTGGGTATCTGAGCCCGAACTTTGTTAGGAACTGTTTTGACTGTGGTTTCATTTTGTAGGTGAACTGTTTTAACATAAAGAAAAGTAAGAGATTAATATTTCTATACAAATATTCAAATAAATAAGTGGCAAAGAGAAAAAAGGAGACTTTTTAAAAAGTGCCGAAACTCCGGGGTCGGGAAAGGGGGTTACCCGGATATGGTGGATTTTTCTCTAACCAAGACATTAATTGTTATCTTACAATATTTATATATAGTCTACTAAATACTTCTTTATACAAATTCATTATAGTATACTTTTTACTTGAGTTGTTGTTCTTTTTTGTTAAAATACAAATATCTCTCTAAAAGATCCATTTTTTACTCATCATCTTCTTCTTCACCACTCTTCTCACCATCATCTTCATCTTCATCTTCAACAATCTTCGCTTCAGCCTGTTCAAGGGCATCATTGCCATCAACGTAATCTTCTAACTCTTCATCGCTGTCATCAATAATCTCCTTCGACTTGAACTTTTGCTCTCTCTTAGTCAGTCTTCTCTTCTTTGTATTAACAACCTTATCATCATCGTCCCCCTCTTCTTCGTCTTCTGTCTTCTTCTTGGATCTCTTCTTTCTAGATTTTGTCTTTTCTTCGTCCCCACTGGCCTCTTCATCGGTCCAAACAGCATTCTTCTTCTTTCTCTTTGGCTTGTCGTCGTCATCGTTCACAATGATGCTCTCACGTTCAGCCTCCCACTGTTTGGCCTGTTCTTGAAGTCTCTTAAACTCTTCACGAAGCTTCTGTTCCTTCTCAGCCTGTTCTTCCTTTCTCTTCTTCTCCTCCAGTTCAGCTCTGGCTCTTTCCTTCTCACGAATACGCTTGGCTTCCTCAATCTTGGTCTGGGACTCAACCTCATAGTCCCTCTGCTCCTTCAAAATTCTCTCCAGTTGAGTTGACAATGTGTTCTTACCCATAGTAGCACGCTGTTTCAATATCTCAGCAGACACAGGGGCATGCGACTCTTCAGCAAGCTGCGTAAATACCTCGATAGCTTCCTTCAGACCCTCAGAAGCAGAAGTGATATCCTCAACAGTTCTCTTAGAAATATCTAAACGAACAAGGAACTGAGCAATACTGAACTGAACAAAAGCCACATTGTACTGCATCTGAAATACGAGCTTAGGAGAGTGTTGCTTGGATACATCATAGGCTTTCTTAGAGAACTCCAATGCCTTGGCATAACTCTCCAAACTCTTCTCCTGAACAGCTCTAGCAAACCAAGCTCTTCCAATCAATGACAAGCTTCTAGCATCCTTGGTCTCATCACTGAAACGAGCCAAAGCAATAGAATACTCCTGGATAGCCTTAGCGTGCTGGCCCAATTCGCAGAGACAGTGGCCCAAGTTGATATGAACAGAGAACGAGTCCACCGCGTCCCTGACTCTTCTAAAAATCTCCAGTGCCTGAGCTGGTTGTTTCTCCTCTGCAAGCACAATAGCAATACCTTGGGCTGCAAATGCGTTCTTTGGATCAGTAACCAACGCCTTGTGGAACAGCTGTGCAGCTCTATGGTACGAAGTCTTACGCCTCTGAGTATCCTGTTCAGTCTTTGGACGAATCTCACGAGCAATGACTCTGTACATGTTAGCCAAAGATATAAGAGCATACGTGTCTCTAGAATCATACTGTTGCAATGTCTCCTTATTATGTGTGTTCTCCAAACCATCCTTAGCACCACGACCAGTCTTCTTGAGGTACCAACTGTAAAAGGCTCTCACTTCAAGCACCGACTTGTTTTCAGCCAAGAGAGCATCAACTTCCTTCTCAACCACCTCAGAGTTACCAGTTGTCATCACCTTAATGAACAATGCGCGCATCTTAGCAGCAACGTAACCTGGTGTCTTCTTCAAAATCTCATCGTACTTGGCAATAGCATCGGCCTCATTCATAGACTCCTCAGCTCTAGCCAGGTTATAGGTCAGAGTAATAGCAGTTGCCTCATCAGTCTCAGTGGCCAAAGCAGACTCAAAGATCGTCTGTGCAGACTCCAGTGACCCTTGAACAAAGTGCAAGACACCCATATTTGACATGACTTCAGCTGGTGCCAATTCACCATTGGAGGTAAACACTTCAACAGCCTTGTTCAAGTACTTCAGTGCCTCGACGTTATCAGTTGTCTCATAGAAATGGGATAACGTCAAGTATGAAGACACAGCAACTGGCTCGTTACTCTGTTGAGCCAGCTTGTTGTATTCCTGGAGTGAAGTAATTGCCTTCTGTGAGTCGTCTGACTCAGCAGAAGACTCATATCTCTGAGCATATAACATACCCAGAGCGTAGTGCACTTCAGTAGTCTTAGGTGTCTTCTTTGATAACTGTTCCAAGTGGATAATAGCGTCTTGCAACTCACCACGCGAAGCCAATGATTGGGCATATCCCAGCTGAGCAGTGATTGAGGATGGATTCAGATCAAAAGCGTCCTTAAACTGTTTCTGAGCTTCGCTGTATTGTTCCTTAGCATAGGCAACACGGCCAAGCCAGAAGTGGGCATCAGAGCGTGACACTGTCGAGTTATAGCACTCCGTGAGCACCTGATTGGCAAGAGTCGACACCTCATCGAGCTGGTTGCATGAGAAGTGGTATGAGGCTCTCATGAGCAGTGCTGGAGCGTTTTTGTTATTCGATGTATGGAGCAATGTCTTGATCGAATCTAAAGCGGACGAATATTGCTTAACAAACTCTTCGTCACTAAGAGACTTGAAAGCAGTGTCAAACTTGCAGAGTGAGAGTAATGTCTGTGCAGTTGTGTTCTCCGGGCTTATCTGGAGAGCTCTTTCCCAAGCCTGGATGGCCATTTTGTGGTCTTTCAACACCCAAAAGCAAAGACCAACACCAATTCTAGGATCTGGTTTCAGTAGTGGTTGTTCAATGAGCACAGCTTGGAAGTGTTTTAGAGCATCGTGGATCCTGCCACGACGGAACTGAATCTTTGCTCTCACAAGGTCTGCATATGCGGGTAACACACTCTCTGATCCACCTTCAATAGACTCAAGAGCACGAATGGCGTCACCATCTCGCTTCTCCAAGTACAAAGCCTCAGCCATCGCCAGAGAAGCTAGGGGGTTATGTGGACCAGCAAGCTTGACACTCTCCTTCACCATGAATAATGATCTCTTCATACTGTCATCAGAAGTAGATTCTCTCGCTTGTTTCAAAGTCATCCAGGCGATGAATGCATGCACTTGCTTAGCACTTTCTGGCTGATCCTTGAAGACAACAAGCGCCTTTTGGACAACCTCGTTAGCTCGATCCGGGTGACCTGTGACGGAATAACACGATGCAATAGCCAACCAGAATCTCACTTGAGCTTGTTCATTCTGCAAGAACAAAATGATGTCCTCTGATTCAGGGATCTCTGGAGAGAACTCCACGGTGACCACTTCATTATCTTCACCGGCGGGAACCTCCACTGTCAATGCTGCATTAGTAGCGCCATAGTAGGTAGCTGTGTAGTCATTTTCCTGAGAACTCATAGTGGAGTGGAATAGTCAAAGATAAGAGAAAACAAGAAATACAATACAAAACAAAACAAACTATTAATATCTATGTTTATCGTTGTTTTCCACTTTGGTTAATGGAAAACGGCCATTTTTCGCTAAAAAGTGTGCTTCTGATTATGTAATATAGAAACCCGAACACCACATATTCGCGCTCCATTTTAAGACGCGTGTATAAGTTTTATTTACTTCTTTAGAGATATATAATGAAGAGAAGAGATCAGAAGAGAACAGAAGAGAACAGAGAACAAAATGTCCTATTACGACCTTGACGAGATTATTAGTGAAGGACAGGTGAGTCCTCAACCAATTTCCACGCAAAAGTCTCAACCTTTAAAAGTACTAACTTCAGACAAGCGAGTTCCTTGTAAATTTAACCAAACAGTACCCAATGTCGGCTATCTCGAAGGAACACCTGGAACAGATATCAAAGAAGGTACAAAATTGGAGCTTCCTCTTTGGATTGCAACTGTCTTGGCCATGTCTTCAATTTCTGAAACATCGGGGCAATCGTTAGTTTCTCTGCTATTACCAGACGCATTAAACAGAAAAGTGTTGAATGCAATTAAAGCCAATCCATTGGCATTAGACGTTCATCAAATATCTCCGTACTTCTATTCACTGGTGGAGAAATGGAGTGACTTGTTTACGGATAAAGAGCTCAGTGCAGTGGTGCAAACTATGTTGAAAGAGAGAGCTGATGAGATCAATAACTTTGCCCAAAACACGAGAGGTACCCATCAGGAAAGTGGGTTTTTGTTCTCTCTGGACGAATTTGAGAAACAATTGTACAAGACTTCTCACGATAGTTATAAGGAGCTAAAGAAATGGATGCTAGATCAATGAGAGTATTAACCAATGAGACGATTAATTTGCATTGCACGTATATTAGGACTTGTTCCGACAATAAACTTGGGAGAAAAAATCTGGTACAAGATCTTAAAGAAATTATCAAACACACTTGCAAACTTCTAAAACAGCTGGTGTTAGATGTATTCATTATTCATAGATATGTCCAAATTAGAGTCGATCTGCTTATGTAATCCCAATATAACTTTCTGGTTACGGGCCACATCAGCTGAAACGAAACACCCAAAACATCAACAACATTTAAACAAAGCATGAGAAATACATTGATTCATCCACAGCCATCAAGGAAGATATAGAGGAAAATGAGCTCAATTTATGAGCTGGATCCAAAGATACGGAGGCTTTTGTCTCTTGATAATTTTTTAGTGAGTTTTGGAGCACAGCGCCTTTATATAAAAGCATACTAACCCAAGACACATTACAGGACAACTTGACTGTTTACGAGTTCATCGAAGAGCTCGTCAAGGACCAGGCAGTACCGCAGCGAGAAGTCTCCTCGCTCAAGCACATGGATCCCAAGCCATTCATCAGAACATTTGAGTCCACGCTACGTGAATTGCACAAGTTGACCGCAGAAGCTGCTGAGAAGCAACACATCTTGGAGAAGGAGGTATCCAAATTTGAGCTCGATCACTCCCGCAACATCCTCTCGCTCACGGCTAGAACAGATTCCGTCCATAGTCAATTCAAGAGCTTGGATACCAACATCACTGCTGTTTCTGACCGCGTTTCACCATTGACCGAGCAACTGAGTCGTTCGATTGCGGCCAAGAACAGATCGAAGGCTACGATATCTCTGATCCAGATATACACTGCCTTCTTCCAGAGTGGATCTTCACTCGAGCTCGACCGTTTAGTGAAGGGAGATCTGAAAGATAAGAGGGAATGTGCATCAACGGTGGCTCAGTTGCTCACGTTGTCAGAGAAGCTCGTGTCAAACGACCTCCCAGGGTCCCAAAAGTGCCATGAGGCAATCCAGGAGTACTCCTCGCAGATGGAGAACTCATTGCTTGAGGAGTTTAACGTGGAGTACAAGAACAACAACTGGAGCAAGATGAAGGACATTGCTGATATTCTTAGTGACTTCAACAATGGTGATAGTGTCATCCAGAATTTTGTTAACCAACACAACTTCTTCATTAATGCTCAATCACTGACAACGACGGTAGAGGAGGATGAATCGTTATGGGATAGATTAGCAGGTCCTACTAGTCAGCAACTGCTACGTGAGCCACTCATGGACACGCAACTTAGAGAGATCAAGAATGCTATTCAAGATGAGACTGTTGTCATCTTGGACGTGTTTAGGGATCCAGTTGCCGTGCTGTCACTGTTTGTTCAGCGTGTTTATGCCCTGCAGATTGAGTCCCGTGTTTCAGCATTGTTGAGTAACTCCTACTCCGTGAGCTCATTGGCATACCTTAGAGTATTGTACATCTTGTATACGACATTGGGCACGTTCACCAAAGAGATGAAGAATTTTTTCCAAACATGCCTTGAGTCCCATGACGACTATACCAAGTTGGATGAGTTGTTCTCTGTCTTGGACCAGAGTTATTCAGACCTGTTCAACAGTCAGTTCAGAGGGAACAAGTACTTTGAGTTGGAGAAGAAAGTGTTGGAGTCGACTTTCTACGCAATGTCGTCAACATATGAAACTGCAAACGCGGCGAATATTACATTCAAATTGGCAGCTCGTGTTCGTGCACTGGTTGTAAGTAATGGTGGTTCTGAATCCAATGAGTACGAGAACTTACAAAGGACGAGTCGTGTTGGGCAGTTGAAGAACTTCATGAAGTCACGTCTCGATCGTACTTCATCACTGAAACGTATTTCGTCTCATGATTCTGATAGTCTAGAGGAGAACACACAGGATCTTATCTCACAGTTATCTTTGGAGGCAGCAGAGACTCTGTTAAAGTCTACAGTTGAAAGCTTGTCTAGAATCATTGAACTCAGCCCAACGAAGATTGCTGATCATGTTTGTGAGATTTTGGAGATTGCACTTGTTAACATTGGTCGTGGATACGTTGATTTAGGGTTGGAGGTTTCCTTTAGTGAGTTGAGTCGACTCGACCACCGCTCAAACTATGTGGGCTACAAGTATTTACACAATGTCAAGATCTCTTCCCAGATTCTCCTCTTGGTATCGTCGAGTATTCGAACAATCATCTTACCATTGGCCAACAATGCCCCACAAATTCGACAACGTATTATCGGATTGACGAACGGTTATGTGGCTAGTGTTGAAAGGAGAATCAATATCATCATACAGGACACTGTTGCTTTGTGTCAGCAGATGGTTACTTATGCCTTGTCCAAACAGAAAAAGAAGGACTTTATGCCGAAGGTTGGTGACTTGAACGACACTGATACTCCGGCATGTGAGGCCTTGTGTCACTTCTTGGAGGAGTTCCATGAGCAGGTAGTGTTGTACATTAATGGTGAGAACTTGAAGACATTGTTGGTGACTGTTGGCACGTATGTGTTCAATGCCTTGTTTGAGCATTACAAGAACTTCCAAATCAACTCCACGGGTGGTGTTGTTGCCACGAGGGACATCATCTCGTATCAAAACGCTATTGACTCCTGGGCCATCCCAGAGCTTTCCCTGAAGTTCCAGCTGTTGAGGGAGATTGCCAACCTGTTCACTGTTCAGCCTGAGCTCGTGAACTCCTTGACCAAAGAAGGCGAGTTGGCCTCACTGAAGCCCTACATTCTGAGACAGTTCATCTCCAAGAGAGCTGATTATGATGCCGGTACGGGATACTTGGCCAGATTTAGAAGCATGATCTGAGTGGAGACTATGAAAAGCAAAACGATAAATCAAAGAATACAAGAATGATTTGTTTAAGATGAATAGATTTGTAGTTATATAACACATTCATGATCATAATAGCTATAATAAGCTATAATTCTGTACTATTGTAAGGGTTATTGATCATACGGTAGGCGCACTACAATAAACAAAAGAACACCGGAACCCAAAGTTCATTTCCCTTCATTTACTTATCCCCCTTAAAATGAAATAGATAGCAAGGACAACAAAACACTTCTAATGGATAATTTGTCGTACAGAGGCCGATTCCGAGAAAGTGAGAAGCAGGCCTCGAAGTATACACCGTCATCATCGAGCTGGAGTTTCAGACCACGCAAAGGGAAGAAGGAAGGGGGAAGCATGCCAGTAATACAATCCACGATTGCATCGGTACGCTGGCGACTCGTTGCCGTTTCGCTAGTATGCTGGTTATCTGTTATAAACTTCTATGAGAGAACAACGGTGAGAAGGACGATCCAGCGATGTGATTGGACACGCTGGGAAGGCTGGTCCACCGGAGATCCACACAGAGTTGCCCTCTTTGCTGATCCACAAATCATGGATGCGTATTCGTATCCCGGAAGACCCGCGTTGGTGAACTGGTTCACCAGACAGCTGATAGATAACTACCATAAGAGGAACTATGAGCACGTGATGTCGATACTGGATCCGGATACAACTGTATTTCTCGGCGATTTGTTTGATGGTGGTCGTAATTGGGACGACTTGTATTGGTTCGAGGAGTTCAAGAGATTCAACGACATTTACTACAGAAGACCAAATAGACGTACAATAATGTCTTTACCCGGTAACCACGACATTGGTTTCGGTGATACAGTGAATGTGACGAGTTTGGAGCGCTTCAAAGCCATCTTTGGACCAACGTCATCGGTTCATGATGTTGGAAATCACACGCTCGTGTTGCTGGACACTATCTCTCTCTCAGATTACCAGAACCCTAACGTCACAAAGGGTCCAAGACAAGTGCTCAATACACTTGCCCCTGTTCTGCCCAATGAGAAGCCACGTATCCTCATGTCACACGTCCCACTATATCGTTCCCCAGATACGCAAACATGCGGCCCATTACGAGAATCCAAGAAGAAATTCCCCATCATGAAGGGACTACAGTACCAAACGGTGATTGATTACGAGCTGTCACAAGAAGTTCTGTCCAAAGTGCGTCCCCAGATTGCATTCTCAGGCGATGATCACGACTACTGTCATGTCACACACCCATACAAATCACAAGGGAAGGACATGTCTGCTGACGAAATCACCGTCAAGTCATGCTCGATGAACATGGGGGTAGAGTTTCCAGCGATCCAACTGCTCTCGTTGAACACACTGGACTCGAGAGACTCAACGTACAACACTAGTATGTGCTATTTGCCTGCTCCCTATGCCGCATTGAAAGGGTACAGTGCCTTTGCTATCGTCAATGCCCTGGTCTTCTTGGTGATCTTCATGCTCCCGCGGGTTTGGGACACACTGGTTGAGCAAGTAACAAGGAAGGTGTCCTCAATTGTACACAGGTATGACATTCCAATTGCCCAACAGCCGAAGGCAATGACTTCAGTGGGTGATCTTTATTCGAAGGATGTTAGAGGTTTCATCACTACAGGCTCCGTTGTTGTTGTGGGAGTATTGTTTCTATTCTCACTCTACTTCAACGCATTCTGAAATAACAGTTTATATTTTCACGGCTGAACAAAGTAGTTATCCCTGTACCACTTTAGCTGGGCAATAGACTCTAAAATATCAGCTCTTGCGGTATGTGCTTCCTTCTTTTTGGGGCATTTCCGCACGAGCTCGGCATTGTGACGCTTGCCAAACTCTGAGATTGAAGAGACGTCGATGATTCTGTAGTGGAGATGTTCCAGCACACGGGGCATCAAACGCATCATGAATGCTCTGTCCATGTGCACTGTGTTTCCTCCCAGCACTGCAGTTCCCTTCTTTGTAAACTTTTGCAAGTACTCAAGCAGCTCATTCTCAACCTGTTCCAGCGTCTTATCAGAATCCAGCACTTTCTGGGTCAGTCCAGACTTGCCATGATGCTCAATACACCACTCATTCATCGTATCCATCACCTCCTTGTCCTGGTGGATGACGCTCTCGTAGCCCTCGTCGATGATGTTGAGGTCTCCATCGGTTATCACACAGCAAATTTCAATAATGTGGTCGTGGAACACGTCCAAGCCAGTCATTTCGCAATCGATCCAAACTATCGGTTGGAACTCTTTGCTCTCTTTGTCGAACTTGATCGATGGGTCGAACACAGGCGTTTCGAGCTCGGTGTGTTTCCTCTTAACCATAGTGAAAGATCTGGTTGTGGTTGTTGTTGTTGTTCTGGGTCTGTACGAAGAAAACAAAGATGCTGGTCTTAATGCAAGGAGGGGACGAGTGGTAAAAGTTCTTCTGGATGCCAGCAGCATTAATCTCCTTTCCCTGTGAGTGTGCTGTCTCTTCTTGTAATCCCAATGAATAAATGAAAACGCGTCCAAGAAGAGAGGACTCAACTTGGGGGTCTGGTGTCCGGGTTAAACCCTTCTCTTTTTACTTTCTTGAGCTGAGCTTTCCAGCTACCATTAATCCCCATCCCAATCGCTAGCTTACTCTTTAAAAAAAGAATCATAAAATGGGCTACAATTACTCCAAAAAGCCACTCTTTACCAAGTCGACCAAACTTGATACCTTCTACTTCCTCTATTTTCTCATACACATTCCAATCACCATTCTGATCGATTCAGCATTGGTGATTCCACAACAATGGCAACCGGACTTCCAACGCTCAATTATCAACTTCCACATTGTCTCAAACAAAGATTATCTTCTCTTGAACCCACCTCAATGGCTTGTCGTGTTTGGTTGGGCTGAGATTTTGTTCCAATTGCCATTGTTCATTATTGGTGCCTACATGCTATACAACAGTAAGTCTACTTTTGCTGTCCCAGTTTCTATAAGATTATGCGACTAACAGTCTACAGGACATACATCCATTTATCCTTTCCTCTTTGTCTACGGTGCCGAAGCTGCTGCTACAACGTTATGTTGTCTTATTCACATTTTCCATGAGGGAACAAAGCATGGTCTTAACCAGGCAGAGGTTTACAACCTGCTCGCCGTTTATCTGCCAACGTTTGTTATTCCAATGTTCATGGCAATGGATACTTTCCTAAGAGATTGGTTTGAACAACCTGTTGAAAAGAAACTGAAGTAAATAAATGCCCTTCTTTTCCGCTTCAAATGTCTCATGCTATCGTTTGATAAAGAGTAGCTTAAAAAAATAAAACATTCTTCCTCCGATGGGAATCGAACGGGCGATATTTTACCACAAAAAAATGAAAGAAATTGGGCCGGACAGGGAATTGAACCCTGGACCACTCACATGTCTGTAGCTTTTGTAGATCGAGTGAACCCGATCTTCGCCCAAAGCGAGTATCATACCACTAGACCATACGGCCGATTTCTTGCCAGTCTAGAAGTCGTTTTAGGCACCGATGGAGTTGTGTTTTGATAAAATATATATTTTATGACCAAAATCTCTTATTCTTTATCAGACAATTGGTAAGAGCCTACACTGAAGTCACCTATAATCCTTAATTACATCTAAAATCACAAGAGATCACATAGAGAGTCGTTAATTGATGCAAAATTACAACAAAAAACACCACAAAGAAAGTATAAATCAAACTAAGACCCTTGAATTCTTTGCATTCTTCTTCCTCATCTGTCTTAAGACATCTCTCTTACGTCTCTTGATGTCCTTTGTCCAGTCAGCTCTCTTCTCCCAGAACGTCTCATCCCAGTTTTCAAAGTTCACTGGCTGTTCCAATTTACTCATCTGAGTCTGAGCCACCAAGAAAGGAGAATCCAAATGAGCAAAAAACAGTGCTCGTTTGTTCTTCTTTGGTGAAATGCTTGGAATAGATAACGGCATCTTTGGCAACTCAATCTTTTCTGGGACTGGAATAGAGGTATCGATGTCATCATTATCTTCTTGAATGAGACTGAATGTGGTTGGCTTGTCTGAGGTGAACAGCGAACGAAGTGTTTCGGTGTTAGACACTGTTCCTTCCACTAGTGGAGCATTGGTGGTGGATTGACCAAAAGTTGGAATAAACTCTTCTTCATCTGATGGCTCTTCAACTGGTTTGGTGTGTTCATAGTATGGATGATCATTGGAGTATGTGTGTGATTCATAGAGGTCATTGTCATTATCCTCATTCTCATCATAAATTCGCTCGCCTTTGGTTGGACCTTGAACAAATTCACCTTCCTTGACATACTCAATTTTAGAAAGATCAACTGGTTGTAGACCATCATTACCTTCTCCACCGCTCTCTAAATCACTCTTGTTGTACTCATAATCAGAACCACCAAACTCGTCAACTTCCTCTTCGTATTCCAAAGGTTTGTCAAAGTTGAAATTACCCAGTATAGAAGCCAACACCTTACTGTTTTTATCAGCTTCAGCCTCTTCCTCCTCGTCGTCAACAGCGGCGTCCAGAATGATATCATCATCCCTTTGGCGTTCAATAGAAAGAGTGTTCTCGCCCTGTCTGAACTGAGCCCTGGACAAACGCTCAACAATATGCTCATTACCGTCCTTCCAAACACCATTGGCAAATCTGTAAACCAAATCCCTAAGTTTCTTGTTCTTTTCGTATCCCCAGAGCTTCTGCTTATGGCACTTGACAACCTTGATGTTACCATTGAAGTTGACCCTAAGCGTCATGTGCTTAATACCTCGTCTCCTACTCTTTCTCAGACGGCCTGGGATGATCTCTAGTCTGTCCTTAAAGGTCATTTTGATATTCTCAAGCTTCTTATAGTGCTCCCATTGTGTCTTCAGTAGCCTCGTTTGTTGTTTCTGTCCTGATCTGGCTCTGTCAGCTTCACCTCTTTTCTCAAAATCGTCCTTAGCAACATCTACGACAAGCGTGGAGCCTTTGAACTTGACACCGTGTAAGGAGGCTTTCAACTTCGTGTAAGACTTGTCACCAATCTCAACATTCAAATAACCAAACCCTGTCTGTCTGACCTCGTTGAAATGGCCTTCAAAAGAAGATTTTAGTGAGCCAAAACGGGAGATACGTGATATCAGGTCCTCCGGAGTTTGGAAAAGTTGGGCGGAGATGTTTCCAATGAAAAGACGCCTCGTTGTGACTTGTTCACTGTCTGTCATTGGTTTTTAGATACTGGTACTCTTGTCAAAGTATAATATATGCTTTTAAAAATAACAAATATCTGTGCCAAAAGGAGGAGCGATGAGCTTCCACTTGGAAATTTTTCGAAGGAAGAATTTCGCGCTCCCCATTGAATTTGGGGGTTTATAAAAGAATTTAAACGCTTTTATTGGATGTAGTTTGTAAATGAATACCCCAAAAATATTAGATATTTGAAACCGCAGAAGTCAGGAGATTATAACCATGTAAATTACATAGTGCAAAAAAAATAATGAATCCCATGTGATTCGAACACATGCATCTTACGATACTTGATCTTGAGTCAAGCGCCTTAAACCGCTCGGCCAGAGATCCATTTGTTATCATTATGAATTATCCTGTTTGATGAGTTGTACAGTTTTATATGGCAAAAGCACCATTTCCAAAAATCATCTCTAAATACACTGAAAGTATAAAGAAATTACACAATAAATAAAAACTGCAGTAAACTAACCCGATGATATGTTTTCAAGATATGTAAAACTCAAAGGCAGAGTCAAAAACAAAGCCGTGATAATCTTTGTAATGGCAATGAGGCTCTCAAATTCCATCAAACGAGGGCACAGAGCCCTGACGCTCGAACCCCATGCAGTGGACTTGGAACCAGTCATGACTATCCCAGTTGATGATCCTACTCAGGTTCTCAGTGGGTGTGGCATGGGTTTAGAGGTGACTCTTCAAATGGAACACTCGAAGAAAACGCGTTCATCACACTGGCCACAAGCAAAGGGACGGGTGTTGTCGTGAGAGAACATGTGTTCAGTCAAGAGTTATGGTAGTGTGTAAGCCTTACAACACCCTTCAATGGTGCGGGGGTACTTGCGTTGTCTCTTAGTAGAGTACAATCTCTCATTTTCGCAAGGCATGACCCACATGATGTGTACGCAATTGAGTGGATGAGACAATGCTACGACTCTTGACTATTAAAAGGTGAACTTTATCTCTAAGAAATATCCACTCTAACCTTTGCTTTTTTTATTACAGCACTGCCGTATCGACTATCAAAAATCCTAACATAATGATGTGGAACTCTGAACATGGGGAGAAATCCCCTCTGAATTTGAACTGATTGCTCTACACAAACAAAATCTGAAGTAAAGAAAATTCCATGGAGACTAAAACAACACACCATTATATATTATAGACAACGAGTAAAGACTGACACTTCAAGTAAAAATTTTCTAAAGAATGAATCTTCTAATGGAAGAATGAAGTCTACCATTAACTTATCAAAATATTCTCAAGAACTAACTCTTTGTATAAGTTTATTTATGATATTTTCATTCTTAAATGGTTAAAAATGTACATGGACTACTTATAATTCTCTCTCTAACTCTACTTATCTGAAAAAATCAAACTATTAGAAGCTATAACTGATGAAATTGGCTATTTTTCTTTACATTTATGAATGTCGGTGGTGTGTGGATGTTCTGTTGGTGTCTGGATAAATGTTCGGGTGTTAGTTTTTCTCAGTTCGGATGTTTGGGTGTGCCTAATTCCTCTCATTGATCTGTTTCTCTATGAATGGGGTGCTCTCTGATCAGTTAGAGACAAAATTAACACCTCTCGGAGACTCATCAACGGTTAACTGGAACACATCGCCTCTGGAGTAGTGGCCAGCAGGATCAAAGTCAAATCTGGCCTTGATGATCTCATCGGTATCTATCTCAGCGGTCAGAATTCCTTCCTCACCAACCAATGGACCTGCAATGATCTCTCCCATTGGATCCACAATAACGGAGCCACCATTGATCAGGTTCTCACCTTTGACCCATCCATGTGGAGTCTCGGAATCAGGTTTTGGACCTTGGAACTGGACTGCACTGATCAAGTACTGTCTTCCCTCGTAAGCGATATGGCGCATAGAAGTTCTCCAAATCTCTCTCATATCAACGGTTGGAGCAACATATATATCCAACCCCTTGGCATAATAGGCCATTCTGAACATTGGGACGTAGTTCTCCCAACAGATACCACCACCGACCCTTCCTGCAGCGGTCTCGATAACAGGCATTGTAGAGCCGTCACCAGACCCCCAAACGAGACGCTCAGAGGCAGTTGGCAGAAGTTTGCGATGCTTCGCAACATATCCTAGCTCTGGATCGATGTATACCAGTGTGCAGTACATAGTGGTGCCACCTCTCTCAATGACACCGATGGCGATTGTGGCGTTGATGCGTTTAGCGAAGCCTTCGAGAGCGGCAATTTCTGGACCATCTGGAACGACAATTGATTCGTTGTAATAGTCCAAGAACTGTTGACGGCCTTCTGGTAATCTGTATCCGAGATATGAGCCGAATGTAGAGCCCTTTGGGTATCCACCAAGGACCGCTTCTGGGATCACAACGAGTGATACTTTCTTCTCGATAAGCTCTTGTTCATAAGATAAGATCTTTGCCAATGTAGCTTTAGTGGTGGCTTCGGAGCCGACTTGGAGGGCACAAACAGTTTTCTTTACCATTATGATTGTCTTATGAAATAGAGAGAGGGATAAAGAAGAAAGACAGAGTTGAATTTTTTATTATTTTTGACTATCTTTTTTTTGGGGGGGGGGGGAGGGAGGTGTTGACTGGTCAAAGCCCGGAATTGTTTCATCCACTCCCCGATAAGCCAGCCCCGAGGCCACTGAGAGAGAGAGGGAGGAAGTCAAAGCACAACGAAGTCTACAGAAAAGTTAATAGAAGAAACCAATAAAAATCATAACAATCACCATCACATTGAGGAGAGTAAAAAATATAGAGATCATTTTTTATAAAGGAAATGTCTCAGACATTATTCAAGCATCATAAGTGGAGGCGGAGACATCACCACCTCTACCGGTCCAGTTAACGTGGATGTACTGACCCTCCTTCATCTTGTCGTTAGCCTTCTCAGGCAAGACCTTGAAGGTATGGGCACCAAAGTAGTCTCTCTGGGCCTGGAGCAAGTTAGCTGGCAAGTACTCAGTTCTGTAACCGTCGTAGAAGGACAAGGCGGTGGAGAAGGCTGGGGCTGGGATACCGTACTGGGCACAGAGACCAATGGTCTTTCTCCAACCAGACTGGGCCTTGGTGACGGCGTCAGCAAAGAACTTGTTGAAGAGCAAGTTCTCGAGCTTTGGCTCCTCCTTGTAGGCCTTGGTGATCTCACCGAGGAAGACAGATCTGATGATACAACCACCTCTCCACATCAAGGCAATGGCTGGGAAGTTCAACTCCCACTTGTACTCCTTAGCAGCCTCGGCAATCAACATGAAACCCTGGGCATAGGAAATGATCTTAGAGGCGTACAAGGCCTGCTCCAAGTCGTCAATGAACTCCTTCTTGTCCTTGATGGCGTCCTTTGGAATGGATGGGCCTGGCAAGATCTTGGAGGCCTTGGCACGCTCGGACTTGACAGCAGACAAGCATCTGGCAAAGACGGCCTCACCAACCAAGGTCAATGGGATACCGAGGTCCAAGGCGTTCATGGCAGTCCACTTACCGGTACCCTTCTGGCCGGCCTGGTCGAGAATCTTCTCAACCAATGGGGTTCCATCGTCGTCGTTGAAGTAGAGGATGTCTCTTGTGATCTCAATGAGGAAGGAGTCCAAGACACCCTTGTTCCACTGGGCAAAGACGTCACCAATCTCCTTGTCGGACATACCACCAACGGTCTTCATAATGTAGTAAGCCTCAGAGATGAGCTGCATGTCACCGTACTCGATACCATTGTGCACCATCTTGACGTAGTGGCCGGCACCAGCTGGTCCAACCCAGTCACAGCATGGCTCGCCATCGGACTTGGCAGCAATGGACTGGAAGATGTCCTTAATGTATGGCCAAGCCTCAGCGTTACCACCTGGCATGAGGGATGGGCCGTAACGGGCACCTTCCTCACCACCAGAGACACCAGAGCCAACGAAGCGGATTCCCTTGGCCTTCAACTCCTCGTAACGTCTGTTAGAGTCAGGGAAGTGGGAGTTACCACCGTCAATGATGATGTCGTCCTTCTCCAAGTATGGGAGCAACTGGTTGATGAAAGCGTCAACAGCGTCACCAGCCTTGACCAAGAGGATGATTCTTCTTGGTCTCTTCAAGTTGTCAACGAGCTCCTGGATAGAGTGAGCACCAATGATGGACTTTCCCTTGGCCTCGTTCTCCAAAAAGTGGTCAACCTTGGAGACGGTTCTGTTGTAGGCGACAACAGTGTAGCCGTGGTCGGCAGCGTTGAGGATCAAGTTCTGACCCATGACGGCCAAACCGATAAGACCAATATCACCTCTGGGGCTTGTGTTAGTTGTGTTCCGTAGTGTGCGTTGTAGTTGCTGTAGTCGTTCCATTTGTCTATTGTGTTGTGTGTTGTGGGAGTGTAAATATGCAAGCGAGTTGAGAATGAGACGGAGAGAGGGAAAGTAAGGTGGTAAAGAATGTAAAAGAAGTGAGATGATATACATCAATGTATTTTATATTTAAGACCTTGTCATCCCCACACCTCCTCACTGATCCCCCCCCCAAATACACACACAAAAAGGTGCCTCGGTCTAAAATAAAGAGGAGGTCATCGACACCACATAAAAAAGAAGATAGCAATGTGGCGTACAAAAAAGTTGAGATCTTTCTTTTGCTCTTTCTTCTCTCTTCTACTTCAATTGGATCTGTTTATATAAAAGGAGACATACCATTCCCCTTTTAAATCAACAATGAGAAGGAGTAGAGACAAAAAAGACAGAGAGTCCAGACTGAATGGTGGCAATCTTTCCTATATCAAAGACAGAGGACAGAACAAAAGGTGAAATCAGCAACAAAAGGAGAGTAAACGAGAAAAAAAAGAACTTACTTAGGAGCAGACATTTTGTTTAAGATTCTGTTGATTTTTTTAAAACACAGGGACTTAGATTGTGATTTCAAAGGTTCCAAAAAAAGGGGGTTTATAGTGGGTGGGCATGGTTCATATATATATAATCAATCTCCTTGCGCGAATTGATGACGGAACGGGCTGCTGAGCTCCATTTTTTTTTTCAAAGGAGGGGACGGCAGTGGGCCGTTGAAGATTTTTGCAGAGTTACACCCTTTTTTGTCCCTATTTGTGAGTGTGAGTGGTTACTTTTCTGTATATATATATATATATATATATGACTACTAATAGTAAGAAGAAGAACATATAATATCAATTGATATACATTATATATATTTATATCACCAATTGGTTTGAAGAATATCATCAGAAAATATAAAGATTAGAAACGTCAGAAGGTGACACACATCTTGCGGTTAATTATGTGTGTGTCTTTAAGACGAACTGGGAAAGAATCGAGAATCGCTCTTTGTCACGTGTTTTACCGCTATTTCTCTCTCCCTTTTCCCAGCGGTGTTCGGGTGTTACTTATATATGCCATACGCGCCAGTAGTACGCGTTCCCGGTTCGGTGCTTATTCATAATACAACTCTTTCCAAGTAATGTGATTTCTGATGATCAATGTTTTTTTTTTGAGTATGTCTCTGTCAAATCAAGAGGAAGAGGTTCTTGAGCTTTTAAAACAGATTTTACACTATACCAAATCTATGTGAGTAGAATTTTATAATCATGAGGGAATTGGAGAATTGGAATCAAATCAAACAAAGACAACTAACATCTTATCAACAGCGACAAGAACATCTCATTGGCCCTTGAATTACTCGAACAAAAGCCAGACTTACTCGAGACGGAAGTTAAGAAATCCCTCGATTCACTAAAACAGACACTCACACTACTTGGCCAGATACCACAAGAATGACTGATAAGGTGCTTCAAGATTACCAACAGCGATTAGTTCGTAAGGAACTAGGTCATCAACGTGACCATGATGATGAATCAGACTTGGAAGATGATGAGATTTTAGAATTACTGGAAGACGACTTTGATAACGATTACAGAGAGCAGAGGATGCAGGAACTATCGTCACAGTTCAAGCAGGCTAAGCAACAGATCCAAGATGGGCATGGATCGGTGGAGACGCTGTTATCAGAGGAACAAGTTCTGAATACTACAACGTCTTCAAAACTGACAGTCATACATTTCTTCCACGAAAGGTTTGACAAGTGTAAGAAGATGGATGATAAACTCTCGATTCTTGCACAGAAACACATCTCGACCAAGTTCATCAGAATAAATGTTGATAATGCTCCGTTCCTCGTGACACGTCTCAAAGTAAAAGTGTTACCGTGTGTTGTCTTATACAACAGAGGTGTCGAATGTGGTCGTATCGTTGGCTTTGATCATTTGCAATACGATTCTAAGACAGACGACTTCAGCATTGAAAGTCTCGAGGCGTACCTGCTTAGTAGAGGTGTGCTAACAATGAAGGCTCAGGATTACAAGAGACTCGAAAGGAAAATTGATCAAGATGGTGAGGAAAGTGACTTGGACCTTTAAAAACAAAGAGAGAGCTGAAAAGTTTATTATTGTACACTGTTATTCTTTGAAATTCATAGCATATAATCATTAATCTGGCATTTAAGTCGTAAGCAAAAGCCTCTTTTTTTCCTTCTTTTTGTTCTTCTTCTTTAAGAACAATACCATATTCTACAAATCCAGCTTCTTGTTTCATCTCTCCGTTCAATGATATCATCAATTGACCTTCCACGTCTGTGTTGTAGAACCTTATCACCAATATTTGGTGGAGGGAGTTCTGGTGTCTTTGGTCTTTGCAGAATCATTGTGTTTGGTTCTGTGAGCTGAGAAATTGAATTGATTATTGGTGAAGTAGTCGTTGTTGTCTTCATAGAACTGATGGTCCTTGAAAGAGTGGTGTACTCCTTATTTGTATAAGCTTTATAATGTAAGAATGTTTAACGCGTTTTAAGGGGTTTTTATATTTTTATACGAAATGGTAAACAGAAGTAATAGTGTTGATCATTTAAAAGAGGCTTGAGTAAATCGATGTTTATGTATAGATCTTAGAAGTTAGACTTTTAGCACAATAATACATCTCTAGTAAATTACACAAGTATATAAAACAGTGTTAGACCGTTCAATTATCATGGTACTTAAAGGGGATGATCTCCAAGGGATCTTAATGTGTGGCCTCATAACCATATATATCATGGTGTACGGGTGTTATGGTTACCCTCCCTTCCTTACCCCAAAAAACACATTCGCGGGAAGCACAGTCCCGGTTTCGCGAATCTGTGAATGAGTGGCTTTTTTGTTCTTTCATTGAAAAGTTTTTTTTTCCTTCGCTTCCACTCACTTTTTTGCTTCTTCTCTTTTTTCTTTTCGTTCTCATCCACATTCTTGGTAAGAAAGAAGCATCTTCACCCCCTTTGCAGACGAGCCAAGATGCAGATTTTCGTTAAAACCCTCACTGGTAAGACCATTACCTTGGAGGTTGAGTCCTCTGACACCATTGACAATGTCAAGTCCAAAATCCAGGACAAAGAAGGTATCCCACCAGACCAACAGAGATTGATCTTTGCTGGTAAGCAGTTGGAGGATGGTAGAACCTTGTCTGACTACAACATCCAGAAGGAGTCCACCTTGCACTTGGTGCTTAGATTGAGAGGTGGTGGTAAGAAGAGAAAGAAAAAAGTCTACACCACCCCAAAGAAGGTTAAGCACAAGCACAAAAAGGTCAAACTCGCTGTCTTGACTTACTACAAGGTTGACTCTGACGGTAACGTTGAGAGACTCAGAAGAGAGTGTCCAGCTGAGACCTGTGGTGCTGGTGTCTTCATGGCCAACCACGGTGACAGACAGTACTGTGGTAAGTGTCACTTGACCCTCAAGGCTAAGAACTAAAAGTCTATTCTGGTTTTTGAATAAATTTATGGTTTCTTATTTTATAATATTTCATCATGTAGCCTCTTAGCTTCGTACTTTATGCTTCTACTGTAGTGAAAAATGTATATGAAGATAGAATTCTTTTAGAAAAGAAAAAAATGCTAATATGTAAATGTTAAATGTTAAATGGGAGTGTTGCAGTCCCAATGCAAAAATTAAAAACTTCCCTCTCTCATCTTTACAAGTCCATAGACAACTTCACAACTGTTTCCTTCAGCTTTTTGTTTTCCTTTTGTAGCATAAGCCTCTTCCTCTCAGATTTTTTCAACTCATTCAACATGAAATCCAGATCCTTACACTTTTGCTCATACATTTCCTTCAATCTCTCATACTCTGTAGATGATGGAGAAGGAGAAGAAGAGTCTGGTAATGAAGCCGGTGATAATGGCTTCTGTGTAGATTTGTGAGGAGTAACTTTAAAATGTTGTTGTTGTTGTTGTTGTTGTTGTTGTTGTTGTTGTTGTTGTTGCTGCTGCTGCTGTAGTACTGGTTGAGATCTAATTGGTAATTGTTGTGCTGTGTATGAAGGTGGAGTTGGTGTGTGTACATATGGAGCAGGTGTTATAGGTCTTTGATGCAAATGTTGTGGGTGTGGATGATGAAGTTGTTGTTGCTGTTGTTGTGATATTGGTTCTGCAGATGATGATGATGATGATGGTTGTGGGTATGTTTCTTCAATCTCTGCAAGGGCATTGTTGATGGCTTGATCAACGTCCAAGTCATTGTATAGATGTGATGCATCATTGGAATTCAAATCTGGTCCAAAGAAGGACTCAATATCAAGTTCTGGTGGGTTTGTGTTCATTATGCAGAAAACTTGATGAAAACACACCAATGCAAATGCAAAAGAAAGACAATTAAAGAACAGAAACAAAAACAAATCAAAACAAATAGAAAAGAAAACAAACAAACAAGTTAAATGAATGAAAGTTAACAGTTTGTGTTCTATTTCAAGTTGTATTTGAAGAGAAGAATGGTTTGTTTACACACTCAAAATTTTTTTTGGGGCATAGCGAAATTGAAGGAAAAAAAAAGAAAAAAAAAGGCGCGATGAGCTTTCCTGTACACTCACTATTTTAATTAGAGGATCTTGGAAGAGTTAAAAAAGAACATGGCCGATAAAATTTGTTAGGGGAAAATGTTGAATTGATTAGCTTAAGATAAATATATTTAGTCTTGTAGTATATTGATCATAGAGTCAATTGTTTCTTTTCAAAAAAAAAAAAGAAAGCGAAGTGGCTGGTGGTTCTTTCTTTGTGTACAGAATCTGAGTGCCCCCACCAAAAAATAAAAAAAAATGCTTCCACTGAGATTCGAACTCAGGATCGCCACATTACTAGTGTGGCGCCTTACCAACTTGGCCATAGAAGCTTGTTACGGACACTAAGTTTAATTTCAAATGTGAGAGTGTGATAGTACTGGATTACAATCGCAAAATGATTGGTAATCCTTTTTACAGTTTGTGAGCTGTAGAAAAAAAGGAGGAGTAATCTGATAGGCAACCATGACGAAAAAAAGAAAAAAAAAGGAGTCACCGTTATTTTTTATTTATAAATTTTTCACTTTCACTTTTTTCTTCTTCTTCTTCTATTATTCAATTCTATAATACAGTCACTAATTATATATGACAGTACGACGGCCCAAGAAGTACAAGTGTCTCGAACCTGGTTGTACGAAAACGTATTCCAGACCATGCCTGTTAGAGCAACATCAACGATCACATTCGGATATCAGACCTTTCCGGTGTGAAGTGTGTGAAAAGGGGGTTCTTTAGAGACTCCCATTTGCAATCACACAGGTGGACTCATGCTAAGGAGAAACCATTGGGATGTACGCATTGTCCAAAGAGATTCATTACCAACCAGCAATTGCAGAGACACTTGCGGACCCATTTGAAAAAACCGTTGAACGGACCAACCAAATTGGAGTATTCCTCTGTTACACCTGTACCAGAGATTGCTGATGTTATCGTCAAGGAAGAAGAAGATAAGGAGCCATGGAGAGTCGAACTCGATCTGATGACGAGAGAAATTGACTCGTTAGTGCACGACTCTCCCATGGACCAGGTTCCACAACTTGATATTTCTTCCCTTGTTTCGTCTTCTCCAGAGTACACATACCAAGAGAACTTTGAGTACCTGAACACACGTGACTACGAATTATGTCCATACAGTTGCTCTTCTGTTGTCTTCAAGACTGCTGCTGAATTGAGCATGCACTTGCTGGAGTCACACATTTTGACCAACTCTTTTCCTAGTACGGAGGTATCTGTGTGGGACAAGACAGAGGACCATAACAGCCAATTTGATCAGTTCATCGCTGACATTATGAGCGATTCATACCACCACTATGAAGATGCGCCGGAACTGAAACCGATGGGCGCTCCTCATACCGGTGAACACGGTATGCCTGAAATGAGATACCAGAGGACTTTTGGTTCCGAAGGTCATAGAGTAACGATAAAAGCTGAAGTTGACGTTATGGAGGAGTTGATTTCCTTGGATTCTGGAGAAATACGACGACATTTCGAAAAAAAAAATGATAAATTTGTAGGAAAGATTATAGTATAGTCAGGAAGTCTTTATATATAAAAAAGCGGGGGAGAGTGAGATCTCTTTATATAAGTGCGCGAACAAAGTTTTAAAATTAATTACCATCACCAACACCAAAACCGTCACCATCACCAACACAAAAAGAACAGAAAAG
This sequence comes from Petasospora petersonii, assembly GCA_030574135.1. Taxonomy (NCBI): domain Eukaryota; kingdom Fungi; phylum Ascomycota; class Saccharomycetes; order Phaffomycetales; family Wickerhamomycetaceae; genus Petasospora; species Petasospora petersonii. Next base: position 171,621 of record JAJMEM010000014.1, read on the forward strand.
GAACAACCACCCATAACCAGTGGGAGAGAGGATGCCTTCAAAAGAAACACTGACAGAGACACCGACACAGGTGTCCGGATTTGAGTGGTGGAGACGCACCATGGCTTACAAAACAGGGTTTGCCTCTGACGAAGAGCGTCGATCCTACGAAAAGGATCTTGCACTCCGCCAACAGAACACAGAGTGCAATCGGTGCTACGAGTACAGAGACTGGGCACTCAAGTACTCACCGATTGTGATATTTATGCTCCAGCAGATCAAGAAGAACGGCAAGGCTGTTACGGATTCGGAGATTGTGTGCGACGTGTGCGATGAGTGGAAAGGTGGTGGTTTCCACCCTGAGTTGGGCATCCTACTGTGCCAAAACCGCATCATTGACAAGTACCACCTCGAGGACACGCTAACACACGAGCTGATGCACTACTACGATGATACCAAATTCAAGGTCAACTGGCTCAATCTGAAGCACCACGCTTGTTCCGAGATCAGAGCCTCGTCTCTTAGTGGTGAGTGTAGGATTATGAACCAGCTTAAGAGAAATGGTATTTCTCATTTTGGAAGAGGACACCAGGAATGTGTAAAGAGACGTGCGGTGCTCTCAGTAATGGCAAATCCGGGATGTAAGGACAAGGAGATGGCGACCAAAGTTGTGGACGAGGTGTGGGACTCATGCTTCAATGACACCAGACCCTTTGATGACATCTACAAGTGAGAGATTTAGAAAATAGAAGTATGTATATAGAACAAGAGATTTATATTCGTTTTTTTCAAAATGTCAAATAGAGCGTACACATCAACGAAGGTCCTGTGGCAATACCAAACCAGAAAATGACATTTCCCAAGGTCTTTTGGTCCCTCATCCATTTAGTCTTGGAAAGAGCAGCCAATGGCAGTTGTAACATCTGTAACAGCAGGAGATACCCTCTCAGCTTGTGGAAAAGGACGTACATGCTCAACTCATGGACTACTGAGCTGATGAGGAAGGTCAAGACAGTGGCTGTCGTCTTGGAGCAATTGAATGCAGAGATGGAAGAATGATAAACATGTCTCAGTAAGAACTTGTGCACTGGAACGTTCCAAATGCGTGCAAACTCATCCCAAGAGATACAGTTCCACCATGGCCCATAAAACTCACGATCACCAAACCGGGTAAGCTCAGCAATGGCATTCAGGATGGCATCCCAAATGAGGTAAAACACAAGCAAGTACATCAGCAAGAAGCTCGGAATGAGATCTAGCAGCAATTTTGGATAGTACCATACTCTTTCAAGCAGTGGATACTCTCTCAAAGCAATAGCCCTCATTGCAATTGGATACATCGAGTTCTGGGCTAACACCACCATCAACATGATGACACCAAAGATGGCACAGAGCTTGGACAAGAAATATCTGACTCTAATGCGTGGTGTTCTCGGATAGTCAATTTGGTACACCACTGTTGGGAACATAGTGTACATGAAAAAGTTACTAATGGTAATATTCTGCGGGAATTGGTGAGTTTGAGATTGGGACTGGATCTCAAATGTACAGAAATCAATGGATTTCTGATAAAGCTCTTTTAATGGCTCTTCATCGACTTTCTTTAAACAAGCTTTTGAGATTTTTAACTCGTGGTAGATTTGCCACATGTAACCATTGTAAAAAGCGTAGGAGTGCATCTTCATCAGCAAAACCAATGAGTGGAGGAACAAGAAGATCTTACCGATCCATGGGAAGTTCTGATGTTCGGCAAAAGCCATAAAGAACAACACATAGCAAACTTCGTACACGGACACAGTCCACCACCCAGTGGTCTCCCATTTGATCCAGTTCTTCTTTACCAGCAAATGCACAAAGAACACCAAGTAAATACAACAGTACATCACCAAATCTGTCAAGCCAATCCATACCAAATCTCTTCGCAAGAAGTCCACAATTTCCGAGCTTGGTCCACGTTCAAGATAGTAGTTGATAAGAGTATCAAGTGTGAACATGGCAACCCCTAGCCAGAATAAGACATAAATCCCTTTGAACTGACTGTCCTGACTAGTAATATTTTCCAACAAGCTCTCCGAATATTTGAATTGGACATCACTCAAGTTACTCTTTGGGACACCTTTCTTGTATCTCCGCTTGACCTTAACGCTTGACTCGAGCTCATAAATATCCTCATCTGTAGCCTTCTTCACCAGTTTGAGTTCAGGCTTATCAACGTAGTCTATCGATCCGCTTCTTACTCGAACTGGAGTTGTTTCGGGTGTGGCGTTTGGGGTTTTATCCAAGAGGTTTCCCCGGGACGATGTATACTCCGACTTGTCATTCAACGATGGTCTGTGATCCAACTGTGCTAAGGACTCGATCTTCTTTAGTTGTGACTTCGACATTGTTAATTAGTATCCATTACCTTTATTTCTTTTAGTTTAATCTTCGGTTGAAACAGAGGCGGAAAGAGAAATTTGGGAAGTTTCGGATAAAGGGGGTGGGGCCAGTTGATGTGATATGATAATTATGTTGTGCAAACCATATCGCGAATTCGTTTTGGGTTTTCTGTCCTTTAGTCAGTTTTTCAAAATCTTTAGATTGTCCTTATGGACATTTGGTCAATTAGAAATAATACAGAGATGATCAGCAGTTCCCCTGCATAAGGATGAACCGTGTTACAAAGAGATTTACTATTTTTTTTTGGAGATTTCATATATACTAGAGATGGATGGAGGGAATCCCTTTAAATATAACTTGTATTCCCCTAAAAAGTTTTAATTATCTACCAATTAAGACTTAATTGTTAATTATCAAAAGCCCGGTATTTTCAAGCTTTCTCCCAGGTTCGAATCCCGATGGAGGCGCGATAAATAAGAAGTTTAAAAGGGGTGTGCATTAGCGGACATATAAGATCGAAATTGATAAATAATTTTTAATCTCCTTTTATAAGAATCCATTGATGAGAGTAGGTCGGGATCGAATTATATACAAATGGAGGAGAAACAGCAGTTGGAGCACATATCTCTGGAGGAGCAGGAGAATTCCTTTCATAACCATAAAAGACGGTACTATCTTTGTGGATCTATGGGGTTCATTTGTGTGGCACTTTTCCTTTACTTGACAACTTTATCCATACAACAACGAAGCATTAGAACAGCTAACAAAGTTTCAGTCAAGCCAATCACTTTGGAAAATGCCTCTGCTGTGTTCAACTCCGTGAATGGAGCACTAAGGGCGAAGAATTCACAAATCCACCCAGTTGGAGTATCATTTATCCCAGCCTATATTCCTCAAGGAACGCTTCTTTATCATGGGAACACCAATGCGGAGATACCAACAGGTCCGGAGTGGATTGCTATGGACCACGAGTTCAGCTATAGTTTCATTGCAGATAGACATGACCCCGATGGTAATGATCACACATCCTTGCTTACGTTTGAAGTTGTCAGACCTTTAAACCGACTGATCTTGCTGGATGGATCATCTGCTGCTAAGACTGATACAGGTGAGATGGACCAACAAGGGTTGTTAGCTCATGTTGAGTATGATAACAAAGTTAACGAGAGATTTGCAGCTCAGGCCATCTGTGATTGGGGTAAAAAGTTTGGGCTGGATGGCTACATCAGAATCGAGAACGGGTTTGAAGGGGTCATTTGTGATTTCAACGATAAGCTGAAAATGGTGTCGAATATAACCCTGGGGTGGAGTCACGAGACTCTGGGACTGCCAAACGAGATTGGAAGCGATAAGATGGAGGAGTATGAGGCCTTACAGAGCGAGATCAGAGGTATCAAGTCGTATGATTGGGCCAAGCAAGGCAATGTCCATGATAAAAGGGAAGGAAGAATCCTATTGGATTTTAGGGGAATGCAGACTCCACTGAACAAGACATGGATCAGTCCCGACACGTATATGAGACGTATACTGAACATTTCTGAGGAGATTAAGGATGAGATCATCTGGAACCTAGAGAACTTCTTGGCTCAAGGCGCTGATCCCAGTGCTGGAACTGATTGGCAGTTGATGACTACTGAAATTGTTGGTAAATTTGCACCTAATATGCAAATGTTGAACAGATCGTTGAGTGAGTTGGACGGTGACAAGTCTGTCATTGCAGCGGCGAAGAATTTGACTGTTTTCACCACAAACTTTGTACGTCGTTTCTTGGATCATGAACTTGCGAACGATACAAATGCTCAGATCTCTCATGCTAAAACAAGCGCTGTTGATCAGTATGCGCACTTTTTACAAGAGCCACAGTCTGAGTCAGACGTTCTGATCTATTCATCAGTGTACACAGTCACCTCTGCCTTAGTGGACATTATGTTCGACTGCTTTCTGACTTCTCGTGCCATTCTTCAAGAGTATTACTCATCTGCCAATGAAACATTGATACAACACAAGAATGATCTCTTTTTATTACAGGAAAAAGTTTCAGAACTTCTCATGACGATCCAATGGGAATCGACATTCTACAGATGTGATCAACAATGTGATTGGGATGAGATCTGCTATACTCCAACCTGGGGTCCTTCTCCTCTCGGATGGGGTAGTAGGTGGGGCACACACCTAGAAAATGGAAGATATAGAGTTGACAACCCTCTCAAATGCATTAGTTTCAAGACTATTTTGAGTGAAAGTCACAGATGGTGAATGATTATATATAAACAGAACCTGTTATTTACAACCAAAAATATAATTTGATAATCCGGTGTAAGACGCCATCGCGATTAAAAATTCTTCTTCTCTCAAAGAAAACATCTCCTTCGTCAAACACATATATAATATAATATATATATAAGAGAAAGAAAGAGAGAAATATGAACATCTGGGTCTCCTGTGCTGACAACGACATTCCAACAGTGCAGAAATATCTTGCGCAAGGGCACTCTGCCAATGCGGCAGACCCAAACGGGTACACGCCAATGCACGCCGCAGCTTCATACAACCATCAAGATTTGCTCAAGATCCTCGTCGAAGCCGGTGGTAATGTGAATATTCAGGATGCAGAAGGTGATACCCCATTGCACCACGTTGAAGAACTGGCGATGGCCAAGGTGCTCGTGGAGACGTACGGTGCCGACTACAAGCTGAAGAATAACGATGGGATGAGTGCTGCCGAATACATTGAGGAGGATGGTGAATATCCGGAAGTTGTCACATATTTGAAAGGGCTGATCCATGGTGGTGTTGAAAAAACTGAGGAGGAAACACCGAAACTTCCGGAAGGGCAGCAGCTACGATACTCTTATGAGAACCCTGAAGACATCACGCTCAACATTAACGACGAGCAACGACTACAGTTGAAGGAGATTGTGGAAGGTGACAACGCTGAAGAGAAGTTGGCTGAGTTCTTGAAGACTCAGGTGCACGAACAGTTTTACAATGATAGTCCACAGAGTAAGAAGAGAAAAGAGTGATGATAGTTTGTTTTACATAATGATACATTTCTTGTGCTTCTTGTTCCTTTTCTCCCGTTTGGATGATGATGGTGATGATGATGATGTTCCAGCACCACCAGCACCACCACCATTTCTGCGTTGATACTGCTTCTGGATAGCCTTAGCAGCTTTCTGGTCCTCTTCTTCCTGCATCATCATTGCGATTCTGTGGTCGTCCTCTTCCTGGTCTGGTTGTCCATCGACAAATGGATTGGTGGAGTCCTCGAGAATCGGACTGAAAGAGCCTGTGAAGAAAGAATTGTTGGCACCATTGATAGACAGCAGCGATTCCCACACATAAGCCTTCTTATCGTAAAAGCCTTGGTCGGTAACCAGTTGATAAATGTCATTCTCCGTCTTGATGATTGTATTGAAATGGTTGTTTCTGAAGAATACGAGCACCTGGCCATCGTTCAAATGGTTCTTGAGAGCTTGCAGTCCATAGTCTGTCAACTGAGTAGCTGTTCTTGCAAAGAAATGTTTAATCTTCTCCGAATCTGCAATAATGACCTGATCAACGTCATCCGGGTTTTCCTTGTTCGTCTCCAGTTGATAAGCCTCAATCAGAACGTTCTGAGCACTCTCATACGACTCGTACTTGATAACGCTCGAATATTCAGCGTCTTCAGGACTGATGACCCAGCCATGGACCAAGCCGACGTTGAACACTTTGAACAGCACCAATTCATCACTGGGAGCAAAACCACCATCAAATCTCGGATTGATGTTGGCACCTTGATGGAGCGCAGGAAGGAGACTTAGTGTCTTGGTCACCTCGTCGTTACTGAAACCAAACAACCTAGCGTTCCCCACAGCGATATCTCTCAATGACTCCAACAGCTTCTCTAATGAAATCTCATCCTCAGAGTTCACAAGGGCCACCAAGGTGTGGACTTCAGGAATGGAGTTTGTGTCGCATGTGAGTAGAATCGTGTTGAGAAGCGCAACTAGTGCGCATGGTCCATTGACGTTCTGGGTGAGAATGTTACGCAGACCGTTGTAGTTTACCTCTTTTGTCTTGTATGATTCCATTTATAACTTTATCCTTCTTTCAAATCGTGTTTTATTTAAAAAGGGTACTTCGGGTCGGAAAACAGTGGATTAAAAGGGGCGGAGTGTTGTGGAGAAGAGAGAGAGACAGCCATATTGCTTAGTCAGCTATCTGATTATATAATCAATGTTTTCGCGAACTCATTTTTTTTCTTTCTTTCTCATCTCTTTTTATTACTTCTTCAAACCTTTCCTTTCTTAAGAGGTTTTTAAGAAGGCTGAATATTCATATAGCTATATCACCCATTCAATATACCGAGAGAGAATGTCACGTCCAGAACAACTCGCACCACCAGAGGTGTTCTATAACGAGTCAGAGTCTGTGAAGTATACTTCTTCTACTCGTGTGCAACACATTCAAGCCAAGATGACACTTCGAGCCCTGGAATTGTTAAACCTTCCAGATACACCGCACTATGTTCTAGATATTGGATGTGGTTCAGGTCTTTCTGGTGAGATCTTGACAGAGGAAGGTCATTTCTGGTGTGGCTTGGACATCTCGCCAAACATGCTTGCAACGGGGCTTGATCGTGATTTGGAAGGTGATTTGTTCTTGAGTGATATTGGTACTGGCATTCCTTTTAGACCTGGTACGTTTGACTGTGCCATCTCCATCTCTGCCATCCAGTGGCTATGTAATGCTGATACGACCCATAATGATCCAAAGAGAAGACTCCTAAGATTCTTCAACACGCTGTTTGCCAGTCTGAAGAGAGGTGGTAAATTCGTGGCACAGTTCTATCCTTCTGATGATTCTCAAATTGATTCCATTTTACAGAGTGCGAAGGTGGCTGGTTTCCAAGGTGGTCTCGTTATTGATGATGCTCATAGCAAGAAGAACAAGAAGTATTATTTAGTGCTCAGTGCAGGCCAGGCTGCTAATGACCTGAACCTGGCTGGTGTCTCCATGGATGCTCCAGTAGAAGAGAAGAAGATGAGTAAGAAGATGAAGAAGGCAATGGAGTCTAAGAAGGAGTACATTTCCAGAAAGAAGGACTTGATGAAGAAGAGAGGTAAAGCTGTTGCTAGGGACTCCAAGTTCACAGGAAGAAAGAGAAAAACTAGGTTCTAAGAAAGACCTTTTGGTTTTGATTTCTATGGCATTAATAAGTTATTTTATCTTAGATTAGAAGCTGTTGTAGTGAACTATTCCTATATATATTTATACATATAACTAAGTTCATAGTGCCCAAAATTACGCGCACTTCGCGTAAATTTCATCACTGTTATTTAGTACCTCTCCTATCGACATTTTTCACCTTTCAACAAAAAGACCGTCATCTCTCTCATAAAATGGAATTAAACGATCTTTAAGTTGGTGGTGATTTACGCATATACACATATTTACACATTTATACTTATACATCATACATCACACCGAGATGTTCCGTCCACAACTGTTCCAAAGAGCGTTTGCTTTACGTCCACTACAACAAGTTGCCAACTACATTGTTCCAGTTAAGAAGAGTAAGAAAAAATCCCTTCATTTTTTAAGAAAAGATAACTAACGAAAGAGATGAAAAACAGCACGTGTAATCCGAGTGTATGAACCGCTTGCTAAGGGCCCTAAACCACAAATCACCGAGATCTTCAAGTCCAAGGAGTATGAGCGTCTTGATCCAACAGGATGGCGTCGTCGTCTCATTTCTCCTACATCGTCTGCACAGGAGCGTGTTCGTGCTGGTGATGTGCTGAGAGTGATGTACACATCTCGTACTATCCCACCGTTTGTTGGACAGGTGATTGCTATTTCTAAAAAAGGGTTGGATGCCAACTTGACGCTGAGAAACAACATTACCAAGCTAGGTGTTGAGGTTAAAGTCAAGCTGTTCTCTCCATTGATCTCGAGAATTGATATCATTAGAAGACCACATCAGTACAAGAAGAGAAATAGACAGTATTACATCAGAGGAAACAGATTGGATGTTGGTGATTTGGAGGCTTCATTGAGAAGAAGATCATGAGAAAAGTTTTTGATTATCTGGGAGTAAACAACTGTTCATGTAATACTTGTATATATATATAGAAATGAGCATTCTATCTATGATTTATATATGTAATTAGTAGATTTGTATACAGTCTTCCGTTTTAAAAAGACTGTACTAACTAATACCCATCTATAAAAGAGGACTACACAATTACAAATTTTCCAAAAAAAAATGGGTGATATCTTGAGAATTCTAGAAAAAGAACAATGATATAAAATATAGTAGTAATATATATAAAAAGAGAGAAATAATTAACATGTTAATGTGTATATGTGGTTTTTTTTGATTTTTTTTGGTATTTTGTTTTTTGGTTTGAAGTCTTTTAAAAGAATGACAAAATGCTTTTTGTGTTTTTGCTTTTGGTAAGAAATATTGGGTTCAAAAATTGATAAAAGATGATGAAGTTCCCATGATGAAATTGTCTTCATTAAGAGAATGTGACTTTTTAGGAGTATCTTTGTAAAAATAAGAGAGTTCCCTCTTCTATATGGATTGGGATCGGGATTGGATGAGTGGTGTGAAAAATGCAAAGTATAGTTTTTGTTTTCCCCTTTAAAGGTGGAGATTTTATGTTTTAGAAAAATTTCTAAGAAGATTCAGTCTTCTCTTCAGTCTTCTCCTCAGTCTTCTTTGGAGCAACAACCTCTACCAACTTAGATTCATCCTTACCATTCTCGTCTCTCTGTTCCACAGGCAAAACCCAGTTGGTGTAGTTCTCCTTGACTCTCACCTTGAGCACGTCTCCTTCAAAGAGAGCAAGCTCAATGATGCCACCATTCAAGTCCTCCAAACCTTTTTTGACGACATTGACATCTCCGTTACTCAGTACCTGCATTCTGTAGAAATTGGCAATGACAGTAATGTTCAACCAACCTTCATCGTTCATCTGTTTTCTCAGATACACATCCTTGACCAAGTTCTCGATGGAGAAGTAGTACTCCAACTGCTTTGTCAATGAGAACATTGGCTCATCGTTTGTGAAGTTGTTGCGACGGTATTGTGGCACAAATGGGGGTCTGTACCCTTGATTGTTGAACTTGTAACGTCTACTGTTGTTGTTGTTGCTTGTATATGGACGGAATGGGCGGCCATTGTTTGGGAAACCACCTTGTGGGAAGAACTGTTGGTTTGGTGGGAATGGAACACCGTGACGTTGTGGAGGGAACTGGCTGTTGTGATGGTTACTATGGTGGTTGTGATTGTGATTGCTGTGATGATGGTGGTTGTGGTTCTGACTATGATTAGAGGAGGTGTTCTGAGAGTGCTGCTTGTCATGAGCTTCGGTAACGTTCTGAACAGGCGTTTGTGTCTCAGTGGAAGAGGAGACAGGGACCTCAACAACAACCTGTTGCTGCTCAACTTCCTTCTTTTGCGCTGATGGAGCAGCCTTCTTCTCTTGTGGCTTGTTCTTTCTCTTCTTGTCCTGAGAGAAGGCCTGCTTGTTGTTCTGATTTAGCACGTTGCCATTCTTCTGGTTTCTCTTCTGACTGTGATTGTTGTTATGAGAGGATGATTGGGTGTTGTTATTGTTGTTATTCTGCTGCTTCTTGCCAGGCGTTGAAAGCACCACAGAGGCCTTGAATGGGACCCACTTCTCCTTCGATGTCTTGGAGACGGTGATCTTCTTGGAGCTGGACGCTAGCTGTTGCTGAACCTGTGAGACTTCAAAAGGCGATGGCCAGTGCTTCTCATCGACATTGGAGTTGGATCTCGACGAGCTGGCACTCGACCAGGCACTCACCTCTGGAACTGGGGCAGGGGAAAGGACCTTTGGTGGAGCCTTTTCACCTTTTGGCGATGGCTTTGGTGATGGAAGCTGGGACTGCTCCTTGGTCTCCTTGGTCTCCTGGTTCTCCTCAGTGGTGGTCTCGGAGGTAGAAGTAGCAGCACCGACATTAGCAGTGGTCTGCGATTCCTCAACGACAACCTTGGCTGGAGTCTGCTCAGGAGTGGTGGAGCCTGTGGCCACAACATTAGCATATGACACTGACATAGTTGAAATGAGAGGAGTTATAAAGAGCGCAATTGAAGAGTAAGTGGGTAAAATAATACAACTCCTTGATGGGTGATGAGGCGATGGGGAGTTGGGAAGAGATCAAGATTTTTTTTTTCACTTAAGATCAATTTCCTGTGTGTTCAAATGAAAAAGAAAAGAAAGTACAAAAAAGAGCTAAGATTTCTCTATTCCTTTTCTTCCTTTATGGTGGTGGATGTACTCTCTGTCTTGGTGAGTTGTATTTGTACTTTAAGTGAAATTGAAAAGAATTCTGAAAAAAAAAAAAAAAACGTCGAGGAAGAGGGAAGAAACTCTGAGCTCTCTGTCTCAAAGTGAAAAAAAAACCGGGACATAATAATTGTGTTGTGTTGCGCATATCAAATTATGTAATCAATTGTGGTGTCCAGGTGTTATATAGCTGATTTTGGGCTTTCATTGTTTGTTTGGGTGTTGTTCTTTGGTAATACATAATCTCTATCTCTCTTTCTTATATGATGTTCAATTATAAAGAGTATCTAATAACATAACACCTCTTTGCTCTCTCTCGCCCATCTCTTTGTTTTAATTTAACAATTGGAAAATAGCAAAAGTCTCTGTCTCTCTCTCTGTATCCCCCTTACATGGCTTTGTGTCACATTGAAAGATACTACTACTACCTTTTACTTTCTTATGGTAATACCCTCTCAAGCTTGGGAAGAAGTCCTCTTCTATAAATCTATGGGGGAGAGGAGAGAGGGGGAAAGAGCTCATGACACTCCCAGCACCTTTGGTACCATCAAACCTCCAAATTGACCAATCAGACCTCACAAACGCCTATCCACAGAGACCCCGTCTCTCAACAGTCACACGCCTAACTGATATCAGCATCAGTCTTCGACATTTCCATCTCCAACCTCCAGAAAGAGTGCACAATACACCAACAGACCAGCCGTTACCACAGAGACGACACCATCGGTTTCGTCGTATCTTTGAGAGAGTTGGGTTTGTGAGATCGAATGGAGTACATCAAACGCAATTGAGAAGAGAACAGATCCTTCACCATGTTCCTTCTGAACTTGGATTGACACGATCATCTTCGTTACCACCACCACCACCAGGTGAGGATAGCAGGTATGAGACCAGTGCCATACCCACAGACGCTACCCCATTAGATGGACCTGTACATTACGATGTGAGGTTTGGTGGAATGACTCTGAGGAGGAGAAGTTTGAGAGATCCAATGGGTATTGACGACTACGTTCTCATTAGAAGAGGGAGACAGACAGAAGAAGAAGAAGGGCAACACTATGAGAGACAGACAAGCAGGAGGGAGAGCATCAGACGACTCTTTTCAAGGGTGATTGTCCGTGGTGGTGGTGGTGGGTCTTTGCAAGGTGATGATGATGCTTATTCCATAGAATCGTCTTATGATCCTGAAGGATATGTTCTTGACCGTTTTGACGATTCACCTCTATATGACCCTGAGAATTACGAGCGTGAGACTTCTTTCTCCTTTGATCCTGGTTCAGACCAAGAGTCTGAGGAACTAATTGTACGAGCTAGATTACCTTCTTTCCGTACAGTGAGGACAATACATCGATATGAGAGCCTGGTGATAAGAGAACATCACCATAATGAAATCATGGGATTGAGTGAACGCCCGAGTGTCGTAACCACCACAACTGCCAGCTCAGACAAGGATGTTGTGAGGTCGAGGAGAAAAACGTTCAAGTTCACACGGGGCCAAGCTCGGGAGTTGTATGCCATGATGGGCCAATTTGACGACTACCACAAGGACCCATTGAAAGAGCCCACAGACTATGGCGATTTAATGCATTTGTTCAAATTGGAGGAGGAACCACAAGGTCCTCCACCTACAAGGTGTTCGGATGCAAGCTTTGTATTTGAGCCTGTGGAATTGGATCCTTTACCATCTGTCTATTCAAGTACAAATTGAAATCTTTTACTTCTTCTCCTTTGGCTTTGGGGCGACAAGTCTCTCTTTCTGGCCACCCACAAGCTTGTGTGGCTTCATGAACTTGTCGAGCACGTCTTGGTCCACCTGTTTTCTTCTTGCTTGGAACTCAAGAACGTATTTGGTAATCTCATCAATGGCGATCTTCTTCATCTCTCCAGACAAGATCTCACCAGACTTGTACTTGTCGTAGATCTCTTTCAACTTGTCATCGTCATCGAGGAAGAAGGTGAGGTACTGGAAAGCGACATCAACGTCTGGATCACCACCGTACTTTCTGTGCTCTTCCACAGAGACTTTACCACCGGAGAAGGCGTACTTATTGATCTTTTTAGCAATCATCTTTGGGGTGTCGTCCAAATAGATGGAAGAGGAGCTGTCAGAAGACGACATCTTGGTGGAAGGACCTTGCAAAGCTGGGAAGAATCTGGAATGGATCAGAGCTGGTTTGGCAAATTTGAGCTTATCGGCAACGTCACGACACACTCTAAAGTATGGATCCTGGTCAATGGCACATGGGATAAGACATGGAGTCTTTGGAGGCAAACCCAACACGTCTGGGAAAGAGGATGGGAAAGCGGTAGCAATCTGGATCGAGGCAAAGTGTAATTTGCCAATACAGTCCGAGTCCTGGAATCCGAAAACGGCCTTTGCAGTTGAAGTTGTAATCTGTCTCGATGTTCTGACCACATTCTCGTAGAAGGCACCACCCATGTAGTCCAAGTCTGAGAAGAGGAATGTGTTCTCTGGGTTGAATCCCACGGAGATGATGTCCTTAGCGTTCTCCTTTGTGAACTTGCGAACGTCTTCAATGGTGAGCTTTGGCTTGAACAAGAATTTTTCATCGTCGGTCATCTCAATGACGAGTGGCACATCAAACACTTCTTGCAACCAGTGTGTAAACATGAATGGGACCAAGTGTCCCAAATGCATGCTTCCAGAGGATGCACCACGACCTGTGTACAAAAAGAACGGTTTGCCTTGTTCGTAAAGGTCTAGGATCTTATTAAAGTCACGTTCAGAGAAGAAGTATCCCTTTCTGAGGAAGTGGTGTGGTTTTCTACCAGTCACAGTCTCAAATCTGGCCAATGTCTCCTCAGTGATGGGGCGAGTACCAAACTGTTTGATAAGCTTATCGTAGTCGATGGCCTGTGCCTCACCGTCAACAACAGCTCCTTCCACGTCCCAAGGAGTGACAACCTGCTCAGTTTCACCGATTTTGAGCTCCTCTGTCTTCTTTGTAATGTCCTCAGTCATGTCCTCTTGTCTATGCTCTTTATAATACTGGTAAAAGACCGGTTAATAGATGATTATGAGAGGAAACTGGAGATCTGGAAGCAGAAAAAAGTTTAGTGTCTTGTGAAAAGATGTGGACGATGTTATTGACACGAAAGAGCGTGACAGAGTTAGAGAAGGGTTTTATAGAAGTACTTGATGATTACAATACAAGATAATACAATAAATTTATGAGTGATATTGTCTATAACATTCAACTAAAAAATTGATGGCATTATAAATATATATGTGCATATACTCATCTTTCAAAGACCCTCTTTTTTTTTCCTTCTTCTTCTTTATCTATTTCTCCCCATGTCATCACTATAATATGAAAGAGTCATATACAGAAAAAAGAGTTGTTTTCCCCTTCAATTTTTAATGTGAAGTTATCGTTAGATACTAACCAAGTTGCTTTAGAATTCACCAATATCTTCACAGTATTTAACCAATTGCTCAATGGTGATAATTTTGATGCCATTCTCCTCACTGAACTTCTCACAGTCTGGCAGTCTCATCATCAAGCCGTCTTCGTCTCTCACCATCTCACAGAGACAGGAAACAGGCTGAAGGCCAGCCAGTTTGGACAACTGTACACCAGCTTCGGTGTGACCACGACGAACTTTCAACAAGCCGTCTCTGGCTCTCAGTGGGACGATATGGCCTGGTCTTACCAAGTCCTGAGGTGTAGTCTGAGGAGAAGCGAGTGCATTCACAGTGACAGCTCTGTCTCTGGCACTGATCCCTGTTGTGGTATCCACGGCATCGACAGTGACGGTGTATGCTGTGCCATGTCTATCCTCGTTCTTCTCAATCATTGGAGGCAGTGATAGCTTGTCAGCGAGCTCATTTGTCATTGGGGCACAGATGAAACCTGAAGAATGACGCACTAAGAAAGCCATCTTCTGTGGTGTGATGAGTTCTGCAGCGATGATGAGATCTCCTTCATTCTCACGGGACTCATCGTCCATCACAATGAGGAACTCTCCCTTTTCTGTTTAGGTTGTTAGTAATCCCACCCTCCTTTATATATATATATATACTGAACAAGAGAAAGGAGATACTAACTGTATGCTTCGAGAGCTTCTTTTATTGGAGTGAACATCTTATGAAATGTAGTTATATTATTATGTGGATGGTGGAGTTCTTTTAGAAGTTGAGTGGAGGTTGTGGACGTTTTTTTTTCCTATCCTCAGCCTTTATAGAATAATAATGGTTGGAGTTCTCGATGATGAAAGAGATCACGATCTTGGAATGTAATATTTGTTATAAGAAGAAGAAGAAGAAGGTTATCATATTATTTATTATATATATATATATTTTTTTTTTCAAGTGGTCTTTTTATTTGTCATGCTCTCACTAAAATCGTAGTAATGCCTTAGTGACTGACTTATCCTACGCCACACATTTAGAGTCACGTGATACATTTCTATTTCTTTCTCTTTGATCCTATAAAGTAATATATATATATATATATAGTATATAGTATATATATAAAGGGTAATCAATGAAGCTTATTGGCATGAAGGAATGATTATCTTCATTTTTTGTGGAGACGGGTTTTCCGAAGCCAAAGCAACGCTCTGATTGGTCCGGTACCAAAAAAGGATGAGAATACAAAAAAAACAGGCGATAGTGAGTGAGAGATTTTTACCACATGGAAAAGAAAATAACTTTACATATATTATATCCGCATTTTACCCGTATTTTCCCATCTTTCTTTTCTTTTTCCTTTTTTAGTTACCACTATTTATCTTAACAGTTACCCGGGCAACAAAAAGAAACAAACGAATGAGCTTACCCGGTCGTTCCTTTTTTCCTTCTTTCGGGGTTTGAAATTTAAATTTGATATATAAAAAGGGCCACCTCGTTCCCGAACATCTTTTTACTTTTTCTTCACATTTATTATAGCATTATAGATAAAAACATTACAGAACACAATGAAATTGCTTACAGATGAGGAAATCGATGCACACTGGTGGGCTACAGCTGAAGGTGGTGTGAAAGGTGTTGTACTAGGATCCCTAATCTCCTTTGGTATCTTTAAATTTGGTACCAGAAAGTATCCAGGCTTCCCAAAGAACCTTCCTTGGTCCATCAGAACGGCCCTCGCCATCTCCCCACCAACAGTGGCCTCAACCATTTGGGCTGAAGAATCATCCAACGCCTTTGATAGAGAGATGTATTCTTCTGCAGAGGGGAAGAGAAAACTCGAGGAGTACAATGAGTGGGCCAAGAAGCCAATCTCGGAGAAGTTGCTCCTAGGTGCCATCAACCACAAGTACAAGATCATCGTTGGTGCATGGGCTGCTTCCATGTATGGATCCTGGGTGTTTGTTGACCGTGACCCAATCATGACCAAGACTCAGAAGATTGTCCAGGCGAGAATGTATGCCCAATTCCTCACTGTTGGTTTACTGCTTGGATCCGTTTTCTTGAGCATGTATGATGAGAAGAATCACCCAGAACATTACACACAGCAGAATAAGCTCAGTGAGTGGGAGAGAATCATTAAAGAGGAGGAGGACAGAAAAGCTGAAGAACAGTTGTCTCAAGGTGGATACAAGAGAGCTAGAATTTACAAGGATTAAGAGTACTCCCTCCCCTCCCCTCCCTATTTTTACGAAATTTGCTAATGGTTTGTTATATATCTATATAGAGTAGACTCTTCTTTTTTATTGATCTTTTGTGATACTCTTCCCTTACCTATGCTGTATATAAAAAAAATTATGTTTTAATGAAGTCATCATGAATCTCTTTTCATTGTAAACAGTGAGTGACCGTAGACATATAAACTCTTTCAAAGTATCAAATACCAAGTAATGATTTGAGGTCCCACCACTTGTAATCGTCATAAATGAACTCCATTGAACTCTCCAATCCGTGTTGTAGGAACTGTGGGTAGAATCTATGCAAGTACATCACACTGCCCCACGTCAACGAGGCAAAAACGATCCAACTTCCCTTCTGCAACTGCTTTCTCATAGCCACTCTCTCCACTTTCGTATCCTTAACATGCTTGGCCAACTTGTGTGCAGCCATGTTACTCAATGCCAGAGCGACTCGAGCACCACTGTACAAAGTGATCTGATGAGCAATAGCATGGTTGAACAGCGTGTGCCAATTACCATACACCAATGCACCACCAATACTTCCAGCTAAAAACTCATGTACTGGAGTACTTTCCCTATTCTCAATAACTTGTAACAAAAACATCAACAATCGATAACAAAGCGCATACATTGCTAAGATCCCACCATGTGCCTTCGTCATCTTTAGTACAGTAGAGAGACGCTTCCCCCACGGTGTTCCTCTCTTGAAAAGAGCCTGCATCACTAATGTATGTGCAAAACGTAACCTACCTCCATAATAAACACCATTACGCATCGATTTGATGATTTGGAGGAATGGCCTGTTCTTGGGGTCAGCAATGAACTTGTTGATGTCATCCATATTTTATTTCCTTCTTTTTCTTTGTTGTTCTTTCTCTCTATTTTGAGTGGATGAATGGGGGAGTATACACTCTTTCTTAACTGATTTTCAGTGATAGTCTTTAACAGAATCTCTTACAAGGTTTATTAACAAATCATGGGAAGTTGATGTTTTCTTTTAATGAAATTTTGTGAGCGGGGGATTTTTTGTGGGGGAAGCTGTGGGGGGCCGCGGGTTATAATAAGTGATTATGTAATAAAAACAAAGTGATTATGTAATGTGACACAAAATTCTTATCCACACCGCGAACTCGTTTGTGATGGTTGGTTTTTGGACACGAGGAGAAAACGAGTGAGCTGAGAGAGAGAATTTCCTATTTTTATTTCTCTTTTTAACACAGAAACATTTCAAGAATTACCTTTTTTATTGAGAAGTAAATCTCAGACCATGGACTACATCCGCTCACTATTCACTCGCAGCGTACGGCTACAGTCTGTGGACGAGGAACCCTTGGTACCTTCCTCTTCCACATGTACTCATGGTGCTGACGATGATGAACCAACTACAGCTTCCGAGATATTTGGATGGTGCTTGTATGGATGGGCAGCTGAACCATTTATCGTATGTGCTGTATCAACGTATGTTCCTCTACTGCTGGAACAGTATGCCAGAGAGAATGGCGTCAGACTCGATGACCACTCAAAGAGCTGTATCGTCTCGGCACCAGATGTCCCACCAATTCTACCACCACCAACCTCGAATGGAAGCTATCCAGATCCCTCTCATTTATTCACAAGAGACTTCCAAGCACAGATGGTTGAAAAATGTGTGGTGTATGTGCTTGGAGGATACATTGATACTTCTTCATACGCTCTTTACACATTCTCCTTCTCGGTGCTGATCCAGACCCTCGTTGTCATCTCAATGAGTGGAGCAGCAGACCGTGGACACTACAGAAAGCAGTTGCTCATTGCATTTGGCGTTGTAGGAGCCCTGGCAACCATGTTGTACTACGGAATCACAAGCAAACGGTACTACATTGCCTCTATTCTGGCAATCATTGCCAATGCCTGTTTCGGAGCAGTCAACGTTTGTGGTAATTCCTTTCTCCCAATTTTGGTCTCCAACACAGCTCAATTGAGAGCACCAGGCCATTCTAGTTCTTCATCACTTGAAAAGAGCAACATGATCACCAAAATCTCGGGAATGGGCGCAGCATCTGGTTATGTCTCCGCACTCATTGTCCAGATCCTCACCATGGCCATTGTTATCAAAACCGGCTCAACAACGTCTTCAATCCAATACGCAATCTTCACCGTAGGTGTTTGGTGGCTTGTGTTCCAAATCCCACTCGTTTACCTTCTCAAATCAAGACCTGGACCACCGCTAGTGGTGAAACCAGGTGAGAACATACTACTTCAATACATTAAGTATGGATGGCATACTCTTTTCCTCTCAATCAAGCACGCTTCTTCTTTGACAGATGTGCTCATCTACTTACTTGGATGGTTCATCGTCAGTGACTCAGTAACAACCATAAACTCTGCTGCTATTCTCTTTGCCCGCTCAGAATTGCAAATGTCAACACCAAAACTTGTGATTGTGGGCATTTTGACCGTCATCTTTGCCATATTCGGATCGATGATCGTCCCTCGCATTCAGAGCTATTTCAAAGTTACTCCAAAAGCTTCACTCATCTGTGTCATTTTATGGACAATGGTTATCCCCTTATATGGACTTCTCGGGTTCTACTTCAACGTAATTGGCCTCAAGCACGAGGCAGAGATGTATGTCTTGGCCATCTGGTATGGGTTCTCTATGGGTGGACTAGCTACGGTGTCTCGCTCCTTGTTTTCACTGTTGATACCACAGGGAAAAGAATCAACCTTCTTCTCACTGTTCAGCGTCACCGATAAGGGTTCAAGTATCTTAGGTCCTACAGTAACAGCTCTGATCACCGACAAGACACACAACATTAGGTACTGCTTCTACTTCCTCTTTTTACTGTTAGTGATTGCCCTACCAGTATTTGCCAGTTTGGATGTCGAAAGAGGTAAAAGAGAGGCCAGACAGTTGCAGTTTGTGGATGATGATGATTATCATGGAGAAGCACAAGAGTGAATACAACATTTATGATTAAAAAGTATCCCTTCAATTAGTATACAGGGCTACCAGAAGGGACCCAGATCTTGACCTTGTTATCATCACCGCTTGTAGCAAACATGTCGCCTTTGGCATTGTTCCAAGCCACACAATTACAATTACCATCATGTCCTTCAAACACACCGAGTAATGCACCATATTCACGGTTCCATAAAAATACCCTTCCGTCTTCTGAACCGGAACAAATTAACTTCTCATCATAGCCAAAGCACCCTCTGAGAATGAACTTCTCCTGCTTATGACCCATGTACTTGGCTATGAGGACCTGTCTCTTCCAGTCCCACAACTGAATCTCATTGGGACATACGTTTATGGCAAACTGATCAGGGTTTTTCTTCGACACGGCAATGCTCGTGATCCTCTCCTCAATCTCAATTGTCTTGAGCTTCATCTTGGACTTCAAATCCCAAATCTCAACATTTCTCTCATACGTCACAATGACCATCTTGTAGTCCTCCATAACCTTCATATCATTCAAGATCGGCATCCCTTCCCATCTGTGAACCTGCTTACCAGTGAGAGTGTCATACATGGCAACCTCTTTATCTGGGCTTCCAAGAACAAAACACTCGCCATTGGGCAGCCAGTCGCCACACCAGATTCTAGCTTCATTGTTGAAAGAGATATCATACTCCTTCTCACCAGTCTCTGTATTCCACACACAGGCATTACTCTCAATGCAACAAGTCAACAGTCTCTTATCATCTGGAGAGAAGGCCAAGAACATCACCTGCTTCTCATGTCCCGATAGCGTCATAACCTTCTTGAACTGTTGCTCAACGTCATAGATGTAGATCAAAGCATCAGCAGATGCAGTGGCCAAGTACTTACCATCATGTGAAAAGGCAACGTACCACACCTCATCACTATGATCCTCCAACGTCAGAATCGCAGTGTCGGGAAAATGGGTCTTGTTTGACTTCATATCCTCATACAGCGATACCTTTTCGTTCCTATTGTCGTCTCCAAATGGATATAACGTCACACTCTCCTGATACTTGATAGACTGCTCAACGAGCTTGAGTAGTCTGAACTTCGGTATCATCTCATTGGGGTTTATGTATTTAGATATCTCCGTTAGTAAACCTTCTCTCGACGATTCGGCATCGCCAAGCCACCCATTAGCAGCCTGTAAGTTCTCATCATCCTTGTTCATTAGCAGTGCAGTCAGTGCTCTGATGGATGACTTGCCAGTCAGCTCACTAATTTCGTGACGCAGCAAGTTTAGGGCCGTTGCTGTGTTTTCGCTCTTCAAGTACAGGCATTCCAGGAATTTTTCCCTTTTGATTAAGAAATGGATCTCCTTTTTCACATCATCAGAGTCATTGATCAAATGTAGATCGCCAACAGTCTTCTCTGCCTCGTCAAACTGACCGTACTTCAACGAGGACATGAAACTGTTTATAACTGGGGAATCAAGCTCTAAGCCACTCTCATCTTTTAATCTTTGGGCACTCCGTTCATATCCAAGATCAGCCAACGATTGAATGATGAGTCTCGTCAACTGCTCCTTATCAATCTGTGGGAACATTTGCTCCACTGTTGTCTTCCACTTTGGTGGTGGGGCATTGATCAGCTCATGAATGGGAGCCATACTTCTGGTTCGACGCCGTTTGGCAGGGCGGGGATCGTTGTTTGTGCGCTTCGTTGTAGACAGGATTGTGAAAAACGGGGAGTTTTGTTGGTCTCCGTTACTATCTTGGGGGAAAAGGTAATTGGCTAGATAGTATATCTATGTTAATAAGCATTAAATATGAAGGCCCAAATGGTGTCAGAATTAGTGCCACCCCCCTTCTTTCTCCGCGATTTGCTTATCAAGCTTGACTTCCTTAAGAGGAAGCTGTAGACTAATTAATACGTATGTATGATTTGAAAGCACACCTAGACACCACAATTATTAGGTTCTATGCTCTATCACCAGGAACCAGGAGTACACTCTCTAATTCATCTTTAACAAGATTTTTGTTTGATGAAAAATCAACGAAATAAAAGTTACTTCATACCGTCGAATACGTCCTTTATCATTAATAGAAAATTATATATATATGTGTGATTACGTAAACATACGGTTCTCTCCAAGGGAAGCCCCGATTAGGAACTCACTCCGATAAGGAAAGGGGAAGAGAGTTGGTGAGTATAAAAAGATATATCCCCGTCGGTGATATTCCTCTTTCCCCGATCGTTTATCAAATCACACTATGATAAATTGTCAACTTCTTCAGCAGTCCTCCCTTTCTTCTACTAACACCATCATGAGAACAAACAAACTAGGAAAAAACCCATGTACGACCTCGTGATCCATAACGGCTACATTGTGACAGCCTCCGTTATCCTTCCTCCTACAGTGTATATTGGGATCAAGGATGGAATCATCAAGACCATGAGCACGGAGCCACTGGAAGGAATCAAGGTAATTGACGCCGAGGGTGCTTATATCACGCCTGGAGGGATTGATGCCCACGTTCACTTACACCAGGATGAGTATCCTACTGGTGACAATTTCGAGTCTGGAACAAGAAGTGCTATTGCTGGTGGAACCACCACCATTGTTGCATTTGCTACACAGAACAAAGGGGTCACTGACTTGAACGCAGTGTACGATGAGTACTACAGAAGATCTCGTCTTGGTCCACATTGTGATTATGGATTCCACCTTATCGTCGCCGATCCGACTGCTGAGACGTTGAAGCATTTGCCTGATATGATCAAAAAAGGTGTAACTAGTGTCAAGATCTATATGACATATGACGCTTACAGGCTCACAGATGGTCAACTGCTCGACATTTTGCTTCAGAATAGAAAGCTGGGAATCACGATGATGATCCATGCTGAAAATGCTGACGTCATTGATTTCATCAATGCCAAGTTGTATAAGAAGCAATTGACTGATCCTTTTTACCACGCTGTTTCCAGACCAGTGGAGGCAGAAGATGAGGCTTCATACAGAGCTATCACTCTGTCAAAGCTGATTGACATTCCAGTTTTGATTGTCCACATGTCCACCGAAGAAGGTCTTGGTCATGTTGAGAAGGCACAAAGGGACTTGACTCCAGTTTATGCCGAGACGTGCCCGCAGTACCTGTTTCTCACTGCTGATTATTTGAAAGGAGGTTGTCATCATCATAAGAATCCAGAGGATAAGTTTGAAGGTGCCAAATACATCTGTTCTCCACCTTTGAGACAAGAGCACTACGAGCTAGATGGAGTCTGGAAGAAGATCCAGAACGGAACTGTGACAATTTTTTCCTCTGACCATGCACCAACTATTTATGATTCTTCCAAGGGGAAGAAAGCAGGTTTGGTCAATGGAATCCCTCACTACAAAATCGTTCCTAACGGTATGCCTGGTGTTGAAACTAGACTGCCTCTACTATTCTGTTATGGTGTTGAGACTGGTCGTATCACTCCACAGAGATTTGTGGAAGTGTGCTGTACAAATCCTGCCAAATTGTACGGTATGGCAGATAGGAAAGGATCCATTGGTGTTGGTATGGATGCTGATATCACCATTTGGTACCCAAGGGGCAAGCTTGCTCCATTCGAGCTAAGAAACGAGATGCTGAACCATGATATCGACTATTGTCCATTTGAAGGGATGAGGATGACCAACTGGCCGAGATATACTGTTTTAAGAGGACAAGTAGTATGGGATAAGGACAATGGTGGAGTCAAGTCGCAGCCGGGTTACGGTGAGTACTTAAAGAGAGGATTCTCTACATTGGCTGGTCCAAGGGGTGAACTGAACCCAATCTTTATCTGAATCCAATATATTATATAACATATACTATATATATTAAGAAAGTATTCACATTTATTCAACATTCATCACCAGATGAGGCGACCTATGCATCACATGCCGACCCCGTGGGGCTAAAAAGGGGGAAAGCACCCCACGCGACAGTTTTTCCGAGTAACGCGGTTTTTCCGAAAAACTTCAGAGGAAAGAGAGAAAACTAACAATCTTGGGATTAAGAGTATCTTAACGTAAATAGATGATAGTTAACACTTATATATATATATGTATATATGCTACACAATGATGTAATCTCTCTCTGATTTACCCCACACCGCAGATTTTTAAAATGAAGAAATAATAAGAGCAGAAGATTGAACTTTCATTGAGTGCCCCTAACAAGGACAGAAATTACCTATTATGGGGAGTGGCCCTCACGTGAGAGCTCAGCTGCAGAGAGTGGAGGGCGGAGAGTGTGACCGCTTTATTTTTTTTCATCTCTCAGTATAAATTAAGAGCTGTTTCCAGGAAAGGGAACATTTCTTGCCATTTTGTGTAAACGTTACAAAACACAGGAACACATTATACCACACAGTTATATATTTGACACACACAATGGTTAACAACGAACTGAAGACAGCCGCAGAGAAGGTTGCAGAGGAGTTCAAGGTCGACGAGGCAAAGCTCAAGGAGCTCACCGAGTATTTCATTGAGCAGATTGAAAAGGGTCTCGCTTTACAGTCTGATGAGCACACTCTCGGCCTTCCAATGATTCCTACCTACGTCACAAACATCCCAAGAGGTACCGAGAGAGGTGTCTTCCTCGCCGCAGACCTTGGTGGTACCAACTTTCGTGTTTGTTCTGTCGACCTTAAGGGCGACTCCACTTTCAAGCTCGAGCAGACCAAGGCCAGAATCCCAGAAGACATGCTCGAGGCCGAGACTTCCGCTGAGCTATTTGGCTACCTCGCCAAGAAGATCCACCAGTTCATCAGACTCCACCACTACAAAGGTGAAAAGGGCCCAGAACAGTCCATCAAGATGGGATTCACCTTCTCCTACCCGGTCAACCAGACCTCTCTGGGCTCCGGTACCTTGATCAGATGGACCAAGGGCTTCAAGATCCACGACACTGTCGGCAAGGACGTTGTCGCTCTCTTGCAGAAGGAGCTCGACGCCATCAACTGTCCTGTTCACGTGGTTGCACTCGCCAACGACACCGTTGGTACTTTGCTCTCCCACGCTTATTCTACTGGTGCCAATCCAAACGGCAAACAAGGTGATACTGTCATTGGTGCCATCTTTGGCACAGGCACAAACGGATGCTACTTGGAGCCTTTGGACGAGATCAAGAAGCTCGACCCGGAACTCGTCAAGTCCTTGAAAGCTGGTGGTGCAACCCACATGGTTGTCAACACCGAGTGGGGCTCATTCGACAATGAGCTCAAGCACTTGCCAACAACCGTCTATGACCAGAACATTGACAAGATCTCTGCCAACCCGGGCTACCACATGTTTGAGAAGCGTGTCTCTGGAATGTTCATGGGTGAAATTCTGAGACAGGTGCTCGTTGACATGCACGGCAAGGGTCTCATCTTCCAGCAGTATTTATCGTACGACAACCTCCCACACAGACTCAGAACACCTTTTGAGCTCGACTCTGAGGTCCTTTCCCATATTGAGATTGACGACTCCACTGAGCTGAAGGAGTCTGGCCTCTCCCTTCAGCAAGCTCTCAGACTGCCAACCAACCCAGATGAGAGAGAAGCTATCCAGACCATTGTCCGTGCAATCTCTAGAAGATCCGCTTATCTCGCTGCTGTTCCACTGGCTGCTATTTTGATCAGAACCCACGCATTGGAAGGATACCATAAGGAAGTTGAGATTGGTGTTGATGGCTCAGTCGTGGAAATGTACCCAGGTTTCAGATCAATGATTAGACATGCTCTCCAGTTGTCACCATTGGGTCCAGATGGTGAGAGAAAAGTGCACATTATGATTGCTAAGGATGGCTCTGGTGTCGGTGCTGCTCTTTGTGCTTCTACTGCTAAGGACTAATCAGAAAAATGAAGAAAGAATACATAAGTGCATTCTTTTATAATGACTAGATGATCAGTTTCAATATCTTTGTTATGTCTTGTTTTTACTTTTTTGTCTTATATTTCATGTTTGTAAGAAGAAAAAGAGAAAATTTTCTGTTCTTTATGTTCCTTATCTTGTAGAAGTCTTATAAATGATCATCATCTTTTTTAGTTAATTCTTCTATTTAGAGAAGTGGTGTCTTATGAAGACTTTCTGGCCCTGTAATCCAGGAGCCCTGACAGTCTTAAGATCACCAGGGAAGAGATCAAACCCATTGTCCTCAAAAATGACATATTCCCCATCAACAAAGAGATAAACACCTTTCAAGGCCCTATTGGACTTGATGCTCACAACACCATCATGCTGAGATATTTCAGCAAGCTCTGGAGATTGTGGGTAGTGCTTTAGTGGTTGAGGCCAACTAGAACTCTCCACAATTTGATCATCATCGTAGTAGAAGCGAACACGATAGACACATTCCCCAGCATCAATCTCAAGCTTGGAAACCAGATCGTCGCAGTCCAAAGTTGTCACTTCAGTGGTTGAGTTTGCATGGGCTTGAGCAGTAAGCTCCTTTGTCAACTGGAGAGTGCCAGCATGGTAAACCTCAATAACAATCTTACCACCAAGTTTCTCCTCAGTTAAGTTATTCACCCATAGTCCCAGAGAGTTCTTCTTTGGCACAATCTTCCAGAGTGTAGAGTCTTCAGTAGTGGTTCCGTCGACAGCCTTAACAATTCTGTCAATACCAATAATGACCTGTTCACTGGCTCTTTTCAAACCATAGTACGCTAGCTTTGGTCTTTTATAGCAGTCAACAACGGCCCAGGAAGTAACAGGGTAAGTGTCATTAATTTGCCAAACCAACTGTCCACCAGTTTCTCTCTTCCCAGCACTTCCCCATCTGCGTCTGAAAGCCATGACAGCTTCGTACAAGCACTCAGACTGCATTAACTGGGTGGCATATATCCAGTCCTTCAGTGTGAACGAGTCAATATGGATGTTTTGGAAAGTGTACATGGCCAACTTCCTCTCAAATCCAGCAGCCTTGTTGTGGAACTCCACAGTTGAAGATTGTGGGAACATCTCAGACTCATCTGTGATGAAGTCTTTGAAAGTCTGATATGCTGGCAATGCCTGCATTCCAAACTCAGAGATGAATCTTCCAGCTAACTGGGACCATTTTTGATATGGCAGTTCTTTTCCATGCCAGACATTCCATTGGTGCACATCCCCAGTGGTTAAATCAGATGCTGGGAGGCCATCACGACTCCATGGTGATCCTGGGATATATGGAACTTTACCTTTGCCATAGATAGACTCAATGACAGTTGGCAACGTGTGCTCGTAAATCTTTCTAGCGAAAAACTCATCCTCTGGAATCTTCATGTCTTCATAAGTTTGATAGTCCTCATTGTTTCCAGCGTACATCACAACCGAAGCTCTGTTTCTCAGTCTCTGTATATTCTGAGAGGCTTCCAACTCGACAGAAGAGACAAAGATGTCGTCACCAGGGTACTGACCACAAGCAAACATAAAGTCTTGCCAGACCATGACTCCCATCTCGTCACATGCTTGGTAGAACCACTCATGCTCATAGACACCACCACCCCAGATGCGCAACATGTTCTGGTTGGCATCTTTTGTGAGCTTTACCCAAGCGTAGTAATCCTCCTTGGTCAAAGTGCTCAGGAAAGACGAGCCTGGAATCCAATTACATCCGTTTACGTAGACGTCAACGTCATTGATACGGAAGAAGAACGAAGTTCCCTTAGACAATGGATCCTCAACCAGCTCCACTTTACGGAATCCAACAGTCGTGGTGATTGAATTGGATTCTGTGAAGGATTCCAGAGTGTAGAGACTTGGATCACCATGAGTATGTGGATACCACAGTTTGATACCTTTCAGCTCAACAGAAGGAGTTGAAGATGAACCTTCCCAAACAAGTTGAGAGTCTGGTCCTCTTAAGACGTGTCTGACATCAATTCCATCAGCTGCTGTTTCCGACTTGACCTTGAGTGATACCACACCTTCTTCAACATCCTTGACGTCATAGTCGATGTGGACGCTCTCCACTCTTTTTCCACCATCAATGATAATCTCCACTGGCTTGTAAATACCGCATGTTACGAGAGTAGGACCCCAGTCCCAACCATAGTGGTACTGGGCTTTTCTAACAAACATGCGACTCTTGATTCCACCGAGCAAATCGGCAGGCTCATACGGTTGATTGACGCCAAAGACCGACTTAAACTGGATTCTAATCTCGTTTGGACCTTTGTTAAGAGTCACCGGGACTGTGGTCTTGACGAACATGTTGTTTGTGGACTTGATGAACGCAAGCTCGTCCTTGTTGGATTTGATGGTGAAATATACTTCAGCAAAGGTGTCGAGACCATGAAGGACCAACTCAGCTGTCTTACCGTCGTGCTCCTCGGCGATATCGA
Organism: Petasospora petersonii; assembly: GCA_030574135.1. NCBI lineage: Eukaryota > Fungi > Ascomycota > Saccharomycetes > Phaffomycetales > Wickerhamomycetaceae > Petasospora > Petasospora petersonii. The sequence continues at coordinate 199,146 of JAJMEM010000014.1, forward strand.
CAATGGAACGATACTCCCAAACCTGGTGACCGACCCATTGGACTGCAGATTCATTCTTGTCCAAGAATGGATCTGGAATTAGCTTGTTGTGAATAAGATCAGGGAAGATCTCGGTGATTGGAGAAGAAGGATCATGCGATGGGATCCACTCTGTGTCTGAGATGTTATCCGGTGCACCATTGGACTTGAACAGTCTGAACTCCCAATTCTTGAATTGGATGGTGTGCATCTCTCCTATGCGTTCAATTGATGACTTCTCAATCAATTGTCTGGAATCATACTGGACTGTTGATTCTACCCCCTTTTTATATACAATGTGTGGGGATGAAAACAGACCGAGAAATATAGCGAGAACAGATTTATGGCTGGGTGTATACCACAATTGGACAAGGAGTATACAGTTTTGCTTTAAAACTAGTATAATACACTGTATGAAATCAATTGAGATCTACAAATATTGAAATAACATAAAAAGGAGGTTTATAATATAAACTATTATACCATTCTTCACTGGACATGAAAGAACAGTCTTTTTTCGCTTTTTAGCTTCTTTCGGTTTTCGCCAAAAAATGGCATAAAAATATCGCTGTTTTTGTTTTTTTTGCCCAATTCAGCTTTCTCTACATCATCATCTTTCATAAATCTCTGTTACCAATTTGAACAAAAAGTTAAGCAGAAAAATGTTCTCGTTTGCTAAGAATCTTGTTAAAACACTGGAACACACTGCAGAGTCCGTCATATCGGGTGGACCACAGGATGACTCGATTTTAGAGTCTGACAGCTATTTTTCACAGACTCGTCACAACAAGCTTGGACTCCGTGTTCTCCAGGTTCTTCCAGGTTCTCCAGCTGCTGATGCTGGACTTGAGAGTTGGTTCGACTTCATCATTGGTGTCAATGGCCATGAGATCCCTACAAGTTACGACGAGCAATACAACCTCTCCCCAAACTATGAGTATCTGCTCAGAATGGTTGGCAACTGTGCTGGTGGCTCAGTCGTGTTTGACGTGTGGAGTGCCAAAGGTGGTGTCCTTAGAAGTGTCGAAATCCCAATCAAGGCTGAAGACATGGATGAAATCCCTTTGAGTGACACTGACAGAGCCCCACCGTTTCAAAAGCTTGGAATGAAGCTCCAATGGACTCCACTCGTCAGCTCGACTTTTGTCTACCACGTTCTCGAGATGTATCCGAACTCGCCTGCTGAGCGTGCCGGGTTAATTGAACACAGTGACTATATTATCGGTGCCCAGGATGGTCTGCTTGCCACAGGTGGGGAGGATCTTTTGGGTAGACTGATTAATTCTAAGAAGAATGGAAGTTTGATCCTCTACGTTTACAACCACGATTACAACGTGGTGAGACCCGTGACGATAACACCTGTTGAGAACTGGGGTGGCGATGGATTGCTTGGGTGTGGTGTTGGATATGGCTTATTGCATAGAATCCCAGCTGTACGGGGCTCTTATGAACCTGGCAGTGTCTTGTTTGACGGTAACCAACAACAGTCACAAGAAATGAACTTTACTGTACCAGCAGCACAGGTACCTGTTCCCTCTATAATAGGTGAACAACAAGGTGTTAGTACAATTTCCCCTCCTCCAGTACACAGAAAGAAGAAGACAGCGTCAACTAAGACAAATAGTGACTTGTTGGGATATTTGCAAGAGGAGAGTGAAAAGAGCAGAATTCTCGATGGTCAGGGAAGATCAACACCGTCTGATTCTTCGTTACCTCCTCCTCCAAAGAAAAATAGTGAAGTTGCTACTGATACACCATAAAACTAAAGATAGAAAACACCTATTGTTATACACAATCACGGAGATATTTTCAATAAGGTCTAAATCTCTTCTTCTCCTTGAGCTCCTTAATGCGTTCCTGGTCATCACGGAACTTCTTCAACAATTCATTCATCTCCTGTTTCTTCTTCTCTCTGATTTGGAATCTGTAGAAGTCTTGTTTCTCCTTTTTCTTGAGCTTCTTGTCTGTGTTGTTTGTTTCAAACTTGGTAGTTGCACTTGTCTTACCCAAGATACCTCTTTTGGTCTTTCTGTTTTTACCAACAACAAGCGTAAATCCATCCTCATCGACTACGGAAGACATCTCCTTCAGCTTCTGAATACTCTCTGCTTCTCTCTGCTCAAACTCGAGCAGAGCCTGTGTCACACGCTCCGAAGTCTCCTCGATCGGTAAGAGATCGGCCTTGTACATGTTTGTGAACCTTATGCTTCCGCTCTCCTCTCCTTTCCATATGTATAAATCTTTTTCAGAAGACTTGACATACTTCTTCAGCTTGTTCATAGCCAATCCAGCAGAGGCCTTGTCCACAAAGACCACTAAAGCAGTGTAGTTCGGCAGCTTGAACGTTGTTTCGTGTGATTCTTGTTCTTGGTCATAGAGATCAGAAGTCAACTTCGTCAGGTTGATTTCGTAGTCGAGGTTCTCCTGGTTGGCAAGCACGTTCTCAATGAGCAAGTTTGTCGACACATGTTTGAAGAACTGCCTCATGCTGTTTAGCGTAGTGTCCAAAGGCGGGTTGACGATGAATAATGAGCGCTCTGCTAGGTCTTTCAGCGTGTTGGACTGGTGCTTCTTTATGAACATGTAGTGCTTGATAGTGGACTTTGGTTTGTAATGTGGGTTTGGAGGTAGTGTCACTGGGACCACTGTGAATCCTTTAACTTCTTCTGTCATTTTTTTAGTAGTTGTTTGTGTCTAAAAGCTTTAAATGGTTGGAATTAAAGAGTTTGTTAAAAAGGTCGATGAGTTTTTTTAAGAAAAAAAAAGGGTTTCTTAGATGGTTATGAACCCCCTGGTGTTTTAAGGGATGAGGGTTGATGAGTTTTATTAGTTCTTTAATTATAGTAAATCATAAGAATCTTTCTGTGTGTAGGATAGTACAGTTTATAAGAAACAAGAATTATACTATACTATTTCTTTTTTTCTCTATGAAACTCATCTCTAGTGCTGAAACTCACCTTCTTTCTTTCATTCTCTAACCACAAATGCTCAAAAACGAAATTATCACAAAATCAGCTCTCTTATTTTTCTTCTTCTTCTTCTTCTTCAAGAGGTTTACCTTCTTTAACTCTTTGGGCCTCTTTCATCAACTCATACAGCTGGTTAACTTGGTCTGGTGACATCTTATCCAGCTGTTCCTTTGTTAATGAGCCTTCCATCCATTTAGCGTTTGTGATCTGTGAAAGGTAATCCTGCCAACTGGTCAGGAACCCCACAATATAAAGAGGGTTATCAGTCTTCTTGTGTGCCTTGAACTCTTCACGGACATACAGGTTTCCAAGCTCTCTCTGGGCTGGTGGTAGGAGTTTGTGAGCCCGTAGAATACGTCTGTAGAGGGCTAATGGAGGAAGCAAAGGGGAGGCATTCTGACGGTGAGCTCTATTAGATCTGCGGCCTGTTGAACCAGCAGCACTGGCAAGACTTCTGAGTGTGGACTTCATAAATTCTTTTATTTATAATACTTTATTCTTCCTCTTCTTTAAAGAAGGAAAGATTGAAATTTCTCCACACAAAAGGAGAAAGTCATAGTTTTCTTTTTCGCGGAGCCGATATTTTATAATGATTATGTCAGCAGTTAATTCATATATATAACTACTTTTAAGTATATAATATATCAATATATATTTAATATGAATATATGTTCAATATATAGTTAATTAATATATATCTTGTTATATTGATTCCAGAAGTCAGAGGTCTTTTTCTTTATATATGTGTTCTATTTCTTTATATGTGAAATCCCCTATACAACTCCATTCCTTAATATATAAAATCATCATCATTAATATTAATCGTAATCACATTATTTTTTCAGCCTTCCTTAAACTTCAAAGAAATCGAGTTAACACAGTGTCTCTCATCAGTAGGAGTATCATAACCCTCACCTCTAAACACATGTCCCAGATGACCTCCGCATTGTGAACAAACCATCTCAGTTCTGACCATACCATGACTTGTGTCTTCAAAGAGCTTAACACTTCCAGGGATGGCCTCATAGAAAGCTGGCCAACCACAATGGGCATCAAACTTGGTAGAAGACTTGTACAGAGGTGAATCACAGCCAGCACAGGTATATATTCCTTGTGTAGTGCCTGCGAGGTCTTTATCAGTGCCTGGACACTCTGTTGCTTTTTGACGGAGGATGGCAAACTGCTCTGGTGAAAGGATGGCACGCCACTGTGCTTCGGTCTTTTGGATAGGGAAAGATGACATTGCTCTTGTTATTTGTTTGAACATATAGTTGTTTTCTTCTCTGTGTATATTTAATAGTAATTCTTTGTGAAGGATGGGTGATTATTATGGGATTTGCTACTTATTTATATATAAAAATTCGGAGTTTTGAATTTTTCTTTCGTTTTTTTTTATTCTTCAACTTCTTTCAATTAACAATAAGAAAGGGATAATACACCTTTTTAAGAAGGACCTGAGAGAATACACACACACATAAATGAGTCAATCACAGAAGGAGTTTGGAAACTTTCCTGTAAGTATGTTTATATATATATATATTTATTTATATACACCTCAACTAACATCATAAGACAACAATGAGTTGTACAGAAGCCTTTGACCAGTTAACGTCATGTTATAGTGTTGGTGGACAAGTCAAACACTACTACCGTTATGGACATATGAATGATTGTGTGAGACAACTTGAAAGATTCCAGTTTTGTTTATTCAACTCTGATCCAGTGAAGATTCAACAGTGGTACAAAAAAGAGCTGGATGAGAAGAAATCAAGAGGAAGTAGTGAAGATGTATGGGAGTTGAAGTGAAAAAAAGGAACCCTTGGTAAACTATATATATAAATAATGGAAATGACTGCTTTTATCTCTGGCCCTGTGAAGAACACATTATGTAACACACAGAGGGCTTTATATCATCCCACTATTATCTCTAATCCACTGACTATGCCACCATTTCTTGCTACTCTGCTTACAGCCTCAGTACGTTTCATTCTAAGAGCTGTACCCACTATTACTCTCGCCAGGATTGCCCCACACTGGTCCTTGTCATTCAACTTGAAGCTCTTTAATTATTTTGTCAAGGCCTCATTACCAAACTATGGCACGCCATTTGCACCTTTGTCAAGTACTGAATCTGTTAAATGGTTCTTTGAAGTTGAAGATCGGAACGCTGATGACCCGGTTATCCTGTTTTTACACGGTGGTGGATACCTGTTTGGCCTTTATCCTCCATTCTTTCAAATGATCATGGTGCTATATTACAACTACGTCAAGAAAGACCGATTATCTGTACTTATCTTGGATTATGAAATTTGTGCTCCTTTCCCAACCCAGCTTCTTGAACTCGTTGAAGTTTACAAAGCACTCAAAGAATCTTGTCAGAATATCACACTGCTTGGAGATTCTGCTGGTGGTCACTTGGCCCTATCGCTGATTCGCCATTCACAGAGTCCATTTTTTCCTGATAACTCTCAAAATGTACACATTTCAAATGAGCTGACAAACTTGGTGTTACTTTCACCATGGGTCCAACTGTTTCCAGAACGTACCAATGGTAAATCTTTTGATCTGTACAGATCCACTGACATCATCAATGGTAATGTGCTCACAGCTATGAGCAATTCCTTTTACAATGACGATGATACCTCTTTGGTTGACTCTATGAATTGGAATGGATTGGAGCTACCATCTAACACGTTCATAACTGCTGGAAATGAAGAGTGCCTCAAAGACGATATCATTGAGTTTTGCCATAAACATGGGGTTGAGCCATATATAAGTCTAAAGCATCCAATCCACGACTCTGCATGTTTCTGGCCCGATGAGATTATGAGAGCTGTGACTGCCTTCTTGAGTGTTTAAATATATATGGATATCATATAGTTACATATATTCAGATCTTAAGCTAAAAATTAAAGCTATTCAAACACAGCTTTTCCACAGCCTCCTCCATAAAAAACCCGCGCAATCTTCAAAACTTCTCTAATAGATTTTTGGGGGGGTACGGCTGGAATAACCCCTTTTTTTTATTTGTTCTTTTATTCAACATAAAAACAACAAGACAATTCTTTTTCTAAATAGATAGATAAAAAAAGAAGGAGACAACACAAATGGAAGACGATTCAACGCTGCTTAAGGCACCTGCAACAGCATCACAAACACCTTTTACAGAATGGGGTCCTGTCGAGCTCGAGAACTGGCTTTCTCGCTGTTCTTTTGGCTACGACGTGGTTGCTAAGTTCACCAATAACAACATCACGGGGGAAACACTGGCATATCTGAGAGATGAGCATCTACAAGAGATGGAAATTGAACTCCAGGATCGTGTAAGGCTAAAGATCGAGATCAACAGACTCCTAAGTCAGAACAAGTATGTGTCCCCAGCTGATGAGGCAAATGTTAGGGCCATCATTGCACAGCTCTCGACACTGATGCAAAACTCATTGGATCAAATCACAAAGAACATAAACGATGATCTTGCTCGCATAAGAGATGAAATTACACGCTGGAATGTACACAAGCCCTTGCCTACCCCGGAGAAGCACATATCCTCGCCATTCAACACTGCATCACCAACCAAATCGAAAGCAACTCCATCATCAACGTCCGGTTCTCCATCTGAACCATCATCATCAGCTTCATCAACTTCAACACCAGCATCTGCATCTTCATCATCATCTTCATCAACACAGCGGAAGATAGAGAAACACCGCAATTCGGCATACTTCTCTGCCGTAATGAACCCATCTTCTCAAAGTATACACTCGCCTACGGGTACCACTCCAATCTCAACATCAAGTAATAGCACACTACAGCCCAAACCGGTCTCTGAGCCATTGAAACAGCTCAGAGCCTCTACAGACGATCCATGCTCCAAGATTTTACAAGCCGCCATGAAGAGACACAAGCTCAACGACGACTGGAGAAACTATGCGCTCGTAATCTGCTACGGTGACAAAGAGCGCATCTTGGAGCTCGATGAGAAGCCAGTCCAGATCTTCAAGGAGTTGAAAGAAAGAGGTGAACACCCAGCCATCATGCTCAGACAAAAAGCAGACTTCACAGTCAACAGTGGTAAGAAGCTCTCTGAGACCCCAGGTGGAAAGCTCTAAGAGTAAGAGTTATGTAAATGATTATGTCATACATTCGCGATTAAAATGTAAAGAGGCCACCGTGTACGAATACGCGCTTCATAGAATATTAGTAAGTACGCGTGTGTGTGGCAAAAAAAAAGGTGTTTAAACTTGAAATGTTCCTATTCAAAATATAAAAGAACACCCTTCTTTCTTTCTTTGTTACCACACACCAATTAAGAGAATAATCTCTACCATACATAATGAAGTTCTTCTCCGCCCTCAGTATCAAATCACTCGCCGCCCTGTTGGCCGCCGTCTCATCGGTCGTTGCCGCCGGTGGAGAGGACGCTATCGCTTCTCCAGATTCTGCAGTTGTCAAGCTTTCCGCTGACAACTTCACAGAGTTCATTTCCAGTAACCCATTGGTGCTCGCTGAGTTCTTTGCTCCATGGTGTGGTCACTGTAAGGCCCTTGGCCCAAACTTTGCTAAAGCCGCCGATGACTTGGCTCCGAAGGATATCAAGCTTGCCCAGATTGACTGTACAGAGCAACAGGAGCTTTGCCAGGAACACGGCATCAGAGGCTACCCAACTATGAAGGTGTTCAGAGGCGAAGTCTCTGCTCCATCCGACTACGAGGGTCCTCGTTCTGCTGATGGTATCACCAAGTACATGTTGAAGCAGTCTCTCCCAGCCGTTTCCCAGTTTGATGACCTCGTTGCCTTTGAGGACTTTGTCGTCCAGGCTGGTGGCCCAGTCATTGTTGACACCGGCTCTTCTGCTAACGAGACATTCCACGAGTTTGCCAACGTCCACAGAGACGACTACACTTTTGCCCAGTCCACTACCCCAGCTATCACCGAGAAGTATGGTAGCGGTAAGATCCTCGTCTTCTTTGACGGTTTGGAAGAACCAGCTATTTTCAACGGCAACGAGATCACCACCGACTCGCTTGCTGAGTTTGCCGTTTCTGAATCATTCCCATACTTTGGTGAATTGGACGGTTCCACTTACCAGAAGTACATGTCTGCCCCAACTCCATTGGCTTACTTGTTCTACAACACTCCAGAGGAGCGTGAGGAGTATGTTACCGTCATCAAGGGCTTGGCTAAGGAGAACAGAGGTAAGATCAACTTTGTCGCCATTGACGCTACGAAGTTTGGTCGTCACGCTGATAACTTGAACATGAAACAAGAATTCCCAGCCTTTGCCATCCACGATGCCGTCAACAACAAGAAGTATGGTGCTGACCAGTCTACCGACTTGACCATTGAGGCCGTTAAGGAGTTTGTCAAGAAGTTCAATGCTGGTGAGGCTGAGGCTATTGTGAAGACTGAGGACATTCCAGAGGTCCAGGAGAGTGCTGTTTACAAGATTGTCGGTAAGACCCACGATGAGATTGTCAATGATGAGACCAGAGATGTCTTAGTCAAGTACTACGCTCCATGGTGTGGTCACTGTAAGAGATTGGCTCCAGTCTACGAAGAGTTGGCCGAGCTCTATGTCAACGATGCTGATGCCAACTCTAAGGTTAGAGTCGCTAACGTTGATGCCACTTTGAACGATGTCAATGTTGAGATTACTGGTTATCCTACTTTGATTCTCTACCCAGCTGGTGACAAGTCGAACCCAATTGTCCACAAGGGTGGTAGAGATTTGCAGTCTCTTGCCGCTTTCATCAAGGAGAAGGGTACTCATGGTGTTGATGCCAATGAGTTGGAACCACCTGTCAAGGAAGAAAAGGAGGAGAAGGCTGATGTTCACGATGAGCTCTAATAACTAATTAGTAATTTGATCTTGAAAGCTGGTTTGTTTAAGATTCTCTTAGTATGTTATTGCATTCCTCAAAATACAAAATATGTGAAGTTAAAAGAATAATTATGATACTTGTATGAGACCCCTCCGATGTAGTCAATCACAGTTCCTCTGTGACTTTCTAATTTTCTTAGTAATTTTCTTGATGTGACTATATATAATGATCCTCAATGGGTTACCTAGAAATCTAAGTCATGACTCTCTAGCATAGAACGTAATACTTTAAAGAAAAATAAAAATTAACAAAGAATAATGAAGAAAACAATCTTTTCTTTACAACTTCAACAGAGATTCCAACTTGTCAAGGGACTTAAGAGTCTCCAAGTCGGAGTTTCCACCAATGTGTTCACCGTTAATGAAGATGTTTGGGACTGTAGATTGACCGGTCAATTCCTTCAAGTAGTTCTGGATCTCTGCGCCATCGGGCATCTGGTTCAATTGGAAAACAAATGGTTTCACTCCCATCTGGTCAAAAGTGGCCAAAGTAGCCTGGCAGTATGGACAGTATGTCTTGGAAGCGACAAAGACGGAGTTGGCCTTGATAGCTTGTTGGACCTTGTTGACGACTTCTTTGGATGCCATTTTCGGAAAGAATTTGTGATAAAGTTGGGATAACACTGTGTATGCAACAAAGATTAAAAGTAGAATAAGAGTCAAATCCATCTACTTGTATATTTAAGGGTTAATACTAAAGTGGTAGATGTTAAGTGGCGACTTCAATTATTAATCGACGGTCTTTGGGGGAAGGGGGAAGGAGATATTGGCGCGAAAAATTACCTAATCATTGCAGAAGTCACGTGATCATTTAAAATTCTGTCAAATTTTTGACGTGTCAAAGCTTCTCTTATCGTCTTATTTTGTGTTGTTTCTCCACGCTTAAAAGAAAAAAGGCGGTCTTATGGAGCTTTTTGTTTTCTTTTTACTTTCAATTAAAGCAAAGGATAACAACAGAGGGTTACCATGGGTGTCTTTACAGATCATCCTCATACCGCAGTGACGGAGAAGGTCAATTTAGTCACGACCAACTCTGACATGGACGTTGACATTGAATTGCCCGAGATCTTGTCTGTGACACTGATGCAGAGCACTGGTCCTACTGAACTGGCTCGAGCCATTCGCAAGAAATTGAAGTATGGTTCTACTTCGGTTCAACTGAAAGCATGTGATCTATTGAATGCTGTTGTGGCCAATGGTGGAAGAAAGTTGGATGACCTGTACAATGACCGTAGGTTGCTTGACAGGTTGAGTGTCATGGCCAATGACACTCAGTTGGACATGAGGGTGAGAAAGAAAGTCATTGCATATGCCATCAGCTGGAACGAGGAATTTGAAGGAAAAGGAAGAGAATACACCGGTATTGTTCAATTGAAGCATCAGCTGCCAAAGATTAAGAGAAAGAAGAAGAAGAAACCATCGAGGGACGATTTTATGGAGGATGAAGCCTATCACTCTGATGACGAAGATTTCGCTCCTTCTTCTTCATCATCATTATCTTCTGGAAGAAGAAGAAACAGACAACAACCAGCACAGACATCCAGAACTGTGGTGGACCCCAAGACAAAATACCGCATTCCAACAATCAACTTGGAGAGGGAGGCTCCAAAGATCAAGCTTCTCATTGCAGAGTCTTCCAAGTGCTCGATCGACTTGCACAATGCGTTACAGAGTGTGGACAAGGCCCATGGCGAGACGAGTGAGGACAACAAGCGTGCGACATTGCTGTTTGACAAGGCCCGAGTCGTTAGAAGAAAGATCTTGAGATACCTCCAATTGGTTGAGTCTGAAGAGTTTCTTGGATCGCTTATCCACGCCAATGAGGAGCTTGTTAAGGCATTGCAAGAGTACACTGAGCTGTCTCTTACCAATCGTGGTGAGGACTACTCTGAGAGTGATTCAGAGTACTCGACGGTGAGCGAAGATGATTATGATGATGATGACCTCGTCAGTATTACTGACTCACTCGCCTCTGCTATGATTGGCCAACACGCTTCCAAGGCCCCTCCACCAATACCAGGTTACTCACGCATTCAAAGAGTGGACACTGAAGACGACCCGTTCGGTGATTCCAATAAAGTTGAAGAGGCTTGGAAGTGAAGGGAAATCTTTGTTATTATATAGTATGTTTAAGTAAAATGTTAAGTTCATAAAAACAAAGAGTGTATGTATTTATATAAAAGGCTTTATAGCAACTCTACGCGATTGATTTACCCCACAAACACGGAAAATCACGCTGATAAAGCAAATCAACGAAGAAAAGATAGCGGATACACCTTTACTGATTCATCAATAAGGGAATAGGTTTTATTCAGTTCTCATACACACACAAAAAAGTAAGAATGTCATTTGGAACTTCATATGTTAATAGAAGAGCCTCTTTCCCAGGGGAACCAAAGTATAACAATAAAGGAGACCATTACGTGCCACAGCGTCACTGGAATCAACATTTGCAATATGACCATCATCAACAGTCTCAGCAGTGGGTTGGTCCTAATCATCATCAGCCTCGCCAATTTTATCAATTTACTCAGCAGGGAAATCAACCTGCCACGGTGCAAGGACCTCATCAACAACAAGAACACTATGAAATGGAGCAAACTTCAAACCATTACACTTACTCCTCTCCCCCAGCTGATCTTCCTTACGCAGACACTCAGCAATTTTCAAGAGCAGAGTACGAGATTCTCTTGCAGAAGCACCGTTCTTTACAGCTGGTATACGATGAGTATCAAAAGAGATATCACAAATTGAAAGACAACTTCAAGCAAGAACGTGTTAATACTGAAAGGGAGAGAAACAGGTTGGAGCAGATTATAAAAGATCTCAAAGGTATTCAAAAAGTGTCTTTACCCCTTGAACAAGAGAAGGTTGAAACTACTAGAACCAAGAAGAAACAAAAACTCAGTACCACCATTGAAGCTGAGAATCCCAAATCTGATGCCAAAGAGACTTGGAAAAGGAACATGACCATAGAGAATGCCTTAAAGAGTGAGCTCGCTCACTACAAGAACAGAGTTGATTCACTTACTGCTGAGAACATGAAACTTAGGACTGAAAGAGCTAAGCACGTTGAGTCAGTGACCTCCTTGGACAAGGAACTTCAGAAGTTCAAGACCATGTTGCAGAATCTTGAAGTTGAAAAGGCCCGCTTGAGTGAGAAGTGTTTGCAGTTGGAGACTAGTGGTAATTTCATATCTCAAGAGACTGAACACAATGGTGATGATGATAAGGATAATAAGACTTTTACAAAGTCCCAATGGGGACAATTGAATGCGAGAAAAGAGCACTATAAGCTCAAATACAACACTTTACTCGAGGAGTACAACACAGAGATGAAGAACCAACAACGGTTGACAAGAGAAGTTCTGGAAAAATATGTGTGGAATGGTTCAAGAGTATGATTTTTGTCTTTTATTATGGTTTCTACCATAGCAAAGTACCATATCATGTGTGAAATTGCTTTCAATGCTTTTTGCTTCTGAAAATACTCAATGTAATAAGAAAATGAAAGAGACACCTATCTATAATAACGCATAAAATACTAAGATCTTATTGAAATCAGTTGGATTCGAGCATAATGAAAAATTTACATCCGAACACCAACAATAAAACACCTCGACACCACACTCGGGTGATTCTTATCTATCATCGGCTAATAATACTCTCCATTACTTTTTTTAAAGAAGATTTGTTACCTTTTCAATTGCTTTTCTTTGTGTAGTTTGATGGAATATGTACTATATAAGAAAGGAGAAAGATAATAGAAATCATTTTTAAAAGAAAGATGGAGGTGAAATTTTAAAAGCTTTTTCTGCTAATAAAAGATCTACTTTCTTCCTTTAAGAACTTAAGTAATTGTAAAATTATACTGACTTACATACACTAGTTAAGAATCCACTTACTATTTCAAAGAACCTTATATATTACTCCCTATTTCTATATTCCTTATTAATTTTACCCCTCTTCCATCTTATCATTAAAGAAATTCCCCGGCCCGGCCCGGAGATCGAATCCCTTTTTTTTTCTTTTTTTTCTTTTCGTTGTGGATGAGTCAAAAAAGAGTGATCATCTTTAATTTCTTCAGGCTTTTTTTCTTTTCTCTTCTACAACAATTGAATTTTAGGACCAAAACCACAAGTTTTACTATGACTTTCCCGGTTCTTCCCGTGATCAGTTCACCGGACGATACTCAGCTTTCACAGCTCTCTGTCGCTGGTGCCGTTTTGCTTCAGACATCATCCGTTGATGAGTTGAAGCTCGTCACGAAGCTTCTTCCTTTCGGACTCGTCCACGTTCAACCATCCAAATTCGACGTCCAGACAATCGTGGACTTGCTTAACAGTGGTGCCAGCTCTGCTTTTGTCTCCACTAAGGAGTATAAGGAGTTGATCGACGCCGGTGTCCCAGCTGCCCGTTTGACTGTCGAGCTCAGCTCTTCCTCCCAGATCTCAGTGTACACTGCTGGTGCCTACGTCTTGCCATCCGCAACTCCGGAAATTGACATCAAAACTGCTGCTGACAAGGGTAACAGAACTGTTTACGTAGAGACGAGCACACCCAAGGAGGCCGAGGCTGCCATCAGTGCTTCAGCAGTGGCATTAATCCCATCTGCCCAGCTTTCCTCTTCTTCCAAATTCTCACTCAGTGATCTCTTCATCAGCTCTTTGACCACTGATAGAGCCGATGGCCTGTACACCACCCTCGTCACAGACACTCGTGGCTTTTCATTGGGTCTCGTGTACTCGTCCAAGGAGTCCATCGCAGAGGCAATCAAGACCAAGGCTGGTGTCTACCAGTCCAGACGCCACGGTCTCTGGAGAAAAGGCGCCACTTCCGGAGCCACTCAGGAGCTTGTAAAACTCGACAAAGACTGTGATGGTGACTGCCTCAAGTTTGTTGTGAAGCAAGCGGGCACAGGCTTCTGCCACTTGGAGACTGATTCTTGCTTTGGTGATGTGTCTGGCCTCACCAGATTGGAAAAGACGTTGCAAGAGAGATTGACCAATGCTCCAGAGGGATCTTACACCAAGAGACTCTTCACAGATGAGACATTGCTCAATGCTAAGATTAAAGAGGAGGCCGATGAGCTTGTGGATGCCAAATCCAAAGAGGAGATTGCTTGGGAATGTGCCGATTTGTTCTACTTCGCATTGGCCAGATGTGTTAAGAACGGGGTCAGCTTGCAGGATATTGAGAGAAATCTTGACTTGAAGAACTTGAAGGTGACCAGAAGAAAAGGCGATGCTAAGCCACAGTACTTGGAAGAGAAGAAAGAGGAAAAGAAGGAGGTTGAGGCCAAGAAGGAAGAACAACCAAAGGACGATAAGATCAAGATGGCCGTTTTGGATGCCTCCACTGCTTCCAAAGAGGATGTCATTAAGGTGCTCACGAGACCAGTCCAGAAGACTGCTGACATCATGAAGCTCGTTAACCCAATCATCGAGACCGTCAAGACCAAAGGTGATGCCGGTTTGCTTGAGTTGACTGCCAAATTCGATGGTGTTAAGCTCGAAGCTCCATTGCTCAAGGCTCCGTTCTCACCAGAGCTCTACGACATTTCCCAGGAGCTGAAGGACGCCATCGACCTCTCCATCGAGAACGTTGAGAAGTTCCACGTTGCCCAGCTCCAGACTGAAACACTCAGAGTGGAAACACAGCCTGGTGTCGTCTGCTCCCGTTTCGCCAGACCAATTGAGTCTGTTGGTTTGTATGTTCCTGGTGGTACTGCTGTTTTACCTTCTACAGCCATCATGCTCGGTGTCCCAGCCAAGGCTGCTGGCTGTAAGAACATCCTCCTCGCTTCTCCACCACGCAAGGACGGTTCTCTTTCCCCAGAGGTTGTTTACGTTGCCCACAAGATCGGTGCCACAGGTATTGTACTCGCTGGTGGTGCCCAAGCAGTGGCAGCCATGGCTTACGGTACAGAGACCATCACAAAAGTTGACAAGATCCTCGGTCCAGGTAACCAGTTCGTCACCGCTGCCAAGATGTACGTCCAGAACGATACGACTGCTCTGTGTTCCATCGACATGCCAGCTGGTCCATCCGAGGTTCTCGTTATTTGCGACGAACACGCAGACCCTGACTTTGTCGCCATTGACCTGTTGTCCCAAGCAGAGCACGGTGTAGACTCTCAGGTCATCCTTCTCGGTGTCGATCTTTCCGCTGAGAAGTTGAAGGCCATCGAGGACTCATTGCACAGACAGGCTTTGGAGCTTCCACGTGTTGACATTGTGCGCAAGTGTATTGAGCACTCGACCACATTGCTCGTGCCTACTTACAAAAGAGCATTCGAAATCTCGAACCAGTACGCACCAGAGCACCTGATTCTCCAGATTAAGGATGCTTCCAAGTATGTCGACCTCGTTCAGCACGCTGGTTCCGTGTTTGTTGGTGCTTATTCTCCAGAGTCCTGCGGTGATTACTCTTCTGGTACAAATCACACATTGCCAACGTATGGTTATGCAAAGATGTACTCTGGTGTCAACACTGCCACTTTCCAGAAGTTCCTCACCTCGCAGGACGTTACACCGGAGGGACTTAAGAACATTGGTTTTGCTGTGATGAGTGTCGCTAAGGTTGAAGGATTGGATGCTCATAGAAACGCCGTCAAGGTTAGAATGGACAAGCTTGGTCTCTTGCCTTCTGGGTTTGAATGAGAATGAGAGCTGATGTAAACAGTTGTATATTTAATCTATTTGTACAGGTTACTATAATTATTCTATGATCTAGAGAATGTTTTTTACTCACTATTAATTAAATGGTCATCATTACTTCGTCTATATAAAAAATCAAACAAAAAAACATTGTATCAGAACAAGATCAGAAGATGTCATTTTCATAAGGACAATCAATACTGTCATGTCCATCTCTTTCACAGAGACCACACCACTGCTTACGACCATTGCTTGGGTCGTGCTTTCCTTCGGCAACATACACCTGTAGAGATCCATCAACAACTTGGGAAATCACAGAAGGTCTTTTGTTCATGGAAATTGGACTGAGAGCCGATGACGTACGATTATTGTTCATATTCGTTAATGAACTCTTCTGCTTTTTCTTGGAACTGAGTTTCTCAGATTCATTCTCATACTGAGGGGGGGTACCAGGCGCACTTCCATGTCCATACACTTTCTCCTTCAAGTGATAAATTTCCTTGTCCTTGGACTTGTTCTCAACAAGACGTAGCTGCTCCACAAGCTCTAGCTCTGAGCGGAGTTGTTCCACTTCATCTGTAGTCGGACGACGACTTATCTCCTTCTGTAATAGCTGTATCTGTTCAAGCAACTCATGGTTGGTAGTGTGTCTATTCAGCTTCTTCAATATAGTCAGCTCGTCCCTCAATGATGCAAGCTCCTTTTGGGTATCAGTAGCCTTCAGAACAGCAAGTTCCTCTTTCAAGATCTCGATTTCCAGGATCTTCTCTTCAAGCTCAGGACTCTCACTGGACTTCACTGGCTCTGCAGTGGTACGGTCAGACTGTGGACTTTGTGCTTCCTTCTCCTTTAGCAATGACTTTAAGCTGCTGATCTCTTCTTCTTTGATAGCTATCGTCTCTTCAAAGTTGGCCTTGGAAGTAGCCTTGATCTGCAAATCTTCCTTTTCTTTCGAAATCACATCCAACATTTCAGTGAGCGCCTTAACCTCTTCTTGTGCCTTCGCAAGCAGCTCACTCTTCTCTACAAGAGACTTGCTAACAGTATCAGATGTGGCGTGATGGGAAGTGAGCTTGTCATTCAACTCCTTCAAAAGAGAATTCTTCTCGGCAAGTGTTGTTTCAAGATCCTTTAGCTTCTCATCTTTGAAAGTGATGTCATCCTTAAGACCTTGTACAGCAGCTTCACTGTTTTTCAGTCCTTCAAGCTCGGATTTGAGCTCTTCTATAGCTTTTGATTTCTCAGTAATCTCAGCTTTCAATGTCTCAATTTCCTCACCGGATGACATGGTCTGCTCCTTGGACTGTTGTTCTTCAATGAGCTGTGCCCTAAGCTCTGAAATCATGCTCTCCTTATTCTCCAACTTAAACTCCAGCTCTTGCACTTTGTCATTAGTTGTGCGCACTTCAAGTTTCTTGGTAAGATCTTTGATCTGAGCATTCATTTCCAAGACCTTTAACTCATGTTCTTTTTTCAACTTCTCAATCTGTTCATTGTCTTCAATATCTTTAGTGACAGCGCTAGTCTTCTCACGAAGCACTTTCAACTCATCTCGAAGACCTTGAAGCTCATTCTCTTTGGCATCAACCTCGTGTTGAAGTTTCTCAACTGAATATTTCTGCTCTTTTATCTGAATATCCATGTTGGTCTTATCAGTGATGTATGCCTCTTTTAATTCAAGACTCTCTTTATTCATTGCAGTCAATCTGTCCTCCTTCGCTTTTATGTCAATTCTGAGTTGCTCAATTGCTTGTGATTGGGTTAAATTCGTCAGCCGTAAGTTCCCAATTTCGGACTTGAGAGTATCGATCTGCTCATCACCAACATCATCGGACGGAGTTCCCTTCTGCTTGTTATAAAGGTCTTCCAAGTTCTTGAGCTTCAGTTGAACACCGTCGATGATTTCCTGTTTCTGTTGAAGTTCTTCTTGAAGCTTCTTCAACTCGCCAATATAGAGCTGCTCATTATCGTTAACTTGTGCCTCTACTTGATCAATTACTTCCAACAACTCTTTCCGTTGATCTTCATAGACTCTTCTCTGATGGACAAGTTTGTTCTCTGCTTGGACAACTCTCTCATTAGACTTCTCAAGCTTTTCCTGAGCCTCATTATAACTTGTCTGGAGTTGTTTGAACAAGCTCTCATTCTCGTCAAGTCTGTCGTGGGCTCCTCTCAGCTGTGACTTCAACTCCTCAACTTCATGAAGGAGGTTATCTCTTTCGTTCTCAATAACAATCTTTGTGTTCAAAAGCCTTTGAATTTCCCTTTCCGCAACTGGGCTGTACTTTGAAGCTGAACCTGGGACTGTTGACAAAGGAGGAGTCGAGGTAGTCTGACGCTGAGCCACTGAACGTCTTTTGCTGGATGAAGGTAGCTGTGAAGAGTGTGATGATGTTCGGGTGCTTCCTTGTCTGCTTGGGGTCTGGTTGAAGCGGACACCACCCGGCGGTCCTGCAATGGACTGTCTGTTTCTTGGAGAGTCGCCTTCCAGGGTGGATAAGAGTTTCGCATAGGGCATGAACAAGCCAGAACCTGGGTTCGTAGTTTTGAAATACTGAACACCATTGACGTCTCCTGAGTTCTTTCCAAGGGAGGTGCTCTCTCCAAGGAGCTCAATGCCTGCAAACTTTCCTGATTTGCCTTCGACTGGGCCAACATAACGAAGGATGGCCCGTCCTGTGTTTGGAATCGAGAGCAAAGAGCCAATCTTGAGTTCACCGCTGCGTGCCAAAGGCGTTGGTGTATTTGGTATATCTGAGTATCTCTGCATTTTTCTTTTCTTTCTTCTGATATGAATGTAGGGGGTGTTCTTCTCAATCCCTTAACAAATAGTGTATGATCTTATCAACAGGCCTTCCTTCTCTCTTTTACCCTCCTTTCTTTCTTGTTCTTTTTGATAGTTAAAAGGAAAGAGAGAGAGATATGCTTCACCTTATTTTTTTCCCAAAACAATCAAAAGCAGGTTGGCGCGTGCCGCCACAAAGATTCCGCATGCGTTCTGAGCACGCCCGAATACCCGCCGTGACGCGCTTTTACGGAATGCGGAGGTTTGAAAACGTTTCAGACATAAATATTCTTTTGTAACAATTAGAGATAGTTTGGGTATAAAAAAAGGGGGGAATGTTAATGTTTATGAGATAAGAGAGGAGAGGGACCTTTTCCTACTGATTTTACATCATACCACACATAAGTACTCGCAAAGAAAGGTGTATACACTTATCTATGATGGTAGACTATAATAACGTGAACAAAAATGATTTTAATGAGAATAACGGGACATTATATTAACAATTTTAGTATGTATGGTAAATAAGTAGCATACTTTAGTGTACGCCTTAGAAAGATCCCAAGTTATCTGACAATTTTTTCTATATTCCTTATCATTACATCAAAACATGAAATCAGCCAAACAACAACAAACAAAGAAAATAATAACGTCCGGGATAGTTTAACGGTTAGAATCCCCGCTTGTCGCGCGGGGGATCGGGGTTCGATTCCCCGTCGCGGAGTATTTTTAATTTTTCCATTACCTTCTAATAGAAGGTAGGGTAACCCTTAGGATACTACCTATATTGCAGGAGGTTATGGTACTATGACACGAATGCAGAAAAGTAGAAGTAAAATGAAATTTTCATCATTGAACAACTTCAGGTTTGTTTGCATTAAGCATGTTACTTACCCTTGTGATTTCACTGTGCTGCGGCCGGGGGAGGGGTGACAGCTTGGTATTATCTGGCTTCGGTTTTGTGTCACTATGGGCTGAAGCCTTAACCATACGAGGTCTACATTGTGCTGTCCTTAAACAACAAGAAGGACTTCCTTCTCACAATGGTAAAGTGAGAGAGAGAACAAGAAACAGATAGTCAAACGATGTTTCAAGAAAAGAGCAAACAGTATATGGGTTCAATACTTTCCAAAAGAGGCATCCCTGGTGTCAACTCCGATTTGTTCCACTTTGGATTTTTCGAAGACTACACGGCACATAGAGCAGCACCACCACATCATTCAGAACTCGAAGCTTTAGTTGATCCATTGTGCTATTTTTCTGGTCTTTTAATTGGGTTCGTTATCTTCACTTTCCTCATATTCGGATTGAGAGAGTATCAGTGGTCCTTACGGGAGAAGAAGAGACTGTCTTCTAGTGGGTCCAGCTGGTCTAACAAGTCAATCACCTTTACTGAAGGTAACGATCGTCACACAGGGCAATTCAAACAACAGAACAGAGCATATCCAGAACTACAGAACTTGCTGTATCTCGACGGCGGCTCCACTCCAGACACAGAAAAAGACGGAGAGTCTCCGGAAGTTGGCCCTATCAACGTTGTCAACGTTGAATCATCAAGCGGATCTTCCTATGCATCAGATGGCATTGGGGAAGAAGAGACTACTGCTTTTTCGCAGAGGCGCCCTGGATCAGGAGTGATTGGGTATTCTATCAGAGAGTTGATTGAGTTCAAGCCCACGGAGTTATATGGTATTCCCCAGACTGGCAAGTACGGTCAACCACAACCCGGTGTTTTGGAAGACGCCATTAAGGAATACATCACTTTTGAGCCTGTGGATTTCAAGTCCGCTAAAGTGGCAAATAAGAGCATTGGTGAAATCTACTCTGTAATTGCCCTGATGGGATCGCTGTCCAGAGCACCAACTATTCAGGTTACCTCTTTGTGTCCATTGATGATACTCAGGATGATTGGTATCGCATCGAACTGTTCACTGATGAGCAATGCCAACGTGTTCCTCCCAGAATTCACAAAGACAGTAGAGTTCATGATTGACACGGGTATAATATTTGATATATTCAACTCTTCAAGTGCTTACATGAGCAGACTATTGCTAGACATGGTGATGCAGTACTGTTATTCCCACTGGAGCTTTGGCAGAGACAGAGACCCACGCATCATTGATAAGTTTAGGAAGTGGAGACTCCCGGACCCCTTAGCAGTTGACCACCACTCTCTCTTTAGATATATGATCAACATCCAATTGGGATCGTACACAATGGAGGGGATTGTTGACCCTGAGTTGATGAACAACATCACCACGAGAACTTCCACCATGCTCACGCATCTCGTACAGAACTCCAACCACGGGGACCCAGCAAAGATTATCCCAGTATTGGCACAAGCTGTTGAGCTTGTTGAAAGCAATGAGAGGACAGTCGAGTACTATGAGCTTCTCAAACAACTCACGGAGATTCACATTGACTGCTGTATGGGTAACATGCTCCGCAAGAAGGATGAGGACTTGAAGGCCTTGGTTCAAGGAGGTATTTGGGTGAAGAACCATAAAGAGGTTATAAAGAGGGCAAAGAAGATCAACAAATTGTTGGTGAAGAAGGCCCCTCTGCTCCATGTGTGGTCTGATGAGGTTAATGGGGGAGCTGCTTATGTCACACAGTCTGAGAGAACGACGCTGAACAGCACAGCAA
This sequence comes from Petasospora petersonii, assembly GCA_030574135.1. Lineage (NCBI taxonomy): Eukaryota > Fungi > Ascomycota > Saccharomycetes > Phaffomycetales > Wickerhamomycetaceae > Petasospora > Petasospora petersonii. The sequence continues at coordinate 220,104 of JAJMEM010000014.1, forward strand.
GGACGTATGACGGCTCATCAGTTGCTGACAATGAAGGAAGAGTATTGAGGCCCGGATCATGGAGAAATACATCTGCCAGGTAAAATGCACGTGATTATTCTGTGTGTGACGTATTAAAAGTATTAAGACAAGAGAATCGTTGAGTGACGCGAAACCCTCATCCTTTTAAAAAGCGTAAACAACACCAAAATAAAATATCCACTTTAATCAACCCCCCCCCCCCTGTTTCCATCAAAAACCACTCAGTCTTCTTTTTTGAAAGGATGTCGAGGGACTCGAGTTCATCGTATGTTCATCTGAGACAGTCGCACTACGTGCAATACTCGGCTACTTGGGTTCACGACAAGCTTCCAAACGATCCGATCGAGTCAGCAGCCATCGCATTCGACTTTGACGAAGATGAGGACTCGCCATCGATACAGAACCCAACATTTGGCACCATTAAGAACAAGCAATATAAGGACCCAGTATGGAAGGACTTAAATCTGGAGAAGATTATGAGTGATGATCCACTCTGGTGGAGGAATGTTCAGGATTCGAGTATTTTAAAGGTATTGGACAAGACCAACAATGGCGATTCTGATGACGATGTCTCATCAGTGGCCTCTCCTTCAACCTCTGACTGGAGACACGGGTCTCTCAGTTCTGGGTCTCATGGAGGCTCTACGTTACAAGCACCAGGGAATTCACATGAACAGAAGACCACAACACCTGAGATGCTGCGAAACAGGGGTGGTCAGAAGAACCCTCAGAACTTTCAGACTCCAATTGGTAGAATCGTCAGATAGAATGGGGGGGGGGGGGACACCATTATGATAAACGATGTTATGACTTTATTTAAATGAATCTATATTTTTACATCTTACTTATCTTCTTCCTCTTTTCTATACAAAACTCACCACTCACCATATCTTCAGCTTAATCTTTCTTACCATAACAAATGCAAACACAAAAGAAAAAAGACTAATAATAAAAAAACAAAACAAACAACAACCAAATACAAATGCCCAATCTTAATTTCATTTTATTCTATCATTAACAGCCCATCAAACAGCTGCAACAGTGTTGTCGCACAGATCCTCAAATAGAGTAGGTTTTGGTTTGAGATCATCTTCATCAATACCCACTTGCTTGACCAGCTTGAAGGAACCAGTACCGATAGACATTGTTTGGCCCAAGATGATACATTCAGAAACACCTTCAACCTTATCAGTCTTCATATAGAACGAGGCATCAAACAGGTGGTCTGTGGTCTTCTCGAAGGAAGCCAACTGTAATACAGAGTCTCTCATCTTACTTAAACCGAATCTCGTGATACCGAGCACCTCACCCTTATAGGTCATAACATCACCCAGTAACTGAATGTGACGAGGATCAACACTCATACCGTGCTTGGACATGGTGTAGTCAATCTCACCAATAATACTGGCTCTAGCAGCCTCGATACCCAGCACTTGGAACACCTCGAGAACGTGGTTTGTCTTAGTCTTGGAGCCAACAACACCGTCTGTACACATGACGTCACGAAGACCATAACCTTCAACAAGCAATTCCTTCTTACCATCGTCACGGATATTGATGACGGCTCTGGAGATCTCTGGCAATCCCTTCACCACAATGTTTGGCAAAACACGGCGTAAGTGTTGCATTCTGAAGAACAAATCGTTCTCACTTGGCACCTTTGCTGTTGCGCCTTGCTTTTTGGTTTCTTCGCCATTCTTCACCTCGATCTTAATCTTGTTTTTACCAACGACTTTACAGTCCGTGATACCAATCTTGAGCTTAGGAGCTCTGGATATAGCCCAGGCAATGTCATCAATCGTCAGCTCCAGTTGCAACTTCTCAATCGTCTTCAAGTCGATCTTCACCTCAATGTGAGATTGTGTGCCATCGTAGACATCCTGCAAGTAAAAGGCAACATCCGACAACAAAGTCTTCTCAATTCTTCCCTTAACAACTCTTGCAGCTCTCTCATCGTCGTCGTTGACCAACACAGCGTTGATGATCGGTGTCGAAATGACCTTAGAAGCGTTGATAATCTCCTTAATACGAGGAACACCCAACGTGACGTTCATGGAAGCAACACCAGCAAAGTGGAAAGTCTTTAAGGTCATCTGCGTACCTGGTTCCCCAATGGATTGTGCACCAATGGCACCAACAGCTGTACCTGGCTCGACACGAGCACGTCCATATTTACGAATAGCAATAGACAAGAACTCTGCAATGCACTTGCGAGAGACCTTGGCTAGTTGATTCACTGCCACGAGGGCCTTGTCACTAGAAGACTCGTCCAAATCCATCACTGCCAGCTCATCGCCAGGTTTATCAAGCAGTGGCTGCAAGCCTTTACTCTTTCTAACCTTGGACAAGTGAACAGCCTTGTTGTAAATAAACTCACGGATGGACTGGTAGAAGTCTCTCTCAGCATCGTTTTGGTCAATGTACTCAATCTTATCAAAGTCCTCCGGTTTGACCAAGCGACCCAAGTTATCGTATCTGACAAGTTTCTTCTCCAATGGTTGAAGAACTCCCTCAGCAACCTCAATGACCTGGTATGGTAACAGTGCATTGTCCTCAACGTCAAATGTGACATTGTAGGCATGATCCCAGGTTCTTTTAAAATTGACAGGCTTAGCGTCACCCTCCATGTCGAACGGGTCAAGACCATCACCACCATAAGTGAACTGCACAATACCATTTCCAGAGGTTCTCACAGTGTTGTCGTACTGACAACTCAAATCCTCCAGAGACTTCATCAATCTTCTAGACATGTAACCGGTCTCAGCGGTCTTAACAGCCGTATCAACCAAACCTTCACGACCAGAGATGGCATGGAACAAGAACTCTGGTGGAGATAAACCAGAGTAGAAGGAATTTCTCACAAAACCCTTTGATTGAGGAGTCTTGGAATTCTTTGGGAAATGTGGCAAGGAACGATCCTGGAAACCATCTGGAACACGATTACCAGAAATAATCTGTTGACCGACAACCGCAACCATCTGGGAAACGTTTAATGTGGAACCTTTGGAGCCACAGGTGGCCATAATCAATGGGGCATTCGAGGAAGGCAACTCCCTGATACAAACATCACCAACCTCTTCTCTGACTTTAGACAGCAAACCACCAATCTTAGCTTCCAAAGTCTGCTCCTCGTTACAACCTGGCTGAGTCTCCAACTTACCGTCGTTGTAGAGACCAATGAGCTCGTCACATTTTGCATATGCAGCTTCAACCATCTCTTCCTTCATGCTCTTCAATTTGTGACCTGGTGTGACATCATTGATACCAATCGAGAAACCCCTGTTACCCAAAAATCTGGCACACAACTTAGCCATTCTGTTCATAGCCTGAGCAGCCTCATTTGGACCATAGTCTCTGAGAATGGTGTAGAACACAGAATGTTTTTTACCATCACCCAAAGTGGACTTGTCCATGACACCACTGAGAATGTTTGAGCCTCTAATGATAACAAATCCATCGTTTGGAGACATCTCGTTAGGCATACCTTTTGGAGGAGGTGTGAAAGTTTTGTTCTTGGCATCCAAGTTGATCACAACTGGAGAGTTCTTGTTTGGCTTAATAAGCAAACTGAACACTTGCTTACCAGTCCACATCAGCTGTGGTTTGTGGATTGCTGGAGGTGGCAAGTCAAACTGCAAGTTGGCATCACTCATCATGGACAAGAGTTGAGTTAGAGTTGCTCTATCAAAGAAGGAATCCTTATGAGAGATCAAGTAGGAACCGGTGATGAAATCCTGTGTGGCAGCGATAATAGGCTCACCAGACTTTGGAGTCAACAAGTTGTTCTTGACACCCATCAAGTTGATAGCTTCAGCCCTCGCCTCTTCGGTTTGTGGAACGTGCAAGTTCATCTCATCACCATCAAAATCAGCGTTGTACGGAGTACAAACACACTCGTTCAATCTGAATGTTCTCCATGGTCTGATCTTAGCATAATGCGCCAAAATAGAGAGTCTATGCAATGAAGGCTGTCTGTTAAACAGCACGATATCACCATCTTCAATGTGTCTCTCGACAACGTCACCATACTGCAAGTTCTTAGCCAATTTGTTTCTGTCTCCGTATCTCAAGTTACGACGAGCATCCTCGTTTTTCTTGAGCACGTAGTTGGCACCCGGGTGCACAGTAGGACCGTTGATGATCAGTCTCTGAAGCTTCTCTTTGTTGTATCTGGTACACTTCTCAGGATAAGTCAACACCTTGGCGACTCTATCAGGGACGGCAACCTCATCAATTGACAAGTTTGGATCTGGGGAAATGACAGTACGACCAGAGAAGTCAACACGCTTACCAGACAAATTACCTCTGAAACGACCCTGTTTACCTTTTAATCTCTGACACAATCCCCTGATTGGCTTAGCAGACTTTGCTGGACCACTTGCACCTGGAAGCATCGATGGAGAAGCAGCATCGGAGTTGATGTACATGGCAACAGAGAGTTGGAGGTAGTCCCACTGCTCCATGAGGTTGTTGATCGATATACCCTTTTCAATACCAGCTCTGATCAGAGAGCTTGTCCACACAATCTCAGTGAGTTTGACTGTCAAGTCATCCTCGTTAGAGGTTGGTGAGTCACTCATAACGACTGAGGGACGGATACAAACTGGTGGTGCAGGCAGGTATCTCCAAATGTACATCTCTGGTCTTCCTCCTCTGCCCGAGTCGATACCCAACAACTCGCAATCTTCAGGTCTGACTTGCTTAAACAAGTTCAGGACTTTCAATGGGTTCAAGTCATCCAGAGATCTCTTAATGAACTTCTCCACATCTGGATTGTGTAGACTGGCCATCTCAAGGTCCTTGTCCCACTCACCTTTCTCCTCTGTTGGTCTCTTACCAATATATCTGAAGGCATCATGGACAATCTTCAGTGAGGCAGTACCTGAACCAGCTGCAGCTTTCTTGACTACACCGTTGAGAGCACCACACTCGAAACAGCGTCTCTGTTTCTTACACTGGTCCAAGATCTTCTTGATGATCCCCATTCTTCTCAGGTTGTCAATGCCTGGACGTCTGAGATCCTGTCTGAACTGCCTCTTGGTGTCCTCATCAATTAAGATACAACCACAAGTTTTACAGATGGACTGCAAGACCTGGATCGTAGCTTTGAAGTATCCAACGTGGAAGACTGGTAATGCTAGCTTGAGGTGACCAAAGTGGCCATGACAGGTGGCCAAGTTACCATGACAAACGGCACACTCGGCGGAGTTGGAGGAAATACCCATTCTGGTATCTAGAGCACCGTTGTTCTTTGGAATACGCCCTTTCTCCAAGTCGAAGAGGTCTCTTGTGGACACTTCGACTTCGGACTGTGCGAGGATGTCTTCTTCGCTGAGAGCACCGAATTCAATGCCTCTTATGCGCTTTGGGGCTGCGTCGACGACTGTTTCCTTCATCTTGTAAGAAAGATTTTTGTAAGCCAGAAGGGTCCCAGTGTCTTTATCTCCCTTTGTTTGGATGATGCAAGAGAAAGAGAGAAGGAGAGATTGTGATGTTTTTTGTTTATAAGCCTTTTTTTTAAGCCGCTTTCAAATTACCGATGGGGTCTCAAATTTGCGGTGTGGTGCGTACCAGACTTTATGCTGCCAAATATTCGTCGTGTCATTAAGGGCGGCGAAATATAAACCACACACACACACACATAAGGGTCTTTCATTTACCACAACAATGAATGAGAAACCAAACACAACACTCTCCCACAACTCACAATGTCAGATTCCACAGACACACCGATGGAGAAGCAGAAGGTGATCCAATCGCTGGAGGAAGACGACGAATTTGAAGACTTCAAGGCCGAGGATTGGCAAGATAGCATTTCAATGGGTCCAAGTGCTGAAAAGGCACTCTGGGTTGAGGATTGGGATGATAATGATGTTGACGACAACTTCTCCAAGGAATTGAAGTACGTATCAAATAGTCTGATGTGTAATGGTGGTTTCTTGTACCGAGAACAACTACTAATAGTTTAACCAAAAGGGAGGAACTCGCAAAGGTTGCTGCTAAGAACTAAGCTCAAAAGCATCAACCCGAGTGCTTGATATGAAAGAGAAATTAAAGAAAAAGATCTATATAAAACTATGTCATTGTTCCTTTTGTGTTTAAGAAGTAATGTCCTTTTTACGATTTGCAAATTATAGACTTGAGACGTGTAATTAGAAAGGCGGAACCCCCCGCTATATGGAGTCAGTATTATATAACTCAGTACTCTCTCAAGATGGAGTTTAGCTTCTCTCTCTTGACACAGTTCTCAATCTTGAAACAAGCCGCAACCTCGTCCAGCTCCTCCAGAGTGAGACCTGCCATGATATCAGCGTAGACGTGCTGGTAATACTGGGACAAGAGCATAAATCTCGTAACCTGTGGAAGATAGAAGTTCTTGAGGCTCCAGTTGTGAGGGTACAGGGCATTGTGGTACTTCTCAGGAATGACACTGAGCATGTGGTCAGCCAAGTCGTCGTACAACTTTGCATACTCAGGCTTCATATCACAGCCCCATTGGTCGAGTCCCAACTCCTTCTTCTTGAGCAAGAAGTCCCCAAACACTTTGTAGAACTTGGACGTCGGATCGACATGGGCAAGACCTTGGTACCCCAAGTCCTTGTACACCCAGATCGACCACGAAATTGGGGTCTTATCACCAGATGGGTCACCAGACTTATACGTTGCAAGCTGCTCTTTAAGAACCTCGAGTCTGGCGTCGTTAGTGGCGTCAATGTTCTTGTCGTTGCGCTCCTCGGACGAGTAAACTGGGCCAAACTCACCACACCAGACTGGAACCTGGTTATCGACCATGTACTTGATCTTCTCTTGGTACTGGTTATGGATCTTGGCCACTTCGTACGGTTTACCACTGTACAGATCTTTGTGTGGATTTGGGAACCCGTAGCCAGAGTAATCGTGGATAGCGTAGACGCTGTTTGGGTACACTTCCTTAAAGCAGGAGAAGTCCATGGCATAGGTATTTCCATCCAAAAACAGAATATGGTTTGGGTCAATGTCTCTGATGGCCTTCTCAATTCTGTCATAGAACTCGGTAAGCTTTTCACCTTGAGACGCAGCAGGCTCGTTCAAAGGATTGTAACCAGCGACCCAGGTGTTGTCCTTGAAGTACTCTGCGAGTTTCTCCCACAAGTTCACCACAGCGTCCTGGAACACCTTGAAGTCCCAGAACAAGGCCTTGTGCAGGCCAGAGTCACATGGCCAGGCCTGCATCTGACCACCAGGAGCAGTGTGCAAGTCCAAGATGGTGTAGATGCCGTGCTTAGCACATGTGTTCACGATGGCATCCAATCTCTCAAAGCCCTTTGGGTTGATCTTGAACAAATCACCGTCATCATCGAGGAAATGGTGGTAGTTGAAAGGGATTCTCAGGCAGTTCATCTTCAACTCCTCTTTGAAGAAGATGGCGTCTTTCTCAGTCCAAAAATACTCGAGGAACTTGTCAAAGAAGTACTCGTACTTCTCCTTGCCCATCTTCTTGAGCAACACTTTGCGGTGCTCGGTCTCACAGCCTGGGTAACCGGAGATGAAGTTCTCCATGTTCAGGTGGCCACCATTGGCCGTGCCTTTAAGGATGATAGGCTTGCCGTTGCCATCAACGATCTTTGTTCCTTGAACATTGAGGAATCCTGTGCTCATTGTGTCTGTGCTATGTAGCGTGAACAACACTGAGACTGGCGAGACATGATAGGAGACGGATGAGGAATAATCCTTAATTTATATTGCTTTCACATTACAGTGGCCATAAAAAAATAGGGGTGTGTGTGGTATTCAGGGGTTTAAAGTATAAATTGGGTTCCAGCGAAAATCCGAGCACGTCTCTTTCTATGTGAGATGTGTGGGGGATTTGGCAGACTTTTATTTCCATTCTTGGCAGTGAAAAAAAATACAGAACAGAAATTTGTAATATGAAGCATAACATTCCAATCCAATCCAATTCAATTCAACCAGATAAAACTAAACGACAAGAAAAAACAGAAATAAGCAAAATCATAATTACTCAAATAGTCCTGATGCCCTGAATAGCAGGTTCATCGTACACAAGCTCAAATCCATTTCTCACCAGGATGTCGCAGTACTCAAGGGCAATGCCTTTGAACATGGGACCAATGTTCTTGGCTGCAGTACCCATTAGCTCGGGCTTCAAGCGGAGATCGTAGACCTTGCTACTGATACGTCTGAACACTTCCAAAACCTGCGTGCACAAAGGCCATTCATTTGCAAAGTGCTCCAACATCTCGATGCACAAGTTCACCACAGCCTTTGTCTCGACAAGATCAGTGCTGGAGTGAGATAAGCAGAACACCAGCGTTGAACAGTGTGTCATGAGCTGATTCAGATGGACCCAGTGTAATGGAAGCGGGTTTTGTGCGTGCAAGTTGTACATGAATGAAGCGGCTTGGAGACAGCAGCGACTCAACAGGGCCATATGCTCCTTCGTTGGGGTCGGAACCAAAAACGAAGGACGGTAAAGCATCAACAGCAGGTAGTAGTAAGTGCCCGAGTACCAGGACTTGATCCACGCAGTCGACACCAGCTTGCGATCGGCGCAGGTGATGGCACTTGCAGCATTGTACCAGTTCTCCACTTCGGATCTGAGACTTTGTAAGATGGTGTGAATCTCCTCAGTGTTGCGTGGTTCACCTTTGTCGGTCAAAGTAGCACCTGGAGAGTGGATCTGCCTCATGATCTTTCCCTCCAGAGTCCGCAGTCTCGAGACTGCCTTGAGCAACTCTACCACACCGGCATCCTCGCCAGCTCTCGCATTGAGCACAGGGACATCAACGTCCTGGTCGTTTAGCGCCTCAGGGCGACCCCAGGAAGAAGAAACAACCCGGTCAAAGTTGTAGACAGACCACCATACTCTTTTGGTCTCCTCGTCCTGCTCGCACCCGCTCTTCAGTTGCCTATTGATACCCAAACTGAGTGCCATTCTCGTGATGATACCATCGAGGTACCACGACGAGTCTCCAGTTCGTTCCATCAAGGTATACATGCCGTAATACAGCAGTTTCTTCAAGCTGGAGAGACTCTCATCCTGCGCAAACTTGGACACATCTCCCAGAGCACGCGTCCTTAGTGTCTCTTTCAAATGGGCATCGTCTGGCACCTGTTTCATTCTGGAGAGTGACAGGTATCCGAGGAAAACAACCATGTTTACCTCCAAATGGGCATCATCCTGGAATGTGTAAGCCACTGCGTTGAACCTCGCATAAAACCCAGCCTTGTCCAAGAATGGATAGAATTTTCCATAGTCTGCAAAGAACCTCTCAACGCAACGACCGAGTGTATCGGGCCCAAGTGGTGAAGATGAGCCGGATACCTGGCTCATTGAAAACGCTGTCGGGGGAGAATGGAGCACGTTGGAGAGGTATGCGTGCTGCAACTGGGACAACGGCAGGTGTGAGCGTGAAGAGGTCTGTGTAGGTGGAAGGTACGGTCTTCTGGATGCCAACGAGGTCGCCAACGAGCGTAGTGGTGGGAGAGACGGCCTCTGCTGCTCAAAGTTTGACAGTGTTTCTTGTTGTGTTAGCTCTGAGACGGACGGTAGTTGGGTGTTGTTGTTGTTGTTGTTGCTGGTAATGTAGGAGCTGGTGAGGGACGGCAGCAGTCTCTGCTGTGGTACGTTGACACTGTCCTCATTGTCTATGCTTTTGAGGATCTCGGCCTTCTTTCTTCGAGGAGCCCTGGGTACGTACTCACAATTCTCTCCGGATTTGTTACAGTTCTGACATTCTGGCTTCGTACGAGAACACTTCTTCTTGAGACGACGACACCGTTTGCAACTATACGAGTGCTTTTCTGGGTGGTGATCATCCTCATCGCCAGAATCAGCGGTAGTGCTCTCTGTGCTCTGGAAGCGACGGGCAGAGGTCAGGTTGGATGCCGCCGACGCCGACGCTTCGCCATTGGTGCTTCCATAAAGTTTGGAGATGTGCTCGACCTTCAGCTGCGAGGGGCTCTCGCTGGCTTTGAGGGACATTTTGGGGACTATGTGCTATTGAAGCTGAAGTAAGAGTCGGCGATTCCAGTGGGCTGTGTTGTGGTGTTGCTCGGCAAAGAGAAGGGTGAGCGGTAGAAGGGAAGATAGTGTTTGTGCGTGTGTGTCTGTGCTTACACCTTTACCTTATCTAATCCTGGTACGTCTGTACAAAACTAGCGTTTTAGCGTTGTGATGAGAAGAAGCCAGGTGTGCGTTTCCAGCCTTTTTAATGAACGTGTTTGAGAGCAGGTGCGTGCTGCTGTAGATATATTCTCTCTTTTTTTTATTTTTTTATTCTTTTTTTTGTTTTTACGGCCAAACAGGCCGTGGCGGGCTTACTCCGCATGATTTAAGAGACTCGTTCACACCGCTTCGGGGACTTTTAGCTATCGAAGATATCTCGAAATACCGCGAAGTACCGCCTCTCCAAAAACCAAAACAAAAGAAAACACATTGTGGAGCCTAGACCCCTCACTTTGCTCCATACTTAACCTATATTCTAGTCCCTTTTTAGTCAGTCAAAAAAATAAAACCTAAAGGGGGGGAGTCACGCTTCAATACAAATTGGCTTAATATAAAAACCTAGTCTATCAAGAATATGTAAAAACTGCTAAAAAGAAGGACGATGAACATTCAAAGGTCAAAAAGAAAGAGTTCTACAGAGTGTTTTACACTTGGTTAACCTATTTGCTTTTATCAAACTATGGCTTCCCAATAATTATTTTTTCTTCAAGGCTAAATAAAACACGGAAATCTTCTAGGCTGCGCCTAGTTTTATATAAACTCGACCCGAGGAACCTCTTGTATTATCTATCTATATTTGAGGCGTTGGTGCAACAAAGTGATATGCAATTGCGGTCTAGAACCCAAAGATAGATAGAACAATCATGATGACTTCATGTCCGATTATACATATCAAGGTGCAATTTACATGAGCTTTCATATTTAGTTTTCAACAAGATTGAAGTCTCTCAGTCTCATGTTATGGCATGTCTTATCTCTCACCTCCCCACTGAAAGTCTTGGTATCACCTTTTTTTATGCTAAGATAAAAATATTATGGACGAATCTTTTCACCTGTTGTTGTGGCTTATAAGATTACGCCGGTTCCGGCGAATGATTCGTCACACATACAAAACAATCTTGGCCGGTCTTTCTTTCTCCCCTCTCTTACTTCCCAGGATTGTCAGCCAATCTCTTGCTGGTAATCTGACTTTTCTAGAAGAGTCAGACGTCTCGGATAGACCTTCTGTTGGTTGGTTCGCCACTAGTTGAATAAAATTCCAAGATTTATATCGCATAAGTTAAACATCGGATGTAAGCATTGTCTTTAGTCCGGTTTTGATGTTCTTAACAAAGTCCTTCTGCGCGAAGTAGTGAGATTAAGTGACACAAAACTATCTTTGCACCTCTAATATTATTCTCTTTTGTGAGAATGAGACTTCGCAGATAGTCCATACTAATTATTAATTATTAGAATCGACACAAATACACACAAGGTCTTATTGAATTTTATCATACGGCAATTTTTATATATAGGTGCGGCACCATCGCCCATGACTTATCTATACAGTCCAATATTACATAAGCCACCCATTCTCTTCACATGGAAACGCACAAACGTCTTAATATATACCACGATCACATCCTCATTTGGCATTGCCAGATTTATCCAAAATTCATCTCTTTGTGGACTATACACTCTTTTGTATAGTTCACATAACTGGGATGAGGTCGGTCCTTTTACAGAGGAGTCACAAAGATGGCGTGGTCTACATGGATTAACCAAATTCCAAGGGCCAGGGTTTACCTGCGTCCGCAAGACTACGACCCCTGTAAATACTAATACATACCCTGTCACAACCTCAATCATGATGTTACGTTTGGGGGCGTTGTGGTTTTCATATAGAGAAGGTGATACAACTCTTTGTTCTTCAATATATCCTTTGTATATGGTAGTTTGAATCGCCGCTTATACACAGACATCGTCCACTTGACTCGCCGCCACACTAACACCGGCTAAAGACCCTTTCAGAGAACTGTCAGAAGTTATGCGTTATACTAGGGCTCACATTACAGCCACGACAACAAAACTTTTTGCAATGTGTGTGAGCTTGCATTGTCAATTATGACAAATCACCAGAATAACATTCCCACACAAGAAACAAAAGCTTACTAAGGTAAAAATTCGCGAAAACCAGCAAAATAGAGTTGCGGAGATGTAAGTTCATGTGGGAGAGTTTCATGTAGGTGGACCGTTCATGTGTCTCCCTTCGAAGGCGTTTTGCAGAATTGCAGTTAACCCGCAGCCAAAATGACATGGATGAAAATTAAAAATGAAGTGCTAAAACCTGGGGGAGAGAGCTGAGAATAAGATCAAGGAGAGTGGTGTTCCCGTGGGATGGGTAATTTCTTTTATTTGGAATACAGCACATGCTGGAGGAAATAGGAGAGACACCAACAGAACTAATGGATACTCCAGGATTCTCTCTCCACTCTCAAATTCGTAAAGAGGACAACCAACTGTGACGATCAAAAGTCGTACCTATCAATGCAGCCATCATTGCGCGATATTCGTCGTAATGAGAGGGGTTGTTGTAGATCACAGTTGTTGGCGATGGCGGATATCTGTTCAAGGTCTGGACTTAGCTTACGCCTAAGTGAATGGAGTAAACTAGCAAAAGTTTGCACAGTTGAATAAAGTCCAAACATACCACCGATATCGATTGATGAATTCAACACTATATTCTACGATACGCATGTGTGTCTATCTTCTGCTCCTGTTTGCAGATAGTATGACGCTTCTGTTAGTGACCAAAATAGGGTAAAGAAATGAACGCTCCCCTACCATGTCCATTACCTGACACATTGTGCATTGAGTTCTAACCTCCTCTGCATGTCTGTTTGACAAGAGAGAGAGAAAGATAGAGAGAGAGAGAGAGAGACAGACAGAGAGAGAATGCACAATACGGCAGACTGGAGAACATCAACTGATTTTAGGGTTTCCCCATAGTCCTTGCACTGCTGTATGGGGGATGGCAGCTCTCTGCTAGATGTAGGTATCATCAACTGATGCTGTAAAATTGGTCCTCCGTGCACTTAATATAGTTTGATCATTTTGAGTTTGCGAATGAGCCCCATTTTACAGGCCCTGCTGTTGTTTCTCTACTGTTTAATCCGGTGATTACAAGCCTGTGAATGCTTATAAGGGATGTGAACAATTTGACGAGCTGTTAGATCTAACATACTAAGCCCTACCCCTAAATTTCTCTGAAACCACCTTTCCAATCAATCTTCCACCATACACCCTCTGTCTCTTTCTACAGGTTCTTTGAAGACTTGTACAAGCTTCTCTTTAGGAAGATTTCCTGACTGGCGCATGGTTTTAACGTGAACATTATTGGATAATTATTAGCGGAAGCTTCCCTATTGGGAAAAGACTGCTGAATTCACAGACAGACAGGACTAAGTATCAAGCAAGCCTGCACAGGTATTGCAGAATATGCAGCACATGCACTTTTCCGCCTTGTCCCGCAGACTGTCAAGACTGTTTCGGGAAAAGGGGGAGCAAATCAACAACTTCTTAAATTCAGAAGTTATTTGGTTTTCACCTCGTTTATGATTCGCTCTTATGAGTATACAGCCCCATTGACATCCGAGGCAAGTTTAACGCTTTCACCCAAAATGGCTCTATTCACATATTTAGGGGAATGTGAGCTGCAGTTGTGGGTGAAACTCATAGATAGATGAATCGAGGACGTTGTTCAGATCTCAATCTTAAACCTTGCTTATAACTGTAAGTAGTGTTACATGGTCTCTGTCTCTCTCTCTCAAGTAAAAAAAGGATAACCTATCTAAGGATCATATTCTAAGCATACACTTGTGTGGTTGATGAGATATCTGCTTAATGGATGAGCTCATGTGTGATTATGTCCTATGTACCCCGTCCTCCATAGTAGAACTCCTATCTTGTATGCTTAATGGGTTAAGTTGTGCTTCTCAAACAGGTGATATCTGTATGTAAGTTCTATCCCCCTGTTTTTTTTCTTTTTTTTATTTCGCTGGAAAGAAGAAAGAAATTATGAAGTAAAGCGATGCATTTGCACGTTAGCTGTACAAAGTCAATAAAAAAATCCTAGAGGGTAAAAAAAAAAAGGTTGATCTTCTCACTGCTTGAAATTCAGAACACTGCTTGCGACATGTGTACCAGAGGGTGTTCGCTTCCGATCTAGATGTATTTAGTACAGTTTATGTTGTAGCGAATAAGGAGACGACCATTTACTGTTAACACACTCGCGCCAAGATATTTTATTGATGTCAACATTAGCAATTTGGCCCAGATCGTGTGCAGCGGGTGTCACTTGAGTGGGAAGACTTTATTTCAATATCGAATTAGGGACTGTGGTTACATTAACAACATTAACACATCGTCTCATGAGCGACGACGTATGGAGGGAAGCACATGTGAGTTATAATATAATACTGACAAGGTTTATACAACACTAACATCTTAGTACATTGATTTAATCCAAGATACATTTCACATAATTCCGTTCATACAGCGGACCGCATGAAAACAAAAAATTGTCAAACCTTGAGAAACGCACAGTGCACTGGTGGGATGCGGAGAATGGAACTTGACAGGCTAAGAAGGCAGCGGCAAGGACCTCCCACTATTCCATAAACTGTGGTCCAGTGCAATTCGGGGTAAATGGATTATTCTCCCGGTACCTGAGCTGTTTTTGTGCTCTGATTCCCATACCAGAATACATTCTTTGTCCGGGCCTAGCCTTTGATAGACACTGTCCGCGTATATAGCTCACATGTCAAACTGTCGCACACCCGTTTTTCCTCCACCTTATCCCCGACTTCTCCGGATACCTATCTATCTTAGTGTCCTGAAGTTGCAGAGAGAGGTTTACACGCGCAGTCGATCACCGTTCAAACAGCTTCAACTTCCAGATACACACACACACGCAAGTCCGACCAATCCATCACCAGCCTTTCCCCCTTGATTTAATATAATTTTATTTTTGCTTTGCCCAGCTGCTCCTCTCTCTCAATGTCTCACTTTTGATGTATGATCAGAAATAGAACTTTTCAATATAGTTGAGCTTTTGAGTTATCTGGACACCATTCAGTCATCATCCTTATTGATTTATGGTTAGCAGCTTGTACTAAGCATTATATGTTTGAACACTAGGGGTCGCCATATAGATTATGCGACGTACAAACACATATTTTTTTGTTCTCCCTTGTTCAGGAATAAAAAACACCCGGGTGTTGCATCTCCCCATTCCCCACCTTGGACAAGCTGTGTAAGCAAACTTTAATTATTCCTCCTCTCAGAAAGACTCTCGGAGTTAGCGAAGGGGTAAGTCGATATCCGCTATAGAGCTACACTCATTACTGGTAGTTATTTCCCACTAAAATGAGAAAAGAAAAAAAAAGACTGATACAATTGCTGATAGACATGAGAACGACTTGGTGTCTTCAAGCAACCACACATTCACAGTCTATGAATTGATGCACACCTAGTGCCCATATCTCAGACGGGTAACGGCCTCGGGCGACAGGGATCGCGGCGGATCATCTTTGGAATGTGCGGACACGCGGGTAGAAGCACTTCCAGACTGACGAACAGCATACACCTGCATTAACGTCTGCATCTACGTACTGAAGGTGACATACGAGCGCAGAAGTCACGGGCTTTTAATCGTTCTCGTCTTCAGGAATGTGTGACAAACGTCCCAAGAATCCCAGCAAAGTGTATAAAGACTGCCCAGCCTGCCCCTGTCACCGGCCGTTGGAGGCGTCATTTGTTTAGTTACATGGTGTTCCTTTTTCTGTCTTCCTTTCAACTTAACCAATCCACTATACATATATTTTCTTTTGTTAATTCCTCTTAAATTCGTTTTCATTCTCTTTTTTTTATATTCCACAAAACTCCCACATTCATTCTTCTCAATGTCTGTCGACAACCTCGCGATGCTCCACACAGCTGCCCTTGGTTCCTTCAGTATAAAGCCAGCTGAGAGACCTCACCTCACGATGATGCTGCCAGATCCTTTAAGACATCATTCTCCTCTGCATGTTGGTGGCCCAGTGTCTCCTTCCTCAAGCTCCGTCACCTCGGGATATTATGAGCACAGACCCCAGTTACAGCACTCGCAGTCCTTTTCACTTCCACCCATTAGAGAGCTCTTGAACTCTTCCGCCCCACAGCCAGGAGCCATGATCTCTTCTTCTCCCGTTGTTGGTGTTTCTGTATCATCGCCATCTTCTGTTGCAGAGCTGGCTCAGCCATCTCCATCATATCCTTGTCCGTTGCCATCTCTTCAGCCACATATGCCATCTCCACACTACCAACCTCACCTTGTCTCTTTGACCCCTCCACCCTCAACATCGTCGCCCTCATCAATGCAGCAGGCTCAAGAGCATACGACGAGAAGATACGTATCTCGTACTCAGTCATTACCGAATTACTTGTCTCAACACCATGGTGCCCGTACTCCTTCCCCATCATACCCAATGGTAACACAGCACATGCAACATCAAGCTCACTACCAACAACACACACACATGGTCAACTCAATTCCTACTCCGGAGTCACGTTCTGAGAGTGCTTCGCCTATCCCACAGGAGCCGTTATCGCTGCCATCCTTGTACAGGGATGCCAATAAGGGTGCTAAGGCCACGTCAAGAAAGAAACGTCAAAACTTGCCAAGACAGACGACATTGATCTTGCTTAGCTGGCTAAATGAGCACTTGGACAGACCTTATCCAAATAGTCGTCAGAAATATGAGTTGTTGATGAAGACGAGATTGACTATGCAGCAGCTCGATAACTGGTTTATCAATGCTAGAAGAAGAAAGGTCAGTGAATTGAGAAGACTCAAACGGGGTGACCAAGGCCTTGCTTTGATGTTCTGAGTAGTTTTTTCTCGTCTGGGGGACTTTGTAACGAGATCGATCCCCTTCTTTCCTTCTTCATGGGTATTCACTCCCATCCTCTTTATTTTCATTCTTTTGTGGTTGGTATTTTATTTTTTTCTTTTTTAATTTCATTCTTTTGCTTCGTTGATGTCTGCTGGTTTTTATATGATTTGCTTTTAAAGTGTTTTATTGGTTTTGCGTATTTTTTTAAAGAGTATTTGAAGCAGTTATACTCTGTCTGGGGCTGATACCCACAAAATTTCCTTTCTCTCTGTGCTATGTTTTCAACCCCCTTTTTTTCAGTTCATTATCAATTTCAGAACAAAAAGTTTTTAATAGTTTATCTATAATTCTATATATATGTGTGTGTAAATATTAAATAAAAAATTTCAGAGTAAAGAAGAGCAGGTCATAGAAGTGGATTTATAGAGAGTATCATGGCCTATCAGTTAAAACTCCTACTGGTATGCAATGCAATATAATATGTCGGAGAAGCTACTTTCAGGAGGGGTCCACTTTATCACGTGTGCACATGAGAAGGGTTGCTAAGTTTTGGTGGGGGAGAGAGAGACCAAACTTAGCAACCCTTTCATCCGCCTTCTCTCCGTGTCCGTCTTTTCCGTCTCCGCCCGCTCTTTTTTCAGTCGACCCGGTGGTTGCTTCTTCATTTTAGGAATAGAAGGCATTTTACAGGGAAAGATTGGGTACTGAAGAAAAAGAGGAAATTAGAAATTACAGTCTTCAGAAATTCTACCGGGCTGGGCTTCCGGTGGGTTGTGCGTGGCGCCTGTTTTTGAATGCCGATTCTTTTGCTGCTTTTCTTTTAGCTGCTGTTCTCATATGCTAGAGAGACTCAGACTGGGTTGGTAATATGAAGTAGCTCATATGGACTTGTTTTTTCTGTTCCTCCTTTTTTATATATGAAAAAATGCAATCAATATACCGAGTAAGTACAAGAACTAATAAATAACATAGCATATTGAATTGGATGGGGGTGTCACCTTCGGTTCTTCTTATAAATCCCACCGCCCGGAGCGCGGAGCGGTTAAATTCCCCCACGCACGCGAATTGTGATATCCGACGTGGGACATCTCAAAGGTCGGCGTCGGGGACAATCTCGGGATAAAAGTCAACAACCAAATCAAGAAAAAAAAGAATGGGGTTGCGTCTTTGAGCTCCTTTTTACATATACATATAAATCCCTTACACACGGCCTACATTATCCAACGTATACAATGAAGAGAGCAATGTCTTCAGGTCAACCACGGTTTAGCTTTGTCTTCAAACCACATAACCAGACGACAACGATGAAGAGAGACAATGCTGTCGTCGAGCAGTTGATGAACAAGCCACCACAAAAGACCATTGCATGCCAAAGATGTCGCAAACTCAGAAAGAAGTGCTCCAAACACACGCCACACTGTGTCACTTGCATAAAGATGGGACAGGAGTGTGTGTATGCTGATGACGAGGAACTTTTGAAGAACGCTAACAGTAGTTCTGCAGCCCCTGAAGTTTATGAGGAACTCCACGCTTCTTCGACAACAACGAATGCCACTGCAGCAACTGTACCAAAACCTCCATCAACACTTCTGCCATCGTTACAGAGCGACTGGAAATTTCCACACGGTACTCCCTCACGTCCTTCCGTTCTTTCACAGCATCAACCATATCAGCATGAGGAAAGGCCGGTGCTCCCCTCGATCAAGCTTCCTGCCATCAACTCGTCTCAGCTAAGAGATTTCCCGCATCATTCAAATCCTATTGATAGGACGCCCATTACTACTACTACTACTACTATTACTACTACTACAGAGACCCAATCGGCTCTGTTATCGACAGTGCTCTCGATAGGAAGGAATGATTTACCTATGTCTTCGAAATCGCTGATGCTCTCGCGTGAAGTTGCTATCAAATGTCTCGATGGATTCTTTGCTAATAGTGAACCATTGCTGCCATTCATCAACAGACAGATGTATATGTCCACATTCCAGGACATGGACCTGTTCAAAATGCTCAACCCAGGTAGTACGGCTTCAAGGAAGGAGAGAAAGCTGTGTTTCCAGACGTATTTGATGCTGAGTGTTGGATTCCATTCTTTGGCCAAAACTGGTGCCGGATTAAGCGATAAGGAGAAGTTGCAATACTCGTGGATCTTTGAGCCCTTAGTGGTTTCCAACTGGCTCAACCAGGGGACGTTGTCGCTGACGTCGTACCATGACATTGTCTGTTTGGTGTTGCTTGTGGTGGACTCGCTAAACTTCCACGACAGCTTGATGACCACTAACTTGATGAACCTCATCACTGGATTGGCAGTGAGATATAATTATCATCGCAAGCTGGGAGCCACGGAGATTCGCAAGGTGTATAATGACGACACATGGGAATTGGAGCTAAGGTATAGATTGTTCTGGTCAGTTTATGTCCTTGATCGGACGATTGCTGTGTACTTGAACAAGCCACTGGCGTTGCAGGACGAGATGATCACGACACCATTGCCCCTGCAGACACATAGGGATCCCGAGAACTTTGCCACTACGTTTGACTTGCTGGTCCAGTTAAAGAGGCTGGAAGGTGACATCCTCAAGTCTGTACACTCTGTTGCTGCCATCAACGATCACACTGCACAAAGGAATGACCGTGATATACTACAGCCACTCAGAACACGTGCTGAGGAATGGTATTTGGCTGCGACGTCTTTACCTCAGGCTTGTACAGCAGATTTGTTGTGGCTGACAACAATGTACTACAACTGCCTAACACTTCTCTACAAGCCTTCGTGCCTCATTGAGAAGCCGACTCCAGAACTGTTTGCCAGATTAAGCCGAGCAGTGACGCAGAACTTGACATACTCTTATAACATGAGCAAGAAGGGCCATAAACACTGGCTGGATCTCGTTAGAGTGCTGATGGTTCTCCTAATGCTGTTGAAGTGCTTTGCACAGGGAAGCCTGAAAGTCAGTGAGAGTCGTACAGAGTTGAGTCTTTGTATTGAGCTTGTGAATGGCTACAAGTATGGCAAGGAGTGGCCGTTTTTGGATGAAGCTACACTCGTGTTCCAGGGATTGTTGAAGCTGGCTTTTGATGACGTTGGAGACGAGGTGCTGATTAGGGAATCCAAACAGGCTGAAGCTAGGTTAGAAGCCATCTTGGTGGGAAATGGTATGGGATGTATACTTGGTGATTTTAGTATTGAGGACTATGGTATTTAAATGTGAATGGTTTATTTAGAGATTTTATAGCAATAGTAGTAGTAGTAGTAGTCAGTCAGTCGCGCACCCCATAAAAAATCATACCAAACAAAGAGGAACAAACAAACGTTGACAGTTTTACAAACAAAAGAAGGGATTAAGAACTAATAAAGAAATAAAGCAACAACAACAACAACAACAAGCAATGTCTGCTCTTTTCAATTTCACATCTCTACTTCAAGTCATCCTCCTACTCATATGCTCATGTACTTATTGTAAAGTACAATTTCCCAGTCTGATTGGTGTTTCTAAGCCAGAAGGGTATGTCTTCTTCTTTGTTTTCTTTATCTTCCACATTGAAGCTTTATTAAAAATAATGCAAAGAATGTAACTAACACAGTACAGTATACGTGGTGTCTTTTGGAAATGTGCTCGTATTGGTGAGCGTGCTAGCCCCTATGTCTCAATTGCTTTGGTCCTCATGGCCATTCATCAATTCAAGGCTTGATTTTTGGTGATAGTGGGAAAAAATTAAAGAAAATACTAAAAGAGGAATGTTCTTGATACTTTTGATATAAGGATAGCCTAATTTATGATAGCTATCATACAATAATCGCTAGTATTCCTTATTTAATAGTTCGATATATATGCTCCATGACCTAATCCGATTAATTACATAATCACTGTCAATTTTTTACATAAGCGTCTTCGCGAACTCATTCACGTAGATTTTTTTTTCGCGAATTTGGAGCATCGACAAATTTCGAACCTTCTCAAACCAAACCCCTGGTTTAAAAGAACAATAAGGGATAAAAAAGAATAGAGAATCATTTTTTATTTTGTTTTATTTTATTATCTTGTTCTTTATCTTTATCTTAGTATGAAACTCCAAAACAAAGCTGTGAATGTACTGGAGCGTACATCGTCGTACTTGAAAGCCGGCGTTCTTTCAAACAAGCCAGCATGGATGGATGTTGTTGGTGCTAACCCACCAAGCAAAACTTTTCTCCATGAACCAAAGAAACAGATTTCTGATAAAGAACAGTTCAGACTTGGTTCAGGGTTCTTGGCCAAGAGTCCAAAAGGTGCCTTGTACAAGACCAGACCAAGCCAAAGAAAGACAATGAACATGTATAAGCCACAAAAGCTCAGATTTGTTGAGGATGAGTTGAGATCATTGTTTTACGAACAGCATCCTTGGGAGTTGTCCAGACCTAAGATCTTGTTGGAGAATGGTGGTGACGACATTTTGAAACAGGATTGGAGCTCGATAAAGCAGACAAACAAGATTCTAGACGGTGAGAGTGTTGTACAGAGAACGCTGTACTTATTGAACAAGGAAGATAAAACGTTGGAAGAAGCTTATGACCAAGCGAGACTTGAGTTTTACAGAGTCAGAATGGAAGAGGAAGCCGAAGAGCTTGTTGCCAAGGAAGAGAATGAGATGTTTGGTGCAATTTACAAGGATTCTCCACTTGAGCACGGTGTTAAGGAAGAACAAAAGGTCATTGACCAGTGGAAGATTGAGGCTACAGAGTTGTCTAAGATTGCACAGGCTAAGAGAGCTGGTCCTGAAAACCAGTGATAATTGAATTATATCTTACACTCCACATGTATATACTTATAAAGAAATCAGATGATATGGGAACTGAAGAACCAAAAATTACAAGTCATTAGAGCTATTGGTAGGTCATGAACAAAGGGGTCGTAAACTGAGTCGTAGCAGAAATAAGAGGTGTATCGGATCAGAGAGAGAGAAGAAAAAGTGAAATGTGTATGGTGGCTAAAGAAGGTCTGATGGCTTAGATCCTGGAATGGACATGCTAGAGGAAGTTTTGGAAAGCGGTATGAGGTTGATGACTGGTTTTCTAACCAGTTGGAACAGTGAGACACTCTGCTTTTTGTAGGCATCGTAGTCCTTAAAGTTGGTGATTGGGACAATGGTGAAGCTCTTTCTGATTTTTCTAAAGAACTTAGCATCAGCTTTCCGTCTCTTTCTGTAGGACATCAATACCAATGGGTCATCGTGGTCTGTGAGGTCTAAGAGGGTCTTCTCCAACAATGGGAAAGCTCTTTCCAAATACACACAATCCGCAGCGAGGACAAGATCGACACCTTTTTGTGCGTATTCTGGGAGTGGCTCACCCCAGCTGAGAGTCTCAGCAGACACTGTGTCACTTACATGGTTCAGTGCGATGTTCTTCTTCATCAATGGGACCAAATCCTCAATGTCGGTGATGTAAACTTTCATATCGTCGTCACGCTTTGTGCTCAAGGCCAACGACAACCCAACAAGCCCGGTACCACTACCAATCTCAACAGCTTTCTTCCGTCCAGTTAAATCAGTGTCCAAGACGTACTTGGACAACAACTCACCGGCGATCCAGACTTTCCCACCACAACCAGAAGCACCACCGTCTTCCCAAATCTGGAGGTTTTTTGGGAGGCGTCCGTCAAAAGTCATATCGGAGCATCCGAGATGCTCAATGGGGGGAATAGGGGAGAGATCTTCAAATGCACCAAAGAGTTCGTCCATTATGAACAAAGAAAACAATCTTTGATATAAAGGAGAAAGAAATAGTAGAATACTTCCTATTTTAAGGAAATTTGGGGCTGGAAATCTGCGAGATCTCTGCAGGCACTAAAAAAGTGAAGAAAAAAAAGAAAAGAGTCATCGAACGAGTTCGCGGGATATTTAAAGTTAAAGAGCATACTGATAATAAAGGTGTTTTAAGATAACCATAATACCATAGAGGGAACATTACGGTTATATAGCTATTAGTTGTAGTATTATAATTATAAGCGAGACTTTGCAACAACAGTCACTAAGGATTCTCTAGTTACATAAACAGCTGTGGATATCACTTAAGCTCTATCCGGACAAGAAGGGTGTACAGGGTTCACTTTGTCGGCGTTTCAATTTGGTGGTGAGCGGTCTTTTTTTTTTTTTCTACTCCTCTTTTTCGAAGTTCATTGTTTTAGAAAAAGAACAAAGAACAGAGCAATATAACAAATACCTTTTGCTCTTGATTTATAAGGCATATACAACACATCTCAATGGAGCGACGTGTTGAAGTTAATGAGGAGGCTCTTTTTCTGGACAAGAATTCTAACCAGTCCAACTTCTTAGAAGACCATGGTGCTGAACTTGGTCAACACGATTTAACAAGCTGCTCCGAAGATGATTACGAATCTGAGACTTCAGAGGATAATGATTCAGATGATGGTCATAATCATGAAGAGGATCTGGACCTTGCAAGATTGATCTTGAAGGAGATCAGCGAGGAAACTTACGTTTGTTTGGTGTGCACGTCTGAGATATCGCCAGACGAACGCTTCTGGCCATGTTCAGACTGTTATAGAGTCTATCACATCTCTTGCATTTCCAGCTGGTCTTTAAAAGGGTCTTCCACCGATGAGCATGGAAACTGGAAGTGTCCAGCGTGCCACAGTACGCACAGAAAGCAGAACTTCCAATACAAGTGCTGGTGTAAGAAGATACTCAACCCACAAGAGAACCAGCTTAATCCCGGATCATGTGGTCAGACCTGTGGTGCTCAGTTAAAAGGGTGTCCACACAAGTGTTCCCTCCCTTGTCATCCGGGTCCTCACGCTGAATGCAATGCTCTTGGGCCCATAATGAAGTGTCGCTGTGGTAAACATGATAACCAGTGGCCCTGTGTCATCACACCGTACAAGCAAGGATGGGACTGTAGTGAAAAGTGCAATGAGCTTTATCCCTGTGAAGTCCACAGGTGTGAAAAAGTCTGTCATACTGGACTTTGTGGCAAGTGCCCTGAGTTTGTCGAATCGCTGTGCTACTGTGGGAAAACCAAGGACATGGTTAAGTGTCATTTGAAAGCGCCTAAAAAGTCGTATGGAAAAGATAAAAAGGGCAACTGGATAGGTAGCTTCAAGTGCTCAATCATCACTCCGGTAATTTATGACTGTGGTATCCACTCAACTGATAGAGAGTGTGAACCAGTGCCACACAAGCCACCTCGTTGCCCTCTCAGCCCGTCTGTCATAAAGACATGTCCATGTGGTCAGACTGCTATCGAGGGCACAAGAAAGTCATGCACAGATCCCATCCCCACTTGCGATCAAATGTGTAACAAGGAACTTCTGTGTGGTCATACTTGTCGTTACCCATGTCATGAAGGCGATTGTGCCCCATGTAACGAGTTCATCAAGACAAAGTGTTCTTGTGGGTTCAACACATTCACGGTCCCGTGCAAGTTCCTCCAAGATGGTCACACTCCAACATGCACAAGAAAGTGCACTGCTTTGTTATCGTGTCGTCGTCATCACTGTACCAACATCTGTTGTCCAGATGAGAGCACTGCCTTGACCCGTGAAAGACTGAGAAAGAAAGGTCTGAGAAACAACACTATCAACACTCGCTCTCAGAATGAGGCCTTCCTCGTTGAGGCTAGACATGTCTGTCTCCAGAATTGTAACAAGAAGCTCTCATGTGGAAACCCGGACCACGTCTGCCACAGAACGTGTCACACAGGTGCATGTCCACCATGTTTAGAGTCGACCAACGACGATCTGGTGTGCCATTGTGGTAAGACTGTTGTGCTAGCACCTATTCGCTGTGGAACCAAACTCCCACCATGTCAATCACAGTGCGTCCGAGAACTTCCTTGTGGGCACCCACAGATGCCACATAACTGTCACGAGGACGATGTCTCTTGTCCCAAGTGCACATATGCAGTGGAGAAGTGGTGTAATTGTGGTAAGAACAAAGTGAGAGCACTGTGTTTCCAAGAAGAAGTGTTTTGTGCTGAAAAGTGCGGTAAGGAACTGCCTTGTAAACATCACTGTTTGAGCACATGTCACAAGGGCCCATGCAAATGTACTTCTATCTGTGGTCTAAAGAAGAAGCACTGTTCCCACATTGACAAGTCCAAGTGTCATTTCCCATCAGCTTGTGACAACTCTGGACCATGTAAGGAAGTGGTGGTTCAAAAGTGTAAGTGTGGAAGATTGCAAAGAAAAGTTTGGTGTAATGCTGATTCGGATCACCCAAGTGCTTCTGAGACAGTGCTGGCATGTGATGTTTCTTGTGTATTGAAGGAGAGACAAGAGAAACTAGAGGAAGCATTTGGCGTTGCGCCAAAGGAGTCCTTGATCTCTCTGGAAGAGCTGGCCTATCCTATACATGCTCTCAAGACTGCTTCGGTGCAAACCAAGTGGTGTTTCAGCATCGAAGTGATGTTTAAGGAGTTTATGGCATCAGATAAAGCTAGTTTGTTGTTCAAGCCAATGAGAAGGGAGCAGAGACAGTTTGTACACGAGCTGGCTGAGACTTATGATCTTTATTCTGAGGGCCAAGATCCTGAACCACACAGGAGTGTGTTTATCAAGAAGACACAGAATTGCAAACTTCCGAAGCATTCGTTATCTGAGGCTGTTGAGACTTATATAAAGCATGCTGCTAGGAAGAGTAAGATGAAGAAGCTCGACAGGGAGTCTGTTGCTGAGGCACTCCCATTAGAGTCTAACGCTGACTACAATGCCATTCTTATTGATAACTGTGTGATTGGGGTCACGAGACACGATCTGGAGGATGTGGTTATTCCGCTATTTTTATCGAAGGAGCTGAATGTTCAACTAAAATGGATAAGTGGAGAAAAGTACCTCGTCATTCCTGAAGCTTTTATGAGAATGACGAAGAGCACTGAAACTGCCATGAAGGAAGCCCGGGGTCTGTTAGATGAGAAGTTGAGACGCATGTTCTTGGCCAATACTGTTTCCGTTGTTGGTATTAACCAGGAATACAATGTTATGAAGACCATGAATGCTTCTGAGATAGAAAGATTTGAAGATGTTTTGCATGAAAGAGGGACTGAGGAGAAGGAAGCCAATAAGGAATGAGACTGTTGCTGTTGTTATTGGTGATGTCCGACTTGTTAAAGAAACTAACAACCTCACGACTTCCAAAGGCCGGTCATTTATAGATAAATAGACTATTATTTACAAGCATTACACTAATATCTAACTACGTATTCATTCTATCATATTTTTTACTGGCTGGAACACTTTAAAAATGTATGGAGCTTTAAGTTCCCATACAGAGTTTATGGAACTCCTATATGTCTCATATGTATATATCTTGATATAATAGAGAGTTCATAAGACACTCACTCACTCAAACATGTTACATCAAACGAAACTGTTGATCGCAATTGCTGCCCTTCGGAATTCCGAATACTTGGCCGCGAACTTGGTTTATTTGCTATAAGAGAGAGAAGTGACACAATTAATTGGCTTTAAGCAGTGGACAAAGAAAGAATCTTCGCCCACCTCTCAATTGAAATTAATCAATGATGTACTCCTCAAAACAATCTTCTCTGTCAGAGTTATCTTTAGTGGACCGGACATCTTCCGAGGTGGAGAGGATGGTTCGATTTAGAAAGTACTTACAACTCGTCAAGGCCAGGGCTGTAAGGACTGGGGCAGATGACAATGACGTTGCTGACGATATTAACCTCAGGAGGTCTGGGAGAAGGTCTACTCACCGTGAGGTCGATGAAGTTGATAGTGCTTTTACCATCTACGACGTGCATCGAGAGCAAAAACTATTGAGCCCCAGTGAAAGTGAAGATGCGACTTCCCATCCAGCGCTCAAATACGATGACTCCCTCGAGTTCAACAAGATCAATGAGATAAGGCTTACAGGAATTGACACAGTGGGCTTCAAGAATAATATTTTGGAGTGCTACGACAGGTTTTTGTTTCTCGGCTGTCTGTCCAAAATCCTCGTCCTGGAGAACGAGCAGACGTTATCTTACATTGACACCAAACCATGGATAACAACCACCCAACACAGAGAGGCTGCCACTTGGCCCTTTTCTCCACACAATATCAACCAGTTGAAGATATGCAGATTCCAAAGTAAAGATGTTTTGGCAGTGTGCATCGACGACGGAAGACTCAGGGTCTACGACCTATCGGAGGTGAACGAAAGTGTTGAACTCCCATTAATTCTGGAGTTCACAATGAGCTCATCGGTATGGGGAATCGATATGCTAGGCAACTGCATTGCAGTGTCTGATAATTCCAAAGTAGTGTCGTTGTTCCATGTTGACGGCGATGAACTGAGTGTTGCAGAGACACCCAAATTGATGCACAATGTGCCCGATGTCGACATTATGGGAATAGAAGGCAGTACAGTACACATTGTCTGTGCCTCAATCTCTGGTGAGCTCGTGCGAGTTGAGATTGATCTACCAAAGGTTTTCAAGAAGTCGAAGCGAGTGAAAACTCCTCCATTGGAATTCAACAGAGTAACGACCACACAAACAATAACACCTTCTCAAATAAGTGATAGAGCAGTGTTGCAGGGGAATTTGTGGACTGTCAATTGCGTTGATGATATGAGTTTCCTCGAGGTGAATTCGCCCACATACCTCGGCGGAATGTGTGTAGTGGACCCACTGGAAATACTTCAGAGCTCCCGTGCATTGGGTCTCATGAGCAATCACATGGTCACATCGGATCTGGGAGGTGCAGCATGGTACGAGACCATTCACCTACGCACCCAGCACGACAATAAGACCGAAATTTCGAACAGACTTAATACGGTTAGTGACAGATACAACAGAATTCAAGAGTCCTACTTTGGTCTGAGCTTTGACGACTTGTGCGCTGCTGATGGAAGAACCCCGAAACTTCTAGAGTTCCAGGATAAGTTCATCGTTGTTACTACAGATTCCAAGGTGGGGCTCTACAGGGCGCATAAACTCATCTGCAACGCTGATACTGGAAACCTGTTTGATTTCGAACTGGAGGACGAACTCGAGTTCTCTAACAGAATGTCCATCACCAAGGTGATACCTGAGATTTCGGCCGTGGTGGCAGTGTCTCAAGCAGGGTTCTTCACTGTCTTCAGATTCGTTAAGCACCGTGGTCTCCACTCATTGCGTGAGGAGTTTGCTATGGTTGAGTTACCCGACAGGGACACATTCGATATGTCACCCCACACTATTCTGGGACTAGGAATCAAAAAACTTGATCACTATACGTTCTGGCTCTATTTCGCTTACAACGATGGTACCATCACCAAATTTGAGCTGAAGGAGAACGTGAACAACCAACTTGATCTGGCACTATTATAGCTCTAGCTTTCTATCAGTTTATTCCGATGGTATGATCTACATCATAACAAGTACTTTACTTTACATATATATCTTGACTTTCGCTATGTACGAAAAGTTAATCGTCCTTCTTGTCCTCAGTATGGAATACCATTGGTCATTTTCTGGAACTTATCATATCCAACAGAGAAAATACTCTCATAACTGTGCTTAATCAATCCCTTTAAAGCCTTGATGCACTCCTTGTCGTTCTTATCCAAAAAGAACCGGTTTCTCAAGTTCTTAATTGTCTTTTCCTTGAAGCAAGGCAACCCAGAGCCAAGCATGGTCTGCACGTTACCAATGATCAACTCGGAGTATGGCCTCATCGCAAGGAAACCCTTGATGAACAACTCCTCAAACATCTGGAAAGATTCAGTGTTGTTAGAGCCACCCATAACACGAACCATCTCCTTGGTCAACTTGAATGGGCAAGCCTCAAACTTGACACCACCTGGCACGATATCAAAACAGAAACCGAAATCAATGTGGAGAATGTGCCCTTTATCATCATACATGATGTTACCATTGTGTCTATCCTTGAACTGCAACAAATACGATATAATTGAGTAAGCAGCGAGCGATTTCACAAAGTTCTGAACGGCATCTTCAAGTTCCAATTCACCATCTGGGAACTTGGTGTTGAAGTACGTGTATAAGTCATTAACGGCTTCTCTTCCCAACATGTCTCTAGAAATCGCGTTTGGTAACACATCAATCACACCACAACCAGGTGCAGTAGCAGTAACT
Source organism: Petasospora petersonii (assembly GCA_030574135.1). Lineage (NCBI taxonomy): Eukaryota > Fungi > Ascomycota > Saccharomycetes > Phaffomycetales > Wickerhamomycetaceae > Petasospora > Petasospora petersonii. The sequence goes on from JAJMEM010000014.1 coordinate 249,127, forward strand.
CTATTAGGAAAACAGTACAAGTCCAATCCGACGTTTTCCCAAACACTCTTGAAAATGGCAATCAACTGCAATGCCAAAACATCCTGTCTAACATCATCACCAACCTTGAAAATAGCACTCTGCCACTTCTCAACAGTGATCAATTCACCATTGTGCATCTCATCCTTCCGGATTCTAAATGTAGCCATGAATGGCGTCTTAGCATGGGACTGCAATGGTTTACCAGATGTTCTGTTGATATCAATGACAACACCATCTGGGTTGGATGGCAAATAAACATTCTCCAAAATCTGGATCTTGGCCATCTCTTCATCAATCTTGACCTTCTTCTCGGCCTTTGTCTTCTTCAAGTATGGTCTCAATTTACCAGAAATACCAGTAACTTCTTCAAAGAACCCAAACTCTTTCTTGTAATAGTCCATAGCATCTTCATCATACGAGTCAACGATCTTTTGGATCATTGCTTCAGCACCCAACTCTGCATTCTCACTATTTGCAAGCAAGTTCCAAATCAGCTGATGAGAGAACTTCTGAGACACCTGGGAAACTTCAACAATGAATCTCGAAACATAACCAAATTTGTCATGCGTCAATCCTTGCACAATCTGTGGAACATAGAAGAATGTCAAGTTGATATCCTGGGTCTCCAGTGCTCTCATGTTGTACTGAAGAACGTATGGGTCCATGATGTATGGAGGCCTGAACAAGTTAATAGACTCGGTCGGAGATACAGGCTTAGCCAAAATGAGATACTTTGCTAAGCGAGAATCCTTGAGTAAGTACTTCACACTGTCCGGGTGAGCTAATGCCTTGGAAGGGTTCTTAGCAACAATGGAGGATAATGACTTTTCCAAGCTTGAGTCTCTCTGAACAAGGGAGAAGGCCAAAGCTGGATCCAACGAGTAAGCAAATACTAAACTCTTGCTGTTGAATTCAGGTGAATCACCATTGAATACACTCGGGTTCAACGGGTTCAACCAGATCATAGTCTTGTTAATCTCATCGTGCAAGAAGGCTAGCGCAAGTTCTCTCTTCTCCTCGAAGTAGGCGTAAGAAGCAGCTGGCAGACTCAAATTCTTAAGCTCACCATAGACAGCAATCAAGATGTTCTTCTCATTCTCCATCTCGACCATATTATCACCAAAAGGATATGGCCTGTTTTGAACAAACCAGGAAAGAACAGCATCAAGAATCCAAGTGATCAATTTCAGGCACAAACTCGAACGAAGCTTCATGTGTACGCTCAAGACATCAAATCCAAATCTTATCAACTGGAATCTCAAAACCCTAGCAAATGGATGCAAAGAAGCCGTCTTTAAATGCCCCAATGCATCAAGGGCAACGTCCGTGAAGACTTGCAACATGTGAGGACTCTGGTACAACGAGCCATGGAAGTGCTGTTGCAAGAACTGAATGACCTGTGCATCAGTCTCAAAGCGCCCAATGACAAGGTTGGCATTGTAGTCCATCTTTTCTTTATCTGAGGGAACGTAGACCATTCTTAAGAAACCTTCCTCCACGAGATCATACTTTGTAGAGAAGAGACCGACGCGCTCCTTCAAGTTCTTCTTCCATTCAACAACAATATCAGAGAATATATTGTAAGAGAGATCCTCTCTTGAACCAGCAAAGACATCCCCTGAAGCTTTTGCTTGTCTTCCCAGGGCACATTGATGTCTTACTAAAGTTTCATTCAGCATGTTATTGTGAAGTCCGGTGTCAGTACCATCAGTAGAAGAGGATTTGTAGTGGAATATACCTTCTGGATCTTCAAGAGCTGGGATCTCAAGTTCATCTAAGTTAAAGGCAAAATGAAGACCAGTGTTCTTCACGCTAGTGATGCCATTACTGTTGGATGTGTAAATCGACAGCAATGCCTTCATATCATACTCGCACATCTTCAAAGCCACGTTACACCATTCGAATGCCTTCTTTCTGAGCTTCTCAAAGGTAGACTTCTTCCATTTCACAGAATCAGATACGGTTATCTTTCTTCCACCCTCAGGCAAGACGTATACTCTTTGTGGCTTGTACTTTCTTTTATAAGCGTCAACATTGGTGGAATGCATAGCGTTCAACAAGTCAAGCAAAGTGAATAAAGCAGTACGTGTACACAAAGTTGATGGAAGCTTACTCATGAGTAATGAAGCACATTGGAAAGCGGCATCCTGGAGATCATAGTTTCTATCGACGCACAAGATTAGAATGTTAGTGAACTGCTCAGAAACGCGATCAGATGTGAAATAGGCGCTGTGGCCAGTGGTGACAAGTTTCGTGTACTTGTGAGTAATAGCGACAGCAATGGAACCGACAAATTTCTCTATGTTGGCCTTGACGATAGCTGGATCGCCAAAGTAGTGCAAGATAGAGGAGCAATCACCCACGCTGACCCTCATATTCTCTAAGAGAGAGGTTGCAGACAAAAACATCAATTTAGGATAGGACAACGCTTTAAGCTCCAAAGCATTTGTGTTCAAGACACTACCTATGATGTGTTTCTGATCTTTGACGTTGTGATTGGATGAACCTCTTCTTAAGACAGTGTTCAACTCAAAGGAAGTTTCAGCTCGAGCAACAGGAGACTCAGAAGCTAAAGGTGGAGAATTCAATGCAATCACCTGAAGATCCCTGGTGTACTTCTTAGTCAAGTCGGAAATCTCAGAGTAGCCATGGACAACAAGATTAAACCAAAAGTTTTTGAAAGCGTTCGCAATCTCGTCATCCAAATCAACCAACTTCTTTCTCTTTGGCAATAACTGACCAAGCGGACGAAGGAACACAGCGATTTGAACAGCAACCTGAGAGATCTCTCCCTGACTTCTATGATCTTGGTTTGGAACTGCACCAAGGTTGACAACACTCTTCAACAATTCGTTCAAGTACAAGTTAAATAGTGGATGGTCAGTCTTTCCCTCGAGTGTTTTGGCAATCTTGACACGAGCATCGGTGACAACACGAATAGTTTTTCCATCACCCGAATAACGGTTGACGGCATTGTCAAACAACTTCAACGTTGAGAGGAAAATATCCTCGTCCAAGCATGGGGCAATATCAGCAAGACCGTCGATAATGTCAAAGTCAACCTCTCTGGAGACAGAACCAAACTTCTGAGTCAGAACGGTCACAGTCAACTTGGTGATGTCAGCAGAGTCATAAACACGAGCTATCTCCATCGCAGCGGTGATTGCATTTCTGAAGACGTGTCTGTGTTGGTTAAATTGCTCTTCTTTGATAACAGCGTCAGGGACACCGAGTTTGTTGAGAGTATTGGCACGGGAGGTTCTGACCTTAGAGTTGAAGGTCTGCGTAGCACTTCTCAATCTGAGCTCACGCAAGGCGTTCACCGGAGCTGACAGATTCTCAGATACCAACAAGTTTACCAAGGAGTATATGGTAGATACTGTTGGGTCATCGTTCAATGGTTTCAAACCGTAAGCGAGTGCTCTGGAAATGCGTTTGACAAACTCAGAGGAAGCCTCTACTGGAATACTGCTGATGAGGAGAGGGAAGGAATGGATCAAATCACCAGTGATACCCTTCTGACCTCTAAAAGTCAACAATGAGCCAATAGCAAGAGTTACCGGACACAAGTGACTATCGATAGCCTCCGTTGGATGAGATAGAGTGTGCTTCACATATTGAATGAGTGTGTCCGATGGGACAGCTTCAGAAGTGACGCCTGCGGCAAGGACCTGAAGAGCCAAGCACTTAGTCCGCATGGCAAGATCAATGCGCTCTGGAGAAGACAAGCTGATGTAAGTACCTCCCTTGTCCAATTCATTAATCTGATCAGCAGCACGACGACAGAGAGTTTGTACCAAAGAGGTATTCTGCGCCAACGCATTGTGAAGCTCCTGGATTTCCGATGGAAGATCTGGGTCGTCATCGTAGTCCTTTGAGTACACCAAAAGTATGTAATCAATAAGGGAAGTGTTTGCGTCGAGTGGAACAACGTTTCTCAACTTTATAGAAAGAAGTGAAAGAATGACTCTATTGAAGAACTGCTGGACAAGCTTAGCGAAGAGAAGGGAATTGAACTCATCGCCAGTGGCCTTATACTCCAGGAGGTACGTCAGCTCATGTTCTTCTTCCAAGGATCTCATTGTTACAGACTCTAGGCTGTCCAAGAATTCCGGAGTGAAAAGAGCGATAATTTCATGAACCAAGAATTCATCGAATGGAGAATCAAAGTCAACCAATGCCTTCAAAAAACCAAGCAAACTGAAGTAGCGAGTAAGCTTCAGCTCATCAGAAGCTCTAAACTGGAATAAGTACTCCTTGAAGATAGTCTTCGTTTCGGAGGAGAGGGAAGGGAACTTGGCACACAATTTCATCATGGCGGTGGTGAGCTCTCTAGTCAAATGATCCCAAGGCGAAGGACCTAACTGAAGACTAACATGTGACTTGAACTGCTGTGTAGATGACTCAACAAAGTATGGCGATAACACTAGCATCAAATCAAGAGCTTGCGCCTCGGTCTGAATGTACTGAGCACTGGAAATGAGAGCAAAGACGATTTCGAGCTCCTTGTGGGAAATGGCCATAGAAGAAATGTCAGGGCGGCTTATTATTCCCGCAAGCTTCGCAGCATCACCAGTTAATCCACTAAACTGAGACTTTCCAAAGCCATTGATCTTACCATTTACTTCGCCATTGGAGGGCCCGTTTGTCTGTGAAGAAGCCGTGGCTTCCTCGGTGAGCGAGTCGGCGGCTATTTTCTTAAGAGCCTGTGAGCGAATCGTTCCGCGTGGGATTCTATAGCTGGCGTTAGAAGGTTTGTTGTAACATAATGGATTTAGTTTCCACTTACCCAAAGAAGTCCATAGCAGAGGGCTCTGAGGTAGAAAGGGGATGAGTTCTAGTTTCCACCCTCTTCTCGCCCTTTTCAAGAGCTTTCTTCGTGCGGTGTTGATCTTTTGAGAGACAGCACCGAGACGCGTCGCCCGAGTAGTTTTCACGTGAGCTGTTGGCAGAACATCTGGACATCAGTCAAAGAAATGGAGAGCACCTTGAAGAACTATTGAGTACTTTTTATATAGACGCTCAGTATAGTGAACTAGACCCATGTGGAATAGTATCTATTAGAAACAAACTCAAAGAATTCGGACTACAACCACTATAAGCTTGGTTGTAGAGAGCTTAACCTCTCCTCATATAGATTAAATCATTTGTAACTCAACCTCCAAAAAAAGAAGAATAACAATGCCAATTAGATTAGATATAAAGTGTGTTTATCAGCTCTCTGTAGAGATCTTATTCTTTTTAATAAAAAATATACAGGGATGAGAGAAATCCAAATAGACCAAAGATATAAAAACAATAAGGGACGAAACATAAGACCATAGGGGAAAGAGAGATAAAAAAATGAAATCATGACGAAATGCATAACAAGATGGGTAGGTGAAGGGGGCATTAACGACCCACTTGAATCTGCAGTTTAAGCAGATCAAGAATAAGTCTCAATGAGTGTGTCACGCAAGTTTCCAGATATAGTCTCTGGCTGTGCGTCCTGGAGCCTGAAGATACTCTCAATAACACTGAGTTCTGGGGCAGTAGTATCCAAACCGGAGACTGCCAACCAGTCGTTAACAACCATACCAGCACCCACAACTGCAGAACCACGATTCACGGTACCAGCCACCAATGGGACTTGGAGCAAAGAGGACAACTCCTCCTGGTCGGCAATAGAGGTTTGTGGGTGAACAATTCCACCTTGGTTAGACAATGCACAGTATGAACCAACAAGCACGTTGCCGGCAATAGTTTGTCTAAAGACTTCCACACCAAGGACATCAGCAATCAACTCCTCAGTTTCACGCTCGATATCTGGGTGAACGAGAGCGACATAGTCGTTACAACAGATGACATTTCCCAAAGCAGATAGTCTCTCCTCGACTCTCTGGATCTTGACAGAGTCTGGTAAACTGTTTCTCAAATGCATAAGTTCCTGATCTGTTGTCTGTGTTGGAACAAGAAGGCCTCTTCTATTTCCAGCAGTCATTCTACCGACGATACGGGTACCAGCGATTGTAGTGTGGACAATTGGGATGACATCGCCAAGTTCAGCTTCGAAAGCGGAGTAGAAGTTCTCGGATCCACCAACGGCAACAAGACAGTAGGAGTTGGTGAGCTTGGAAAAGACACCAACCTCGTTCGAGTTCTCAAATTGTGTTCTAGAAGCCATGGTAAATAGATGATTCTGGTGGTTGATTTGTTTTAAGAGTGACCTGAACTAACACCAAAAGAAAAGCTCATCTCATGAAGGAAAGAAAAAAAATTGTTTTGTGCCGATAGGCGACACAGTGTCAGCGCCGGGTAACTCTAGTATTATGTAATCATTCGGTTCTCCATTAGTCATATATTAAGTAACATGACTAAGGTAGGCGACTAAGCCACATTAGTTACCTCACCTATATATAGATATAAAGCACTCATTAAAGGGAGAATAAAGAGTCACAGAGTCTCAGACTTCAGTCAAGCACGACAAGTGAAATTACGAAAGAAGTAACGAATCTTTAGACTTTAAGCGACGTGTCGTTCAAATATGTCTATGGCAACTGCAGTCAACGAGTGCACTGAATGTTGAATTTCAGTTAATCAATTAGTTTATCTATATTCCTATAAAACAAATGAGAACGATCAAGCTTCCATCTCCGCCCATAAACCTCTATAGAAGGTTTTGATATCATATCAAAAATTTATAAATCGTGTAAAGTTGCATCAGCACGAACATATCTCACCATCTCGTCGTAGATCACCTTCTTCAACAGTGGAGCAGGGAGATCGTTGATGGTAAAGTATCCCGTCTCATCACACTCCAGTGCAGTCAAGCTCGTTAGTGGCTCAGTGTCGATCCTCGTTAGCTCAAAGTTTCTACTCAGATCCATATGGATCATATTGGAGCAATTGGCTAGTGTGAGTCGTTTGATACCACCACTAGCTGTCAAGTAGATCATCTTAGGGAATTCAGTCACTTTTAAATGGTTCACGGAAAAGTTTGAGATTGTCATGACTGTGAGTTCTGGGGCAACAAAGTTGAATTCAGACGTTCTCCAGTCCTTAATTTCCAGGTTCCTCACTTCAAAATCCTTCAACTTTGGGAACTTGCAATTGATGACGCTGAACGGTCCACTGGTAGATGAGATGAATGAGAGAGATCTGAGCTTAGAGAGTGTAATGTCTCTGAGCTCTTTCAATTCACAGTATTCAATATTCAACTTTTCTAAGTTTGGGTACTTAGTCTCGATCATGCCAATGTACCGCAGTCCCGTGCACCTTGAGAAAATGAGCTTCTTCAAATTGGGACAGTTCATCAATGGAGCATCTCTGATAACATGATTGAAATAGATACAAAGCTCCTCCAACTTCTCCAAAGGTCTATTCATAACAGGAGGTTCAACCAGTGGCCCACGAATGTCGAGGGAAGTGAGGTGTGGGGTATGCAATACAATTTCTCCAGCACAACAGATTTTCAGCTTTTTTAAACTTCTCAAGCAATCAAGCTCGACTCTGTGTGGACCTACTGCAACCGGCTCTCGCGATAACATGAATGATCCATACTCCACGTTGGGGATGTTCAAATTATGAAAATCTCTGAGTCTGTTGGCCCAACAAAGCAACTCCTTGAGTTGTGGTGCTTCAATATTGTAAATCGAGATCTGAGCGTTGACAAGCTGTTCTATGTGAATTGATTCCACGCGTGGTAAGTTCATGAAAGCAAATGTCTCAACGTCTGAGTCCTGGACGTAGAACTTCTTGAGGTTTTCAAAAGTCATATTTTGGTAAGAGGCCATTCTGGATCCTTCCAACACCTCAATCTGTTCGAGAGAGGGACAGTGGATTGATTCCCAACTTTGCATGTCTCTTATGGCTGTCAGTGTAAGGCTCTCGATCCTGCAGTGTTCGTAGTCAATGGCTTCGTTAATCGAGCGGAAACATGTGTCCACAGACAGCGTCTTCAAACTGCGGGTGTCCAACTTGTAGCAATTGGTGGACTCTTGCAATACCTCGCATCTCGATAAGGACATTGTCTTGAGGTGTGGGAAACTCAGGATCTTTGCATTGATGCTCACAGATGTCAACGATAGTGTTGTCAGTCCTTCAAACGTTACCGACTTTGTGCGTCTTCCCAGTCTCTCGAGCCACAGCCAGTTATTTACCGTTGGGTTCGAGGTGTTGGTGATGTGATCCTCAAAGACAGTGATGTCTGTGCTTACTAACGTGGTGATGACCGGAATGTACCTATGGACGTTCCTGAAGTTTTGGATCTCAACCATCATCCGAAGCAGCCGGCCCTTCTCGCTCATCAGCCATTCTGTGTTATCCATATTAATGCACTGCAAGATCTTATTGAACTTTCTGGGAGTACCGTGCTCGACAGCAACACCAAAGAAGCTCTTGATGCGGTTTCGTATCTGCGGGATATAGCACAGCGTGTTGATGTCTGAGCTGTCCAGGAGGTCCAAGATCTCAAACAGGAGCTCATTAGGGAGGCTTAAGAGAATGTTCATTGTCCTTATATTAGCCTGAGATGTGTGTTGATAATAGCTGCACATGTATCGGTCTTTGGAATTAAATTTATTGAAATGCAAGTAGCAATTTCTCCTCTCCATTCATTGATCGGTTAAATTACCTGATCAATTTATTGAAAAAGAGATAGAGAGAGAAAGAGAGAGATAGAGAGAGAGATGTCTGTGTGATACCAAATGAAAAGAGACGTATAGGGAGGGGGATTTGATGGAGGGATCGCCTTTTTAGAGGCACTATCTATGGTGTCCCAACCATGTAAGCTCTGCAGCAGCTCGGCACAATAAATATCCGAATATCCGAAAAAAAGGGAACCGAATTGCGGGGTAACCATTGCTTCTTGATTCAGACGAGTACTAAATACTTCATAAAACGACAGGTATTACATACATATACACTTAGAGTATAATTTTCAGTTACAAACCACAAAAGAAAAGAAAACAGAATATCGAAATCAGAGTTGATCATCATGGCGAACAGCGAACTTGCCCTTACCCTCAGTTTCAACCCTCTTTTGAGCGGCCTGGAAACCCGGGATGCTGGTGACGTGCTTACTCCACTTGCTAAGGGCTGGATACTTCTTCTCATCAACACACTCAGCCAAACGCTTGGAGCCAAAGGCCACCTCAGCAACCGGGAAGACAAGCATAATGTCAGCAGCAGACAGCTTGTCCCCAACAAAGTAATTCCCGTTAGTTTGCTTCAACTGCGACTCAAGATAGTCCAAAACACGGGTGACTTCTTTGTAGTTGTACGAAGTACGCACAGCCTGGTTGTACTTGTGCACAACTGAACGGATCATAAATGGAGCATTGGCGTCTCCAACGCTCATCACGGCCAGCATCGTGATTGGTGGCTGGAGCGTTCCCTCAGACAGGTTCATGTAATACTCAACCAGCTCCGCATCCTCCTCGGTGCGAGGCTTGAACTTGCCCTCAGAATCATAATGGGAAATCAGGTAGTTGACAATGTGCTCGGACTCGGCAAGAATTTTCTTCTTGCCATCTGGATACTCGAGCTCAACTAATGGAGCCTTCCCAATTGGGTGCACCTTCTTGAACTCCTCCGGAGCACGCTTGTCATCAGTACGTTTGTATAACTTGAGGTTATAATCAACGCCCAATTCCTCCAACAACCAGAGAATTCTTTGTGCTCTAGAGCGTTCGAGCCTGGATTTGGAATTTTTGGTTAGTAGTTGGTCGGGCACTGATATATTGAGAGAACACAGAAGACACTCACCAGTGAACAGTGATTTTTGGTTGAGACATTTTCCAATTGTGGTTTTTTTCTTTTTGCTTTCCTTTCGGTTACGAAGAATCCTTGATCAACATTTTCTTAGGCATTGTGGGAGGTTCACCTCAGTTTATATACTCATATTCTCAGAATTGGTGGAGAGAGAGCAACTTTAGCAGATGATTGGCATTTCGCGTCGGATATGGTTAGAACCCTCGGTAAATCACTTCGTCAACCAGCAAAAGGTGGGGATTGCGCATCACTACTTAAAATTTTACTTTTAAGAATCACCTAACTCTGTGTGTTTGTATAACTATGTTACAGTACTAAAAACAAAATACCAAGAAAAAATTGTGGCCATTTTATACAGCTGCCCCACACACATCACAGGGCCGCTTCAATCTCTTGCAATCTCTTTGCGGAACGTTCCTCCAGAGCAACAGCATTCATGTAAACAAAGGATCCTTCTTCGTTATAGAACTTTGCATTACTGTAGATTCTCAGCAGATCATCCTTGAAGTCCTCATACTTCTTGTACTTGTTGGTTTTGAGTTTTTTTCTGATAGTATTGATAGCAACTGGCTTAGCTATAACCTGGTAATAGTCCGGGTACAACTTTTTTGATGGCAGATCAATAAAGTACTCACTCAACAAGTGTCCATCATCCTCGCTGGTCATGCCCTCAAGGTCGTCTAGCAAAGTCAGAGCATTCACGACCCAAGCAAGCTGAGACTTCTTGGACTTCTTAGCAACAAACGAATCCTCCATGGAATCATCGATAACACTGTCGTCAATAGTTGCATCAGCTGTAGCAGAACGTGATCTCTTGGAGCGACGCCCGTTGGTTCTTGCAGGAGTACCATCATAATCTTTATCGTTATCATCTTCAGCACCATTGACATGATCGTCTCCTTCCTCGACTTGACCAAGGTTGGATCTTCTCTTGGCCGCTCTTCTTTCCTTAGCAGCTCTCTTACGCTCAATGGCTGCTTCAACAGTATCCTCATCATCATCCATTGCCATCAGCCACTGCTCCTCACTCAAGCCATCGTCGTAGTAGACACGCTTCTTCTCTCTGGTACGACCAAGTTCCTTAGTCTCCTCCTCAAAGTGCTGGTCAATGTCCTTGGTGAACACCTCTGGCAATTCAGACTCTGGTAACAGTCTCTCCTTCCAGCCACCTTTTCTTGCTAAGATCTTCTCTTCAGTCTTTCTCTCCAAGTCAATATCGGTAAACATTTTTCTCTCGTCGTCATTTCTGGCTAAGATGTCGTTGAGATCATCATCGTCCAACTCACCAGGCTCATCATTATTCTTGTTACCTTCATTCTCCAGCAACTGTTTCAAGAACGCCTCCTGCTCCTCAGCCGTAGACTTGTTGTCAAATTTACCCGCTTGAATGACCTTACCATCAATGTCCAATTTCTGCAGGGCTCTCTCCAAGATCACTTCTTCAACGGTATCTGAAGTGACCAATCTCAGAATTCTGACTTCATTCTTCTGACCAATTCTGTGAGCTCTGTCCTGAGCCTGCAAGTCTTGATGTGGGTTCCAATCAGAATCAAAGATGATAACAGTATCAGCAGACTGTAAGTTCAAACCTAAACCACCAGCTCTCGTGGACAACAAGAAACAGAAGTATTCAGAGTCCGGGGCGTTGAAAACCTTCAACATGCCGGTACGATCATCAGCTTTGGTAGAACCATCCAATCTCAAGTACTTTAGATTCTTGTATCTCAAATAGTCCTCCATGATATCCATAACCTGAGTCATCTGGAAGAACATCAAGACTCTGTGACCACTGGCTTTGAACTTTGGTAAAATTCTGTCTAAAATCTCAAACTTACCACTCGATCTCCACATCAAATCAGTAGTCTCTCTGCTTGGGTTGATGACATTTTCAACCTCCTCAAACACATAAGGGTGGTTACAAATCTTTCTCAACTGCATAATCTTGTTGTTCAAACCCTTAATACCGGACTTTGTAGCACCGCTGGTACCAGCACCAACAAACAAGGCATTGTGTTTAAGCATCTGTTGATATAGGACGTATTGCAATCCAGATAGTTTACACTTGACAACCTTCTCGACTTTGTCTGGTAAGTCCTTCTCGACTTCCTTCTTCAAACGACGAAGCAGGAATGGTCTAAGGACCTTATGTAATCTTCTAATGACCAATAATGTTTCTTCTTCAGAGAGTTCAATCTTCTCTTGGCCACCAGTGTTATCAAATGGAGTGTTGAACCATTCATCAAAAGTCTTTTGAGAGTTGAAGACTTTTGGAAGAACAAAGTTCAACAAAGCCCACAGTTCAGGCAAATTGTTTTGTAATGGGGTACCAGTCAGAATCAATCTATTCTTGGTGTGGTAGTACTGAGCAATAGTCTGAGACAGTTTAGAGTTGGCGTTCTTCATACGATGACCTTCGTCGATAATCATATGCTGCCACTTCAACTTACTCAATATTGGACGATCCTTGATGATGTACTCGAATGTGGTCAGCAACACATTAAAATCACCACTTCTGACTTCATAAGACAGATTTTTACGCTGGTTAGGCGAGCCCTTGTACACGATCATCTTCAAGGAAGGTGCCCACTTCTCAAACTCCAAAGTCCAGTTGGTAATGGTAGACAATGGGACAATGACTAAATAGGGGCCATGCTGTTTCTTCTTTTCAATCAAGTATGTGATCAAAGACAGAGTCTGAATGGTCTTACCTAAACCCATCTCATCGGCTAAGATACCGTTCAAATGGTTGTTGTATAACGATACCATCCATTGTAAACCCTTGAGCTGATACTCCTTCAAAGTACCACCAACTAGGATAGATGGTTGTTCTGTGACTTCTTCCTTGATTCTGTGAGCGACTTCAAAGTAATCAATCTTCTCTCTTTCCTCATCAGTGATTTCCGTTTCATCAACAATCTCACCATTAGCTATCTTGGAAGCAGCCTGCTGTCTACGAACAGCACGTGCCAAACCGTCCAAGAAAGAGTTTGTTTGTCTCAACAGGTGAGTAATTCTAGTATCCTTGGTCTGGTCAAGCAACTTCAGATAAGCCTCCTCGTCATTAGCCTTCAAAGCTTGCAAACGTTGTCTGGCTGTCTTCTCGAGCTTCTTACTTTCATCCTTCTCAATTTGTGTGTGCAATTGAGAGATGGATCTTGCAAAAGCAGCTCTCTTAAGAGCTCTGTCTGATCTCTCCTTGATCGCCTCGGCACTGAACTCGAGCATTCTAGTGATCTTTCTCTTGTGCAGAGCCTGTTCAATACGTTGCTTCTCGAGTTTCTGCTGTTTCTCGAACTCTTCAACCAAGCGAGCAGTCTGTTTGGCAACGATTTTTGGTCTCACCTGAAGGGATCTCTGAGCTGACTGTGTAATTGGGTGCGCTTTGAGGTAGTCGACAGTAGTATGGGCCTTAGCCCCAATAGAATAGAGGAAGTTTTGTCTCAAAGACTTCTGCTTGTCCAGGAGTCTCAGAGACTTTAATTCAACAAGAGCCTTAATCTTCAGGTCATCAGCATGTTTGGACAACTGGTCAGCGGATTTAAGGACGGTATCATCAACCTTGAAAGTTCCGATATTGGATGGGAGTTTCTCCAATTCCTGAACTCTATCAGCCACCTTGTTTAAAATAATTCTCTCAGTGTTGGGGGTTCCAACAGTTCTGGTTGATTCATCTGGGACAGCATTACTAAATCTGTCATGAACACCAAGGTTTAGCAATCTCTCCGGAAGGTTGGCAGCAAGCTTGATTTGTGTGATTTCAGTTTGATCAGATACTTTCTTAACAGTTGCTGGAGAAGTAAAATCGAGTCTGTCTTGAATGGTTTCTGGAATATCCAAGTTTCTGGATAAGAACTGAAAGGCAACGAGTTGATCGCGTAAGATCTCGGTGCTGTACTCTCTCTTCTTAGCCTGAGCAGCCTTTATTCTCTCTCTCTTCTCCCTATAGACTGTCTGGCGCTTGCTCACTTGATGCAAAAGCTTCTCAATGGCAGCCTGTTCCTCTGGGTTGATGTTGAGCTCACGAAGACTCTTGAGTCGAAGTACAAAGGAGTGGAGTTCCTCAACAGAGCGTGGTATCCTGAAATTGTAAACTGGCTTCTGAGGTGATGAATCAGCAATGATGGTGCCATTGGCATCCGATCCCGCTGTGAGCGGTGGCTGTGGAGTAAGCGACATGTCTGTGATTTCTGAAGTGTGCTTACAGACTCCCCGATTCCCGATTCAAAGTGTAAAGAGTTAAAAGTATCGCCCAATATTTTCTTTCAGGGGGAAGTGGGAAATATCCAGCAAAATAAAAACAGGACAGTGAACAACGGCCGGTATTAGTGTGTGTATGTGTATGTGAATTAGTGGTCACCTGTGTTAAGTCGCGATGTGTGTTCCTTGGACACGTTTCTCTCGCGTATAAAAGGGTTGTTTGTTTTTTCGCTGATGTTTTTGGTGAGTTTTCACGGAGGGATACGCGTCCAAAACCTCCAAAAACTCTCCGTTGTTGATGTTGTATTTTTTTTCTTCTTCTTCCCACGTTGGAAGTCGCGAATATTACTGGATTAGAGAGTGTGTCCTTTACCAGGTTACAAGATCGATCGCGGCCGCGATCACGGCGGCTGTACAGCTGCTCATTGGTTCGTGGTCATACAAAGAAAATGATATTAATAGAATTAAAATATCATCTTATTGTTCCGTAAGTAATTATGTATTTAACTGATTATCAGATTTGTTCTGTTGTTTTACAAAAGGTGGAGAAAAAGTGGGAAATTCAAGAGCCCAGAGGGTGAACGCGCAGTACAGCTCGAAACCCACGAACTTGTTTATCCCATAGCTTTCTATGGACAAAGATTACTTTCCCTTGCAAAACCACATTCAATCTCCTCCTGTTATCATCGAAGGTACTATTAATGTATAAAAAGAGAGTAGATATTATCAACAATGTTTCTATGCTATAAATCTCAAAGAAGAGAGAATTAGTACAAGTCATCGTTGTCTCTCACTAATCAAGGAAGGGGGTTTGTGCATTACTTTTACCGTGTAGCTATAAACTCTCCCATATTCCTCTGGGTCCAACCTAAGAAAACGTACTACCTCCTTGTGATAAACAAAACGAAGTACCTAGTTAATCCCTCACACTCTTTAGAAGGACATGGTGGTTTATTGACTGGAGTGCCTCGGAAAGAAAGGAAAGAGGTGTGTTTCTTTGCATAAGGGTGGTTCCACCTCCCGCTGAGGCAATTACACTCGCAGAAAGACAAGCTAGTAAAATCTTTTGTACCCTGTATAACTTCTCTTGGTTAGGAGTCTCTTTTTAAGCTTCTCAATAAACACGTAGTAGTACCATGACACCTGTTAATGTAATGGAAAAACCGGTAGTAGTAGATTACTTCTCTCCTTATGTTTTTTCGAGACCCTTCTGGAAAACAATTTATGTATGGTAAGATTAATTTTTGGGGTGTGCGCGACTTACCATACATTTAGCCATAGTTTCTAGAACGTTCCAGTTTGTGCTAGCAACAAGTGGAGAGATCGATCGAAATGCTGTAGGGTTGTCTATTTAAACACGCTTGCTGGCAGCCAAAAACTCTACACACGGCCATTGAGTTCCCTTTTGACAGCCATCATTAGAAAAGTACAAACACAAATTACACAATTACATACACAATGGATCAAACAGAATTTACTGACCGTGCACTCGCCATCATCACTGATGCCCAGAAGTTGGCCGAAGACCACGCTCATCCACAGTTGCTGCCAATCCATTTGCTTGCTGCCTTCTTCTCTAAACCAGAAGACGGCTCAGTAAACTACATACAGACACTCTGCGAGAAAGGTCGCTTCGACTACCAGCTCTTTGAGCGTACTGTCAACAAGACACTTGTTAGAACTCCATCCCAATCACCAGCACCATCACAGGTGACTCCATCATATGCTACTGGAGAAGTCCTCAAGAAATCCACTAAGTTCAAACAACAACAGAAGGATTCCTTTGTAGGCCAAGATCACATTCTCCTCGCCCTGCTCGAGGACTCTTCTATCAAGTCCGTCCTCAAAGAGGCCTCTATCACCGAAGAAGGTCTTAAGCAACAAGTTTTATCCCTCAGAGGAAACCAGAGAATTGACTCTCGCTCTGCCGATACTAACCAGGAACTTGAGTACTTGACAAAATATGCCATTGATATGACCGAACAGGCCAGACAGGGTAAGCTTGATCCTGTGATTGGAAGAGAAGAAGAGATCAGATCGACCATTAGAGTTTTGGCCAGAAGAATCAAGTCAAACCCATGTTTGATTGGTGAGCCAGGTATTGGTAAGACTGCTATTATTGAAGGTGTTGCCCAGAGAATTTTAGAGAATGATGTCCCTACCATTTTGCAAGGTTGTCGCTTGTTCTCATTGGACTTGGCCGCTTTGACAGCCGGTGCTAAGTACAAGGGTGACTTTGAAGAGAGACTCAAGGGTGTTCTCAAAGAGATTGAGCAGTCCAAGACGCTTATCATCCTGTTCATTGATGAAATCCATATGCTTATGGGTAATGGAAAGGATGATGCTGCCAACATCCTCAAGCCAGCTTTGTCGAGAGGTAACTTGAAGGTTATTGGTGCTACTACCAACAATGAGTACAGAGCTATTGTTGAAAAGGATGGTGCGTTTGAGAGACGTTTCCAGAAGATTGATGTCAAGGAGCCAACTGTTAGAGAAACCGTTGCCATTCTCAGAGGCTTGCAACCAAAATATGAAATCCACCATGGTGTCAGAATTTTAGACTCAGCATTGGTTTCCGCTGCTCAATTGGCTAAGCGTTACTTGCCATACAGAAGACTCCCAGATTCCGCTTTAGATCTGGTTGATATTTCTTGTGCCGGTGTTGCTGTTGCCCGTGATTCCAAGCCAGAGGAGTTGGACCACAAGGAGCGTCAGTTGCAATTGATCCAGGTTGAGATTAAGGCTTTGGAGAGAGACCAGGAGACTGACTCAACTACTAAGGAGAGACTGAACCAGGCTAGACAGAAGGAACAGTCTTTGGAAGAAGAGCTTCAGCCATTGAGAGAGAAGTACAACATGGAGAGAAAGGGCCATGAAGAGTTGACCGCTGCCAAGAGAAAATTGGACGAGTTGGAGATTAAGGCCACTGATGCTGAGCGTCGTTATGACAATGCCACTGCTGCTGACTTGAGATATTTTGCCATTCCAGAAGTTAAGGAGAGAATTGCCGAGTTGGAGAAGCAAGTCGCTGAAGAAGAAGCTCAGTCTGGTGCTGGCTCCCTCATTCAGAATGTTGTTGACAGTGACACCATTGCTGAGACTGCTGCCAGATTGACTGGTATTCCAGTCAACAAGTTGACCGAATCTGAGAATGCCAAGTTGATCTCTATGGAGAAGGTGCTATCTAAACAGGTTGTTGGACAATCTGAAGCTGTTAAGGCTGTCGCTAATGCCGTGAGAATGTCGAGATCTGGTTTGGCTAATCCAAAACAACCAGCATCCTTCTTGTTCCTTGGTTTGTCAGGTTCTGGTAAGACAGAGTTGGCCAAGAAACTTGCCGGATTCTTGTTCAATGACGAGAACTCGATGATCAGAATCGATTGTTCTGAGTTGATGGAGAAGCATTCTGTATCCAAGTTACTTGGTACTACCGCTGGTTACATCGGTTACGAGGAGGGTGGTTTGTTAACTAATCAGTTGGCAAGAAAACCATACTCTGTGATCTTGTTCGACGAAGTGGAGAAGGCTGCTCCTGAAGTCTTGACCGTCCTCTTGCAGTTGCTTGATGATGGTAGAATCACTTCTGGTCAAGGTAAGGTTGTCGATGCCTCCAACTCTGTTGTGATCATGACATCCAACTTGGGCTCCCAGTACATTGCTGCCCAACAATCTGCCAAGATTTCTGATGAGACTAAGGGTTTGGTCATGGCTGCAGTTCGGGGCCACTTTAGACCTGAGTTTATCAACAGAATCTCCTCTATTGTTGTATTCAACAAGTTGTCGAGAAAGGCTATCCACAAAATTGTTTCTATCCGTATTAAGGAGATTGAGCAGCGTTTCGCCGCTAATGACAAGAACTACAAGTTGGAGCTCACTGACGAGGCTGTTGACTACTTGGCTCAGAATGGATACACGGAGGACATGGGTGCTAGACCATTGAATCACTTGATTGACAGAGAGATCTTGAACAAGCTAGCAATTTTGGTGCTCAAGGGACAGGTACATGATAAGGAGACTGTTCATGTTGTCAAGAAGGATGACCACCTTGAAGTGTTACCAAACCATGAGGCTACTACTACTATAGATGATGATATGGATGTTGATGTCGATGGTTGGTCAGACGTTGACGATGATGATGTGTTGCAAGATAAGGTTGAACTTGATTAATTTATATGAGTTTTATGAGTCTATTATGAATGATTGATTCTTAAATAAATGTGATGTATTCACTCAATTGAGGAACGAAGGGCAAATGCTGTAGTTATCAAGTACACACAATAAGGTCACTGTCCCGGTCATGGCGTCAGGCTTAGCTCTATCACAACAAAAGGTGGAGTACTAAAATCATCGTGGATTGACATAGGATAACATATATATAATAAAAAAAACAAGAGCAGAAGAATATCAAAGAGTTAACTGAGAATGGGATGGTGTCAGCATAGAACATTATACACTCTGTACCACCAAGAACTGGTTGAAATTCTCTCGTGCTCATATATGATTTCCTGTTTGAGCAGCTCCATATCAAAGTGTCTTCTTCCTGTATCGAGGTCCATCTCTTCCAGTTTTATGAGAAAGACCCAGTTCCTTTTGTAGATCTTATGGGCAAAGTAGAGGACAATAAATATACCCAAAGACAGGAAAACTTCAAAGAACGACTTGGCATCAGCTTTAGCTTTAGGAAAGAGGGCCACCCAAAACTGTCCCATAACGACAATGGAATTCATAAAGACGCCATAGACGGATCCCCACATGCCAAGTGGGGCAACAAATGTAAGCTCATCGTTGCTTCTTCCTTGTAAATTCAAAGCCTGTTTGAATCTGATGTGAGTGAGGCAGATACCGACCCAAGCAAAGATGGTTGATAACGAAGTGATAGCGAGCAACCAGACAAACACTTCGGATTGTTTATCAGAAGCAGCGACGAATGCGATCAATCCAAAGAAGAATGTGACAATAGTAGCGTACAATGGTCGACCCGTTCTATCGACATACGACAAGAACTTTGGAGCGTGGCCAATGTCGCCAAGAGATGCCAGCACACGGGAAGTGACGTAGACTGAGGAGTTTGCAACCGACAAGATTGCAAACAGGATTATGACGTTCATTAATGATGGCAGACCCTTGATGCCTGCGTTCTGGATCGAGATGACAAAGGGGGAAATTTCAGCGTAGGAATCACCCGTTGTGAGTCTAGACTCGGTATATGGGACAAGACAGCCAATGATGATGAGTGTTAGCACGTAAGACAGTGTAATGACCCAAAAGGTGCGCTTTGTTGCTCGTGGGATTGTTGTTCTTGGGTCCTCAGTCTCTGCAGCGGACATACCAATGACTTCGGTACCAGCAAAGGAGAATGCAGCTGTCACCAGAACGGAGCAGACACCTTTGAATCCGTGGGCAAAGGCACCTGGGTTGTGCCAATACCTTCCACCAATGTAACCACCTTGAGGGCCACCACCGCAGATGAGCACGATTCCGAGGATGAAGAATCCAACGATTGCGAGGAGCTTGACGATACCAAAGAGCACCTCTGACTCTGCAAAGTGTCGCACGTGAAGGAGGTTGAGGGTGACAATGAACACGTAGAGCACTGCGACCCAAACATCAGCATTAATGTCTTTTCTCCAGAAGCGTATTGTGATAGCTGAGGCAACAAGAGTTAAGGGCAGTGAAACAACCCACTGAACGGCGTAGCACCAACCAATGGCGAAACCGAGCGAAGTGTCTAAGAACCTTGTGGCGAGTGTAATGAAGCCACCGGTCACAGGGAATGTCACGCAGAGCTCAGCGAGTGCCATCATAGTGGTATATATCATCGTGCTCATGACGGTCCATCCAATTACGAGGGCAGCTGGGCCACCCGTTGCGAGTGAACTTCCAGAGTTGACAAAAAGACCTGTTCCAATGGTGGCTCCTATAGCGATCATGAGCAAATGCCGGGTCATCAGTTGTTGCTTGAGCTGTGTCTTTGACGAGTTTATGGCGGCCTTCTGGACATCTGTGAGACTGTTGTCATCCAACTTGATCTGTAGCTTGGAGACGAAGACGTTTGAGGCAAATGACGGGTCTTCTTCCTGTGCTGGTTTAAATGAGTTCTTGAAACGGTTCCAGTGCGAGTGCACGGGCTCGAGCCCTGAAGTCTCCGAAGAGAATGGGTCCAGCGATTCCATGCGTGACATTGTTTATCTTCTCTATTAAAATTTGTGGAAAGTGGAAAGGTCAAGGACGAAAGCCATTCAGAAGAAAAGAAAAAGGTATAATAATAAATATGGAGGATGGACAAAAAGAAGGGGAGGGAAAAAAGGGGGGAATGGATAACAAAACGTTAGCTGGGCATAAGAATATCCCAAAAGCAAAGGAATGTACAATGACAACCACAGGGAACAAAAAGAACGTTTTCTTTATATTTTTTTCTTTCTTTTTTTTTAATACTGTTTTTTAGGATTATTAATTTTTAAGCACCCCCTTGCATGCAGCTAGTAGATAAGCGCGGTGTTCTTTTTTACTCCCCCCCCCCAAACGAAGAGATTTAATATCGAGAAGACAAAAAAAAGAAGTAGAAACAAAAGACAATCAGAGAAACAGAAGATGATTGTGTTGTTGTTTTTATCGTATTTTGAGATGGAAGTTACCAATAGAAGGAGAAGAAGAAGCTCTTAATAGAAATAAATAAAAGAAAAAGAATGACCCCATTGTGTTGCGTGCCGTTTCACACAACAACGCATCTCTGATTAAGAAAATTCGACCCGCACTCGAAAAATGATTGGATCGGAAAGAAATAATTCGCGAAAAAGAAGTGGGGGAGGCAACACATTGTACTTATACACAATACATTTAAAGGTATTATTATATTTGTTAGTAAACTTCTTGATCATAGAGAAGAAGAGCATGACAATTGGAACATTAGTAATCTTCATTTCCAATTAGAACTGGTGTTATATTTTTTTCTTTTTTTTTTCCTTTTTTCTTCATTTAAAGTTGTCGTAAGAAGGTTGCGTCGTACCTACTTAGTAAGATAAATAGTAAGAAAAAGTTATTGATAGAATGATGGTGGATAGTGTTTCATATACACCTAGTAGTATCATATAAATGGAAGGTGCGGGTGTCATTACACCTGTACACCAATTGCTTCATTATCTTTTTTCTTTTCTACTATGCTTAAATGTACGGCTCTACCATGGAATTTATACAGCTGCACTGCACATTCCAGACTACTTAATGTTTTCGACATTTTACATTCTCTGTGTAATCAGTCATAAATATTATAATTTAAAGTTTAATTCGTTATTTTACATTAAAATCTAAAATAAAGAAGTATCAAGAAACATCATAGGATAAATTTAAAGCGTATGTCCCGATCGTCCTTTGGGTTTTCATCCTCCATGTATTCCGCCTCTTTTAGTAACTCATCCCTCTTCTTGTTCAGCCTTCTAAAATTCCACATTGGGAACAGCACAAGGGGGAATGCCACACACGTCAACGCCATGGCAATCTTCAACCCCTTAAGGTACCTTGGCGCCGTGTCAGCCGTATAAATTTGACCAGCTAGCACACCAGAACAACTTCCAATCGACGTGATCATACCTCCCATGGTGGCACGCTTGTAGTGGCCAGCATTGTTGTTGTTGGCCCACATGATACTCAAGGCAGAGCAGACATAGATGCCTACACCAATCAACATACAGCCAAAGTATCTCACACCCAGAGTGGAGCAGGTGATGAGCAAAATGTATCCAACTAGCTCAAAGGCTAAGCCAATAATCAGGAACCCTCCACGATGACGGTACTTGTCTGAGAAGTACGCCACTATCACAAACGAGATCAAAGCTATGAAGTAGAATGGGATCGTGAGTAGCTGGGTCTCGTACTTGTTGTATCCCATGCCTCTAATGATGGAGGGAAGAAATGTCGAAATACCAAATAGCGTCAAATCAACACAAAATTCGTAGCAGCAGATGCTGACATTGTTGATATCCACCAAGCTGCGTCTCACTTCTGACCATGTGAACTTCTCATCGTGGTAGAAATCAGGGTATGAAGCCAGTCTGATCTTCAGAACTTCCCTCTCCTTCTCATTCAACCACCAAACAGTTGTGACCTCGTTAGGAAGCATAATGAAAAGAATTGGACAAGAAACAATAGTCATGGCACCCTCAATGGCAAACAGCCATCTCCATCCTTCCCATCCATGAGCATTGATCTTGATCAGCCCATACGCCAACAAGCCACCAAACGCACCGGCCACGGCACTGGCACTAAACACGATGGATGCTCTCTTGGCCATCTCCTGTCTAGTGTAGAGCATCCCGAGATACACGTTGATGATTGGCATGATACCGGATTCAAAGAATCCCAAGAGGATACGACAAGCCAACAACGAGTGATATCCAGTAACAAAAGAAGTGCACAAGCAGACAATACCAAAGCACACCATGAGCGAGGTCAGAGAGATCTTGATGCCCACGTACTTCAACATCAGTGCAAATGGAGTCTCAAACACAACATACGTCACAAAGAGCAGTGACACAGCATTACCATACTGATTACCAGTGAGCCCCAAGTCCTCAGACATGCCAGCGGCCTCGGCGTTACCGATATTGGACTTGTCCAAGTTGGAGAAGAGATAGCAGAGACAGACACACGAAATTACGATGTAGTCAAGCTTCCTCAGAACTTGTTTCTCAATTATTTTGAAAGCCGGGTCATCTATCGTTAGCACCCCTGTGGGTGTCTTCACTTTCTCCTCTGAGAGAACAGAGGTGTCGTCTTTTGGTAGCTCTGGCGATTGACTCATTGTATGGAAAGGAATAAGCCAGCGAATCAAGGCACTATCCTTAAATGAATGAGCTGCGGGTGAAAAAGTGAGGTTATTTAGTTATGACCTGTATATAACTCCGCCGTATATTCATGACTGACTAAACGACAAAAAAAAAATTTCTTTCCTCGGGGTCCTGTGAGATTCACTCATTCATTTACGTGGTGCTACTAATTAGGAGGTCGAGAACCATCTGATGCCTCTTTAGAAGTAGTTGTGTCCGTGGTTCTAGTGAGTGACACTGTGGCTGAGAAAGAGGGCCTTACAGTTATTGACACTACACAAGGTGCCATACATACATAGTTAACACCTCCTAAAAAAGTGTGCCACAAACACCCACCAGTCATGACCTGCATAGAATGGGATGTCGCCCCCATTGGTGACTGAATGGGGGCTTGCGCGAATTCATATTGTCCGCGCCGCAGTTAGGGCTTTAGCAGAATTTTTGCTTTACCTTTTCATGACATCATCGCTCCCCCTCTTTGCTTCTCAGATTTTGTCTTACTTTATTCGGATTTAGCGCTAGTAAATCGGGTTTCAATACGAATCAGTCTTAAAAATAGATAATAGAGAGCTTTCTTTTGCTTATTTTTTTTCCATAGCTGGAAAATACGTAACCAATTAGGCGTTCGGCGCATCCTCAGATATTCCCATAACTTATCACCTTTGCAGCAAGCACAGGCTGCTTTTTGCTTTAATTTTTTTTCTCCATCTCTCATCTTCGCGCAACAAGACCGAGACCCAAGCCAACACCGCCAACATAGAGTACGTTCATTCACAACGTCTATGCTTCAACCCACAATTACTCACACGGCGGTCTTTCTGATCGGTATTCCTTGCACTCAGAGCTACACATACATCCAACTCCTAGCTTAACCGCCCAGTTGCTCATCGTTCACGCCCCACTCATAACGGAGGTCAGGAAAACGGCAGATCAAGAAAAGAAGAAAAAAGCTTCACAAAAGCATCCACCTCTCATCAATGGACGCCAGGAAGGTCCTCAAGGGAGGCTTCTTCAGGTCTCTGACAGGCTCCTTCAAATCCCCGAACAATGACAGAGAAAAGATTGATGCTGCCAGCCTCACTGATGACCCAGGGAAGCAGCAGCTAATCAACGATCTAAAGAGAGGATCACCACCACAACGAACCAAGGCTGCAGATGTTCTCGCTGACTCACTATCCGAACTACCGCCTTCAACAATTCCAGATGTTTGGTACTGTGCCAAAGATATGATTTCGCCTAATGCTCAACACCAAGTGCGACATGCTGGGTTGAAATTATTGTCTCAATGTGTTTCGTTCCCTTCTGACGACCCTGAACCGAAATACATTTATTTCAGTGATGCTTTGGTCAACTGTCACTTCACCAAAGATAAAATCGACACAAACTTTATACAATTCCTCCATATCATCAAGGTTATGACCGATAATGGCTACTTCATTCAGCACTACCAGGAATCCTTTAAGAAGCCATTGCTCGAGTGGTTTATCAGCGCTTTGGCACCTACAGAAATGGCAAGAAACAGAACAGCACTGGAACTTTTCACTTTTATCATCGATTGTATCAAATCTGGCCTCTTCAGTACCGATTCACAGGAAGAGGCAGCTACGCATACCAAAGAACTCTTGTCTGTCACAATAAAACTGGCATTAAAGACATCGGATAGAGAGATTCTCGAATCTTGCATACAGCTAGTTGATAACATCATCACAATCCAGTCAGTTCCGGAGCATATGATTTATGAGACACTGGAGGTTATCTGTGGAGCAGCAGTTCTGGACATGAGCTATTTCGATCTCGGTACAACCGTGGTAATGAATATGATAAACAGAATTGAAGCCACTGTGGTGTTCTCTACATTATTCGACCTGATGCTTTGTAAGAGGAGTAAAGGCGAGAGAAACATTAATGGCTCGATCGGTGCTATCAGAATTATGGGATTCTTGTTTCCAAAGTTTGCTTACCAGATCAGCACTCACACGTTGTTGGCAACTCTTTGTGAACTTGCCAGTTGGAACAAACCAAATGTGAACATAGAGATACTCAAGTTCACTAATGAGAAGTTGTTGGACGGAATGACCCTTGATCACATTGGTACCAAGCAATGGGACATTGAAGACGCTTCTGTCTTGTCCCTTTTATCACAGATGTCAAAGAGCCTAACGAATGGTGAAGACGCTGAAGTATATAAACTTGTGTTGGTCCAGTTGCAAGGTCTCTCTGAGGCCTCGAGATACCCTGGGTCAATAGAGAAATTGATTGAGTATTTCATTGAGAATGCTAAATACTTGTCTGCTAGAGGCTGTCTTGATGTTTTGAGGTATTACTCAAGAGAGAGTTTGTGTTCTCCTCTAAATCCAAATTGGAAACAAAATATCGATATGATCCTCTCTACTTTTTTCTTCAATGACTCCAACGATCTCACAGTGAGAGTTGCTTGTGTCAGACTACTTTTGGATGTCTTTAACTCCACTTTGTTGACGAAGGATGATGATGCAGCATCGTTGGAGGTTGCTGAAATAGTGATGAATGCTTTGACCAAAGAAAACACCATTGAAGTCATCAAAGTTTTCACTGACTATTTCCTCGAGACATTGCCACTAATACCAACGTCACTCTATCAAAGTCTTATCGACCATTCCTTCCTCCCAAGAATGGTTATTGCTCAGAGGCGTAAGTCTACTTTGGCTGTTTCAGTTCTGGGTGCCAGTGACAAGTCCCGAGAGAATACTATGTTCTCAGATAAGACTGCTCATGAGGTTACAAAGACACTAGTTACACTGTTTACTCGCTGCCTTGACTTTGATGGTCGTAAGGCTGCTATGACTTATGATATGTTGATTGATATTGCCAATTATGCCTTGTCCAAGAAGAATGTTGACCTTTTACTCATAGCCTCCAGATTGTTTGTCAGGATTAGAGTTTCTGCCTCCAAGCAGGTTTATTTGACTGCTCCGAAGGATATGGACGGTCTTTCTGCTGCTTTTGCTAGAAACTTGAACTTGAGAAAAGTGAAAGAAACAAAAGTAACCAACGTGACTCTTGACGAGAAGTGGACTTACCCGGAAGAGATTGATTACATCCCTGACCAGTGCTTGGATAAGCCATCCCAAGACTTAACCATTGTCGACAACACTTCTGACAAGCTTGTCACTACACCTGCTATAGATATTTCGAAGTGGTTAGCTGTGGTCATTCACGTCTTGGAGGATTGTCCTGACTGGGAGGTATACTCCTTTGTTTATGCACACTTCTGTCCACAACTATCCAACATCACTCTCTTTGAGTCTTGTGGAGATGGTATAAGAAGGTTCAGATCTCTTGTATGTGACCAGCTACAGTTGAAATTACCTTCAACCTTGAAGATACCGAAAAACATGAATAAACAGGATTTGCAAGTGGCTTTGGTCCGAAACTTCACCCCATTGGTGTCATACCATGGTATCTTTTCCAAGCAAGATGAGGATGAAATCATCTCCGCGTTGCTTGTTGGTTTGTCTTCTTGGGAGAAAACGGCTATCCCATGTATCCATATCTTGACTGTTTGTTGCTACGAGTTACCATTGTCCATCAAGAAGTTCATTTCCGCTATTTTGACCAAGCTTCAGACTAGAATATCAAGCGCTTTCGCCAGTGCTCATATCTTGGAGTTCTTGTTGTCCCTGTCTTATATACCATCATTGACTTCCAACTTTACCGTTGATGAGTTTAAGAGAGCCTTCGGTATCACGTTCAAGCTCATCCAATACGCTCATGATATCAGTGAGGTAAAAGAGAACCAACATCAAGGTGTTCTGTCACATGGTGCTGAACTCGCTGCTGAACTTATGCCATCTACAGAGTCCCTTGAGATTACCCCAGTCATCTCTTCATATCTTTTATCTCTTTCTTATGATGTTATTGCTAACTGGTTCTTGAACATGAAACTCAATGACAGAAGAAAGTTGTCCTCATTCATCATGAGGAACTTGATCATATCACAGAGTAACAGGGGATCTGAAATCAACAGCCAGAACATGTCTTTCTTGGATCTGATCACACGGTTTACTTACTCTGATTTGGAGTTAAAGTTCAGTCCAATAAGCCCGAAGAAGTTCTCTGATGATGTTCCAACGTTGAGCTCGAAGTGGGTCTATGGAAACAGCATTGTCGGTATCGAGACTAATTCCAGGACTGGTGAGTCTACTGTATCTGTGAGAAGGGCTTCAGGATCCACAGTGTTCCAGATCATCCCTGATGAGTCTATGATCCCAGTTTACACGAACCAGCTACACTCAAACAATGAAGATGGCTTGTTCACTGCCAATTACATCCTCTTGCAACTTTTGATGCACTCTGATCCAATGTGTTCCAACAAGCCAGTTCCAATTCCAGAAGATGCTTCTTTTATCAGATCCCTAGCCAACTTTGACAGAATACCAGTTGTTGAGTTCCACAAGATTGGTTTACTCTACATTGGCTACAACCAGTCAACAGAACATGAGATTCTAAGCAACAGTAAGGGATCACCAGAGTTTGATGATTTCTTGAACAAATTTGGAAGACCAATTCAGTTGAAGGGTTGTAAGAGCTTTTACGTTGGTGGTCTTGATACTGAGAATGACACTGATGGCGCTGTTGCCTATAGTTGGAATGATAAAATCCTCCAGGTAATATTCCACACTACTACATTGATGCCAAGCAGAAAAGATGATCCAAACTTCTCCGCTAAGAAGAGACACGTTGGTAACAACTACGTGAACATCTTTTTTGATGAATCAGGTTTACCATTTGACTTCAATGTGATCAAGTCACAGTTTAACTTTTTGAACATTGTGATTTCACCACACAGTATTTCATTTGACAAGTCTGTGAGTGCTGAGAAACCACATATCAAGAAGTACAGAGTCAAATTATATAGACGGTCCGGTGTTCCTGGTTTGTTTGCTACTTGTCATTTCAAGATCATTTCAGAGGAGAACTTACCAACGTTTGTGCGTACACTGGCTCTTGTTGCTGATCAGTTCGCCCATGTGTGGCACTCTAATGGGAAATATGAATCCAATTGGTCACACAGAATGAAACAAATCCTCCAAGTCAAGGAGAAGGCATCAAGGGTACATGAGGAGTTGAAGAATGAGCTGCGCAATGAGCACTCCTCAAACCAAAAGACTACCTCGGGGTCAGGATTTCTCTCTCAGATATCATCACATGGGAACAGTGATAGTATCAAGAGAAGCAACAGTTTGACCAAGCCTAGCAACACCAACCAGTATGAGTTCACTGATGATGACGACAACATTTTCTTCAAAAACTTGGAATTTACTTCCTTCACAAAGTAACCAAGACCACAACCCTTTCAAAATGTTTATTAAGACTTACATGATAATTTCTATTGGGTTAATGTTGTAGAAGCAGTTGTAGTACCACTACATTTGACCTTTACTTGAATATCGTTAAATAATAAATAGATTGTAGAGTATGTAAACAACAATTCCAAGACATACAAACCGCAGGAAAATTAAGAAAACAACAAACCTCTTTTTTTCAAAGACTTAACACCTCTCCTGATCCATGCAAATAGCAGATGCCTTATTTCTGGGACATCTTGTTCAAAGCGGAACCAGCCTTGAACCACTCAATCTGCTCAGCGTTGTAAGTGTGGGACAATGGAGTCTCCCAAGCCTCGCCCTCCTTTGGATGAACTCTCAAGGTGAGGTTCTTACCTGGGGCCAACTCAGTCAAACCAAGAATGTCAACCTTGTCATCTGGGTTGATTCTGTCGTAAGCCTCTGGCTCAGCAAAGTTCAATGGCAAGAGACCCTGCTTCTTCAAGTTGGTCTCGTGGATACGGGCAAAGGATTTGGTGATAATGGCGAAACCACCGAGGAATCTTGGCTCCAAAGCAGCGTGCTCTCTGGAGGAACCCTCACCGAAGTTCTCACCACCAATAACAACCCACTTGATACCAGCATCTCTGTAAGAACGGGCAGTGTCTGGAACACCAGAGTACTCACCAGTGTAAACGTTTCTGACGTTGTTGGCCTTGCCGTTCTCAGCGTTGATAGCGCCAATCATGTAGTTGTTGGAAATGTTCTCCAAGTGACCACGGTACTTCAACCATGGACCAGCCATAGAGATATGGTCAGTGGTGGTCTTACCAAGCGACTTAATCAAAATTGGAAGGTTCAAACCATCCTTACCATCCCATGGCTTGAATGGAGTCAACTTCTGCAAACGGTCAGACTCTGGGGAGATCAAGACCTCAACAGCGGAACGGTCAGCTGGTGGAGCCTGGTAGGTGTTCTCACCAGGGTCATAACCACGGACTGGAAGAGAGTCACCAGATGGTGGCTTCAACATGAACTCCTTGCCATCGGCACCAACAAGAGTATCAGTCAATGGGTTGAATCTCAAGTCACCGGCAATGGCGAAGGCAGTGACCAACTCTGGGGAGGCAACGAAAGCGTGGGTCTCTGGGTTACCATCGTTTCTGGAAGTGAAGTTTCTGTTGTAAGAAGAGACAATGGTGTTCTTGTCACCCTTTTTGATGTCCTGACGGTCCCATTGACCAATACATGGACCACAAGCGTTAGCCAAGACGACACCGCCAAAGTCCTCGAAGGTCTTCAACTGACCGTCTCTCTCAATGGTGGCTCTAATCTGCTCAGAACCTGGAGTAACAGTGTAGAGGGTCTTAGCCTTCAAACCGTGCTCAGCAGCATCCTTGATGATGGAAGCGGATCTAGTCATGTCCTCGTAGGAAGAGTTGGTACAAGAACCAATCAAACCAACTCTAACGTCCAATGGCCAGTCATTGGCAACAGCAGTCTCCTTCATCTTGGAGATTGGGGTAGCCAAATCTGGGGTGAATGGACCGTTGATGTGTGGCTCCAAGGTGTTCAAGTCAATCTCAATAACCTCATCATACTCACAACCCTCATCGGCCTTGAGGAAGTCGTTCTTGTAGAGGGAGGCAAACTCGGCAATCTGGTGACGGCCGGTAGCGTTCAAGTACTCAACCATAGACTTGTTGAATGGGAAAACGGAGGTAGTAGCACCGATCTCGGCACCCATGTTACAGATGGTACCCATACCGGTACAAGAGAAGGTCTCCACACCGTCACCGTAGTACTCGACGATCTTACCAGTACCACCCTTGACGGTAGTGATACCAGCAAGCTTCAAGATAATGTCCTTTGGAGAAGCCCAACCGTTCATCTTACCGGTAAGCTTAACACCAAGAATCTTTGGAGCCTTCAACTCCCAAGGCAAGTCAGCCATGACATCGACGGCATCAGCACCACCGACACCGATAGCGAGCTGACCAAGACCACCAGCGTTTGGAGTATGGGAATCAGTACCGATAATCAAGGCACCTGGGAAGGCGTAGTTCTCAAGAACAATCTGGTGAATGATACCAGAACCTGGCTTCCAGAACCCAATGTTGTACTTGGCAGTAGCAGTGGCCAAGAAGTCGTAAACCTCCTTGTTCAAGTCGATGGCACGAGCCAAATCCTTAGGACCACCAGCTTGAGCCTGAATCAAATGATCACAGTGGACGGTGGTTGGAGTAGCGACAGAAGGCATACCAGCAGACATGAACTGGAGAATGGCCATCTGAGCAGTAGCATCCTGACAAGCGACACGGTCAGGTCTGAGCTTCAAGTAGGAGACACCACGCTCAATGTCCTGTCCATGTGGGTCGTCCAAGTGACCGTAAAGAATCTTCTCAGCGTATGTCAAAGGTCTTCCGAGTCTCTGCTTGACAATCTCGACGTTCTCGAGGTGCTTCTTGTAAGCAATGAAGGAGTGGTCTTCAAGCAAGTTCTGGCCAACCTTTGAGTCCCTGGTGATGGATCCAGCGGTGGCAAAGCCACGTCTAGCTGTCTTCAATGTGTTGCGAGCAGCCAACATTCTGAGTGTATGTTTAGGAGTGTTTGTATGCTCTGCTGTTTCGTCAAAAAAGAAGTGAGGGGAAGAGAAAAAAAGGGCGATTCTTGGTGTTGATATAAGTGGGCGGCCCCGTCAACTGCTACCAGGTGCTACGGGCCACACTGAGGGTCATTCAACAACGCGATGAGTTGCGTTTTCTCGGGGAAGTAAAATCAGTGCTGAAAAGAGTTAGCGCTGTAATGAAGTGGCCAGATAAATGCCATAATCAGATAATTGATACTCTTCTGAATCGAATGGTATAGCTTTTATCTCGATCAATGCAGAGCGGTACCCTTCTATTAGAGCCATCAGCTACTAGGTAATCACTATTTACGCATACATGATTGGCTTCTCGCGACTGTAAGATCCCGATTTCCCAGGGATCGCAAGCCCAAACTTGCACGACTTTCGCGCTGCCGAGAGCCTGGGGCCACCGGTCCGAGTTCGGGAAAGCTCATTGCGCCCATGGCTGTCCCTGACCTTTGGCAGCCCTGTGATTGGCGCGACCCTTCACGGCGCCGGTTGAGACCTGGACTCCGTACAAACTTTCTCCAGGCTTACGGCGTTGCTTGTGCTGGTGCTCGGTGGTGATATTGTTACATTCACTATACTTGCTTTCTCATCCCCTTGTCAATCCCGAAAGCGTGGGGTGGACAACTATATACTTTCTTGTCAATGCCTTTCTTATTTGTCTCTTTGCACTCATTGATACTGGTGTTGTGCATTATGGAAAGGCATGACCTGAAGATGTTTGACACCAGTCAAATGGGCGCTGGATCAATGGCACGTTAATCAAACTCGCATACTTTATTTCCAGGCTCAAGGACGACCGGGGGTCCTTGTACATAGAAGCTAGATGTTAGTAGTCGTATTGTCTCTTTTAATTTAATATACTAGGACAAAAGTGAAAACAATAAACTTAAAAAAACTATGGATACATGAAAGATCAGATGTCTTCCTCTCTTTTACAATCATGAAGTGA
The DNA here is from genome assembly GCA_030574135.1 of Petasospora petersonii. Taxonomy (NCBI): domain Eukaryota; kingdom Fungi; phylum Ascomycota; class Saccharomycetes; order Phaffomycetales; family Wickerhamomycetaceae; genus Petasospora; species Petasospora petersonii. The sequence continues at coordinate 280,810 of JAJMEM010000014.1, forward strand.
TTTTATTTCCAAGAGGACTCTGAATCCATTATCAAAAATCTCCTTAAACCCCCGTCCATGTATGATCAACCTCTGTGCTGTTTGTTCCTGACAGCCCAAAGATCGCGAACCCGTTTTTTTTCTTTGCTAGAATCTCCTAATGGCACCTGGACACCACAAGATGTCAGTATACGTAGAGACTTACAACACATTTTGATCCTCTGTTATTTCTTCTTCTTCAACACTTATAGATGTACCTCTTTTTATAACTTTGACTGTCTCGATTATTGAAGGCTAAACGAGGTAAATAGCCATGAAAATGAATGACGGCAAATCAACACACAAATAAAGTCAGTTTGTACTCTCTAGGAATTGTTAGGAAATTTCAAAAGCTCTGTAATCAACAGCCTTTTAGTCTTCTCCTAGTGTTTCATTTCTATCGTGCATAGATATAGACCTATTTCCTAAGCAAATAATGTTTAAAAGAGGAAATTATGAAATGACCTTAAATCACTGTTAAGTATCATTTCTTCTCTACGATTCTCTATCATAACTGAGAAAAAAAACATAAACACACACAGAATGCATAATACACCACTATTCTTTCAGTGTCCTAACTATGATTGTTATCCATCTTGACTTCCACTCTACTGAACAGCATATTCCAATATGATCAACCCCACTAGATGAAATATGGCATAACACACCTGAACACCACCCTTTGATGACATAATCAATTTACATGCCACGGGTGTATTTCGCGAAGAGTTGGGGAAAGTCGACCTTTTGAGCGCCCCTTTTTTTCTGAGATAGTTCCGATACAACCTCAAAGCCCAAGGTTTCTTCGATCCACAGCAAACCCTTACTGTTCAATAAAGAGAAGATTTCACTTCAATTCACCACTAACGGCACCAAAAATACCTCGAAGTGATCTGCATTGTATACTGGTGTAGAAACAGTTTGAAGTTTGAAAATACCCCCAGAAATCCACCCAACAAAGACAGCACACAGCCCCTGACGTGAAAGTTCAATCGTCAACTCTACATACACTCACACAATGGCCAAAACTCTTCCATTCTGGACCAAGGCTCTTTATGAATATAAGTCTGACTTTGAGGATGACCTCAATTTCTCTGCTGGCCAGCTGATCAAAGTTACCGCCATTGAGGATGAAGAGTGGTATAGTGGATCTTATGAGGACAGCAACGGAAACACTCAGAGCGGTATGTTCCCTAAGAACTTTGTCAGTGATGCCATAGAACTGGAAGATTCGCTTGAAGAACACGAGCCTGAACCAGTGGAGGAATCCGTTCAGCCTGTGGCCGAATTTGAGGATGAAGAGGAATCTTCATCGGAACCGGAACTGGCCCCAGAGGCAGTCTCTCCTCCAGTTGCTCCAGTCTCTCTCCCAGATCCAATCGAGGTGCATAAGAAGGAGATTAAAAATCACGAACAGGATGAAGAGCCCGTGTCTGTCCCAGCTCCTCTCAAGACCAAGACTGCAACATTCGAGTCCACTTCCAACATCCCACTGCCAACGGCAAAGGTTGCCGAGCGCTCTCCATTGGTCAACAAGTCATACCAAGGTATTAAATCGTCCTATGTCCCACCACTTTTGGGAAAGCAGCAAACGTCGACGTTCAACTCTGACAACCATCACTCTTCGTATGTCCCACCAATGCTCGGCACCAACAAACCATCCAACACTCAAGAGAAAACCACTGCCTCATCATCACCACCTGCTCCCTCTGCTGTAGCTGACCACACAGAGGAGCCACAGGAAGAGGAGGGCCCTAAGTTGAGTTTGAAAGAGAGAATTGCTTTGTTGCAGAAACAACAGCAGGAAGAAGCTGAGAGGCAAGCCAACCTTCTCAAGCAGAAACAACAAAAGAAGGAGGCAAAGAAGCATTCTGCTCCGCCTACCACATCTTCATTCCCACCACCAGTTCCAAATGAGTCTCCTGAAGGTGAACTTTTACCATATATTGACCAGTCTGGAGCTCCAATTGAACATGGTAACGCAATTGCTGAGGACGAGGAAATCCTCGAGAATGAAGACTCCTCAGAAGCGGATGCGGCTCCTGTTGACCAGCATGCTCCCCAAGAGGAGGGAAAAGAAGAAGAACAAGACGACATTGATGATGATGATGAAGAGGAAGAGGACAATGAAGAATCTAGAAGGGCAGCTTTGAGAGAAAGAATGGCCAGACTTGCAGGTGCCGGTGGTATGTTTGGGGGAGGCTTCAACCCGTTCGGTGGTATTGGCGGAGGTACCGCTCCTCCTGCTCCTACTAAAACGAAGAAGACCAAGACTATCAAGGAAGAGGACTCAGACATTAACATTCCTTCTGCTCCTGTCCCAATCATGCCATTTACTAGCGGATCTGCACCTCCAATCCCGAAGACACTACAGAAGGATGTAGAAGAGGGTGAACTTGAAGTTGGAGATGAGGTTGTCTCAGAGACCGCTGAATTTCCAGCTCCAGTTGATGATACTGTGGATGAAGATGAGGTCACTCCTGTTGCTGATGTCGAAAGTGAGGCGCCGACTGTGAATAAAGAGTCCGTTGAAGCCGAAGAAGGTTTCCACTCTGCTGAGGAAGAAATTGAAGAAGAGGAAGAAACTTTGGCTTCGAAGCTTGCCAAAGTGGACCTTTCTGAACAATCACGTCCGACTCTCTCCGAATCTGCAATTGAAGGAGACGACGAGAGAGAGAAGGACACTTCTGAGGACGATTACACATTTTCAGATAGAGAACGTGAGAAGAAAGCCACACAGCTCCCACAGATCCCAACGCCAGTGCTCAATCGACACGTTGGTTCTGACTACAACACTGGCTACGAATCTGATGATGATGCCATTCCAAAGCCAACCCAACTAGATGAGTCTATGGAGACTTCCATGATGACTCTTGATCCACTGGCTGATCTCCCATTACCTCCTCAACATTCGATTCCACCTATCCCAAGTTCTCTCCCACCTGCACCAGTGCCGCAACCTGTTACAGCTCCAATGGCTCCTGTGCCACCTTCTGCTCCACCTGCAATCCCACCAGCTGCTCCTCCGGTACAATTACCACGGGCAGCCGTCTCTGAGACACCTACGAAAACTCGCCCACCACCACCTCCACCACCTTCCATCCCAGCTCCATTAGGGACTTATATTTCATCCCCTACGATTCCTTCCCCGCCTATCCCAGTTCCACCGCCAATTCCAACATCTGCTGCTCCAGAATCTCCATCCTTTGCTGAGGTGACACCAAACATGATTAGACGCACCACAACCGTCGATTCGGTGCGGTCTGGTTACTCTTTGCGCTCCATTGGTGGGCCAACTTCTCCTATAGACTTCCAGAACTCACCATCACTACCAAAGGTCCCAGCCCCAGGTAGTTCACCGTCGTTTCCCCAACCAGTTCCATCAATGAAGAAGGCTTCGACATTCACTTCTGATTCAAGGGCTTCTGTTTCCTCCAGAGGCGCCTCTCAGAGTGATGTCCTCGACATGGCCTCCGACTGGTGGTTGAAGTCTAATGAGTTGCCACCGTTCCTCCAAGCCAGAGTAGGGAAGGATTTGGTGTTTGAGTGCGATGAGGCAAAGGCTCCTAGAAGATGTGGTAAAGTTCTGATCTTAAAGGATTACTACGTGCTACACCAGGATAACTCACAAACTATCATTCACATCACCTATGAATCTCGTGATCCACATGGTACTGTGACAGTATCGCAGTCCACACAAGAGGCACCCTCTGTTGATAAAGCCAAATTGGAGAAATATGCTTCCCAGTACGGTATAAAGGTGTTTGAGGTTGCCAACAAGTTGGTTGGAACGACAATGACTCAGCCGTTTGTTCCTACTGTGCTGTCCAAAGTTCAGGGTATCCTTCCATGTGTGGGTCTCAAATCGTATGGTGCCACAATCTACTCCAACACCAACAACACTGAGGTCCATCAGGTCACTGACTTCGAGCCAGGTGACATCATTGCGATCAACAAGGCCAAGTTCCAAGGTCACAATAAACTTCGTCAGAAAATCATGTATGAGCTTGGCAATGCTGGTGCTCCATTTGCTGCTATTGTTACTGAGTATGACGTGGAGAAGAAAAAGTTCAGAGTCATCGAGCTGGATTCTCACAATAAGGTCAAGCAGACCTCTTACAAACCAAGTGACATGAAGAGTGGAAAGATTAAGGTTTTCAGAGTTGTGGGAAGAGACTATGTTCAGTGGTGAATGGTATTTCCTGTTCATCTGTCAGTGAAAGAGGAAAATTAAAACACTCGACGTAAGAAGCTAGTGACTATCTAGGGTTTATAGTCCAGGCAAGGCAACACCCTTCAGATATACTAATTTGCGGAAGCACTTATTTATCATTAAAACATAACATACTATTAACAGGACTCACAAGTAAGTATATCATCTCTGTAAATCACAAATGCAGGAGTTGCCAGTCTTCGGACAAACAACAATGATCCATCTAGTGCCCTTGGACGACTCCTTTGATAGTGCATTATACATTGATGACAGGAAACTTCTCGGGGTTGAATTTGAGGCTCCTCCAACCTTTCTCATCCATTCATCTCTCTGCTTCACTGATGTAATGGAGATCATATCCAAAACTTCATCCTTGATGGCATCAACAGCGTAGATTGGAGCATCAGACAAACTGTTCAGTACATTGAGACCAGTCTTCTTAGCTGATTCCTCAATAGACCACTTATCTTTCTTGTTGGACTTCTTATTGCTTCTTGTAGCGTCATTGGACACATAGACCACCTTCTGATCACCAGGTGTTAGAGACTGGCTCATACTGTTGGACAGACTCTCATCCGTGTCGTTATCATTGTTGTAAAAGTCCTGGCCACTTGAGCTTAGCTGGCTAGACATGGGTTTGTCAGATATAGAACTGCGTTTCTCACTAATCTCCTGCTGTAATAGAGAAATCAACTCGTCAAAGTCAACATCAACATCTGTGGATGTCTCAATGTTCTTCAGCTTTAAGGGTTTATACTTCTTCTTACTGCCATTATGGCTGGCCTGTTGCTTGACCAGAACAACCCAGTTAGCGCCGTCTCGTTGAGCCGCGGTCAAAATGTCTTCAATACCATGACCAGTTCTAAGCAAATCAGCGGAAATACGTTTGGACCAGAGTCTCTTCAATATATCAAGACTATAGGATTCAACAATATCTGAGCGACCAAGGCTGGCAACCAACACGTCACATCTCTTCGGATTCCACTCAATAACAGTCTCAGAGTCTTTGGCGTACTTCTTGGGCTTCAGTGACCCTCTTCTTGATCCATCATACCTCAAGTAGTTCCTCATCGAAGAGAAGATCTTTTCACAAGCGAGATTGAAACCAACAGCATGTTGCAAATGAGATCTGCCAGCAGATGGTCTAGAAAGGTATTGGATTAGCCCATCATATCTTCCACCAGCAGCAATGATAGATCTTCTGTTCTTCTCCTCATTCACCGCCTGGAACATGATACCATTCGTATAAAATGATGCATTGTAGTTACTCAACGGAGACACATAGATGGCAGTCTCAACACCAATCCATTTCAGATATCCTAGAACCTTGGATATGTACAACAGATAACTGTCAATTTTGGTCAATCGGGCACTGTCAACCATCAGCTTATGTAGTCTCATCTTAGCCTGCTCCAAAGAGAGTCGGAAGTCGAACTGTTCAAGGTCATGGAGAGTGGTCAAAGAGATGTTCAACTGGCTTCTTAACTCCTGCTTAGCCTCAGTCATAGTTTTAGTAAATCCGACTTGCGACAATGTGTTCATCACTATAGGTCTCTGAGCCTTATCAATGCCACAGTATTCAAAAATGATGTCAAGAATTCCACAATGGTTAACAACAAATGAGCTAGACTTCTTCTTGAAGATCGGGAACGACAATACGATCTCATCAATGACCTTAATGGTCTCAGCATCATGAAGTGGTAGATCCGAAGAGTCGTCACTAATGATATCGAAGTCAACCTCAGCAAACTTTGCGGGCTCAGAACTCGAGGATCCACCATCAGGTCTGTAGACATACTCTATTCTGAACACCTTCTGTAAGCTGCACTCATTTTTGGACAAGAATCTGGCCATGGGCAATGTCAAATCGTAAGCTAGTTGCAACACAGAACCAGTCTTATCCAACAGCTCATAAACATGGTGTTGAGAGTACAACGGTGACTTCGGGAACAAGAGCGGCTGGTCTCTGGTTTGAACAGCACCATGACTCTTAAAAACAGCGATAAGTTCATCCATCATCTGAGCATTGAGCAGATGGTTAGAGACATTAACCTGTGGTCTTGCTCGGTCGTACAACATATCGTTCGCCAAGTTGTATGGTTGGGAAAACAATGTCTCTCTTACCTGTTCCTGCCACGGTGAAGAAGGATTGGCCAAACTCTTCAAAGCTTCTTTAACGATCTGGTCCTGTTCCTTCACTGGTAACAAACCGGACTTGAGAAGTGAGTCAGCACTTGGTCTTGATTCTGGATTGTGGTTCAAAAGCTTCCAAATAATCTCCTTCTCCACGTTCTTATCTTGAGGAAAGTCCTTTGGGAACTCAACTGTTGGAAGTCTTAGGTTCTTGATAACATATACTCTTTCCATACCAGTGCTTAAACGATATACCATCTCAAAGAATATCACTCCCAAAGAGTACATGTCAACCTTCTCATCATAATTACCCTTACCAGTAAGAACCTCATTGGCGACATACAGGGTCGTCCCAACCTCAGACGTCAAATCCTCCGACATCAATGAACCCTTATCAGTTTTGGACAAGGTAGCAATAGTGTGATGGACATTCTTGGCAAGACCGAAATCACCAACCTTGATGTTTTTGGACTGATCAATATAAATATTGGATGGTTTCAAATCTCTGTGAATAATACCCTGAGAATGAATGTGATTTAAGGCCTCCAAAATCTCTCTGAAGAGTCTGAAGTACTCATCTTTCTGACCTTGCAAGACACCTTCCTTGATCAAATCAGACAACGAGTGATTCTCGCAATATTCCATTTGGATGAATAGAGTACTCATCATCTTGTTCTTGAACTTTGCTGAATTCATCAATCTTGGCTTACCATTGGAGTCCAGAGACGTCGTATCATCCTCAATCTCAGCTTGGTCATCCTCGTCAGAGTCGTTACCAAAGATTATCTCAGGGCCATCTTGGAATGAGTTGGAGATGAAATCTAAGGTATGACTTCTGTTGAAGCTCGGACGTTGAGGTGCCAGAGAAGAACTGGTAGTGTTGTCCGCACCACCAACGTAACTCGAACTCTCATCTCTATCCTCATCACTGTCATCAGAAAAGAACGGATCATCGTTGTTCTTGTAGTCATAGTCCTCAACCCAAGCAGCAAAGTATCTGACCACGTACTGATGGTTCAATCTAGCAAGAAGCATGACCTCGTTCAAAATGGAAGTCAGACGATCCTCAGCATGTCTAATCTTCTTGATAGCATAGAATCGGCCATCCAACTTGTTTCTTGCCTTGATGACTTCACCAAATGCACCTTTACCCAAGAATGCACTCTCTTCAAAATCATGGGCATATCTAGATAAAACACCATTACCGCCAGCTGAAGCAGTGTACGAGAACCTGGTATTACTGTTGAAGCTTCTTCTTCCTTTGTTGGAGTGTGATGAGCTGGCGGACATGGATAGCGCCAACGGATCTCCCCAATTGTCGTCACTCTGATTGATCCCTGGTGTCCTCAAGAGCAAATTTGGATTAGATTGATCAATATTGGTTCTTAAGAACTTAGATGGTAGAAGCTCCATTGGTGATGGTCTCTTTCTAGCCTTCTCATCCAGCATGCTCTTGATAAACTCTTTGATTGAATCATCAAGCGGCACTGAACTCAGGAAGTCACGTGGATCACTGTATGTCTTCAAAGTCTCCGATCCGGTAATCAGTTCAACAAACAAAACGCCCAAATCCCAAACATCCGTCTTTCTCTGTGGCTCAGCATTGTTCTTTAGCTCTGGTGCCTTCCATTCGCTCACTGCCAAACTGATATCATGATTAGATGTGCCATTTGGATGTTTCGTCAGCATAATAAGCAGTCTGTAACCATAAGTGGAGTGTTGGAGCTTAGCAGTAACGATACCTAAATCACTGTTTCTCACTAACGAGACTGTAGAGAGATTAATGTACTTATGAACCAAGCCATGTTTGTGCAGCTGCTCCAGTCCTTCAATCAACTGAATCATCCATGCTCTAGCAGAAGCAAGATTAGTGTACCTCACGGTATCCAAGAGGCTGTCAAGAGCGCCAAGAGATGAGTACTCTGTCAATAGTCTCACTGTGTAATATTTCTTACTCTGTCTGTAATCAGGTGGTTCAATCTGATAAGCATACAGCGTGGCAACATTTTCATGACGGAACTTCGAAAGGCTCTCAAGCTCCCTCTCCAAATCTTGAACTTCCTTCTTTCCTGGAAGTGTACCAAAAAATGGATTGTCCAGAACGATCTCAGTGGAGAGAAGAAGCGACTCGTCCTCGATCTTAGACACCTCCTTCTGATAGATCTTGGAGACAACAGATGTTGGATTAATGTATGGTTTGACAATAGTCTGCTTACCAAACGAGAGAAGTCCAGACGGCTTGGCATTGAGACAATTCAACACAGCCTTAAACCTCAGATTGATATTGTTGGCCAATCTTGCTGTGATGACCTGATCAAAGACGAAAGCCTGCCCCGAGTCTACCAGGGACTGCGGTGGGATCAGCAATGATTCGTCCAGATCCTCATTTTCAGTAGAAAGCTCTGTGTCATGGGGATCTCTGTTGCTTCTCTTCTCGATCTCTTTCTGAATCATGGTACGTTGAATTTCGAGGTTCTTCTTGCGTTCTGCTTCTTCTCTGGCAGCTTTCTTGCGCTCTTGCAGTTCGAGCTGTTCCTTCTCAGCTTTGATTCTAAGCAATCTCTCCTCCTCCAGGGAGTTTGTGTTAACCGTGTTCTGATACTCGTTCAGTTTCTCTTTGATGTGGTCTGAAACCTCATAAATCATCTCACTCCCGCTCAGTTCTTTTGTACGTTCCTTGATGAACTTTTCGAAATACTGGATCTGACTGGCAAGGACATGTTTGGTGTTCTTAATCTTGATGATAGGTGGAGACATTGGGTAAGTGGAGGTCATCTCGACATAAAGAGTCAGGGAGCAGCAAGGCTCGTCATCGATGTCCGACTTCAAGTGAAGCTCGAACTTTGGTGATGGCTTCTTGTTCCATGCCGACGTGGCATCTGTCTTGTCAACGTAATCCTCCATGTAGATTGAGGCAAGAACCTCTGTCTCGTTCTTCTGAACCTCGTAGTAGTCCTCCAAAGTCTTTCCTTTAAGCATCACTTTATGTGCCTGTTCCTCTCTGTAAAATCTGGTGTCCTCTCTTATCTCTTGTGTTTCGATGTAAATTGATCCGTAATGCGTCAATTAAAGTGCAATGATTACTGTAATAATATCCACTTTCCTCTTGAACAGTCTGTTGGTTGTTAGTATAAGATTAGAATCAGTATATGACACGTCACTCTTGAGAAAGAGAGAGCAAAAAGGGGGGTCAAGGTACCTACTTAGAGCTGCTCAAAATGACATCTTTGTTTGGCGGTTATCTTGCAGGCGTAAAAAAAATGATAGATGAGCAAAGTAGCTTTGAAAGAGCGGTTCGGTAGTAGTAGGGAGGTTAGTTGGTGTCACAAAGAGAGAGAATTAACTCTGGCGGGAAGACAGTGTTCTGCTGTGAAAAGTGCCTGTATTCTGGTAGTGGCGCTAACTTCAACACAACCAAAATCGGGGAGAGATCTGGAGAGAAGGTCGCGAACAAGGGGGATCAGGGTTTTTTTAAGAACAGGAGAGATCTTCTTGTGTAGTAGGGAGATTGGAGGGAAGAGGGAGCTACCACCAGTTTACTTTCTGAAAGCCATTACTAAGACATTGTAAATTGATTCTGTGAACTCCCTCGAGACGTCCACGGGAGAGTAATCTCTCGCTGCAAGTGTGAGTAATCGTAGGGTTGAGTCATCAGAAGCGCAATTCTTCAAAGCATACTACAGATTAGCAGTGAGTTAGGGCTACTATATGTACTTAATGACAGTCAATTGTAGAATATGGGATTCTTTTTGTTTCTTTTTGTATTCTTCCCTCCTTCTCCCCTTCTCAGTTTGTAGCTTGGTAACGGCTGAGCAAATGAGACTCCGAATCTTCTCCATTGTCAGCTTCATTAATTGCTGCTTTCTCGAGACCAACGTCACTGTCGTCCAGAAGTGGTTTAAATGGAACAGGACTGGTCAGGTCTGGGAAGTTTCTCTTATATGACCAGTAGGCGACAATAGCACCCAAACAACTACCCAGAACAACATCAATGAAGTGGTGTCTGTAGTCCTCAGTTCTGGTAAGAGCAATCAGAGCAGCACCTAAAGCTGGCACCATGGCGACAATCTTTCTCCAAGACCCACTCAGTGGATGCTCCGTAAGCAGCTGTCCCATCAACCAGAGTGACAGGTATCCCAAGCCAGAGAAGGCCGAGGAAGAGTGACCTGAAGGCGTTGTTCTGAAGCCATCAGCCAATCTGTCCAGATTCTTGGTGGTACAGACGTCCTTAGCAAACACCAGGATATCACGTGGAGCATCCTCTTTTGGGATACATCTAGCGATGAAGTCAGGTCTGTGTCTACCAATCCAGTTCTTCAGTACGTCTGTGAACAGCTCGTTAACAAAGAAAGACACAAAGAGACCAAGAAGAGAAATGTATGTCAAATAGAGCTTGTGTTGTGGGTGACCAATCACTAATGATACAGCAACAATGGCAACTATTGGACATACTAGGGAGTAAATGATATTCATCTGGTTTGGAACACGTTCATGCTCGGCGAATGGGTGGTTGATTGAGACGTCGCTGATGACGAATTGTCTTTCAAATGGTGCGCTCCATAGATCATTAACGGCAGTGATGAAAAATACAACCGGTACTAAAAGAACGTCACCCAGTCTCCATTTCTTCATGAACGAATAAAAAGAGAAACGGTCCATACCCAGCGTGATTCTGTCGATTGCCATTGTGATTGCTCTTGGTGATGCGAAAATGTGGAGATGTTAACCTTCAGCTTCTAAGCCGTTGAAGGAGATATATAATGGTTGCCACAGTGAGTAGATGGAGAGTTTAATGTTTTAAAGTGCTCAAAATTATACCATTTAGATCAGCATATGATGAGTATATTGTCGAAGAAGGACGTGAAAGGCAGAAAAATAAATCCCTGCACTTTTGGCAACCGATGATCAAGTCCGCCACGTTTCTTTTACTGGCGCAAGCGCGAAGTCTGGGCACAACTCTTGTCACGCCCTTTAACCCTGCTCTACAAAAGAATCCTTGTTTCTAAAAAGCAAAGTATATACATATATGTGATATGCCTATGTATAGAGTAATAAGTTAGTTGAGGGTTAGCAACATTCAAATTTACAGTAAGAAAGGCTCAATGTGAGCAAAAAAACGAACGTTGAAGAAAGCGAAGAAAAGGACATTACTCGTCATCTGAAATGTCAGCAGTCTCGGAAAGCAGGATGAGTTTTTCAATGGAGGCCAAGTGCTTACCATACGAAGCCTTGGATATCTGCTTGAGGAACTGCTTGATTTTCTTGATTAGGATCTTCCTCTTGGTTCCCTCGGATACTTCAACAAGCTTCTGAACAACATAGTTGGCGTACTGGTCTTTCATCATGAGTCCCAGTGGGGAACGATCATCCACTAGAGAATTGTCATCCTTCTCATTGTCAGCCAAGACCTGGTCCAAAATAAGCGATCTCTGTTCTGGTGTGCCGTGAACAACGCAGTTTTCAACAACGTTGGAAGCAAACTTGTGCTTAGAAAACTCGACAACAGAGCCTGTAACAACATCGACAATCTCATTTCTCTCTGCTGGTTTGCCGAACTCAATAATGTGTTGAATGACATAGTTACCATACTGGTCCTGAATGAGGAAGTATGTGTACTTCTTGAGTTCACTTAAGATGAACTCCTGGTCCTCCTCCTTGGAGTACTCTAGCAATCTCTGGATCACACGACAGCCGTAGGCGTGGGTAGACAAATGGTAAATCTGACTTCGTATAGAATCCAAGATGAACTGAACGTTGTCAATTGGGATTCTTTCAATCGCCTTCTGAATGACGTGGTTACCATTCTGGTCCTTGATACACTTCACTACACAGTCCTTCAATTCATCAATAATGGCAATCTGGTCATCAAGAGAAACAAACTCAATCGCTCTTTGCACAACTCTGCAACCATACATCTGCAAAGACAATGTCTCAATTTTACCCTTCATCTCACACAGAAGAACCTGTCTCTGAGTATCGTTACCATGTTCAAAGTACTTCTGGATGACATAATTACCAAAGACATCCGTCATCAAGTCGAAAGAAGCCTCGCGGATCTCATTGAACACAACCTCCTTCTCCTCCTCGCTGGCACTTCCGAGACAATGTTGGATGAATCTGGAACCATGCTGATCCTTGGAGAACTCAACAGCAGAGCCAAAGATATCCTTGAGGAAGTACTCTTTGGTGTTATTAGGATTGCGGAACTCCTCAAGTAGCGGTGATCTGTGAATCTGGTTCTTAGACTTGTTACCAGAGTAGCGACCATGGCCGTTGCCATTAGCAGGAGAAGAAGGCTTAGGGGAGCGGTTGTTTCTGCCTCTTGTGCCATGGTTTGGACCAGGTGGGCCACCAGCTGCAGTTGGTCCTGGCGCAGGTGGCGGTGGCGAAAGCGGACCTTGTGGTGGAATCATAGTTGGATCTGGTATGAAACCAAATGGAGAGAAAGCCTGTGGATAAATAAATGGTTGTCCGTTACCGATGAATCCCGGCTGTGCTTGTTGTGGTTGAGGATGGTGTGGTCCATTCTGAGATAAGGAAGATGAGGCGCTGTTGTCCTCAGCTTCAGCATCTTTATGGTGGGATTCTCCACCTGCTTCGCCATTCTTTTGATCTGGAACTGGCTGTTGGAACTGCGGCATCATCATGGGCATGAAGGGAAATGGCGGGAAGCCGAATGGGAACATCTGTGGATACGCACCAGGTGGGGGTGGACTAATTGGCATTTGTGGCATTTGTTGTTGCTGGCCCTGTTGTCCTTGTTGGGCCTGGGATGGGAATTGTGGTGGGAGTTGTTGATAGGCAAACATTGGAGTAAAGGTGGTAGCACTGGCAGCGGACTGGGTGTTCCAAATGTTGGTGCTGGTGACCTTATCGTTCAAATCAGAGATAACAGAGTTATGTTCGGATCTGACATCAGAAGCTATGGACATAGCACGGGAAACCGCTTCGTTCTCGCTTCCTGAATTCTTGAACTGCTGGGTGGGAGAGGCGTTGTTGGAGAGGTAGTTGTCAATCTTTTCAGAGATAGATTGTCTTCCAGAACCTGTATTCATTGGGTTGTTTAGGCTCTCGTTCAGCGAAGAAGGAGAACTCTCGCTGAACGGTCTGACCTGTGTACCTTCCGCAGTGAGGAAACTAGTTCTTCTGGAAGATGGCACACGACCACTGGTAGTACCAATAGACAAAGAGCCAAGACCGCCACCAAGCAGTTCAACCTCCTTGGTGGCATCAGCGATACTACTGAACTTGTCCATGAAACGACCACCAACGGTTGATGGGTGGTGAGACGGAACGCCGCCACTAACAGAGGCAGCGCCGAACATATTACTTTGACGTCTGGAAGTCTGCTGCTGAATAGCATGTCCGCCGTTCTGACTTAGCCCACCGACAGACAAAGTGCCTCTTCTGAAACCAAACTGCCCAAAGTCACTGTCGATGTCAGAAGCAGAATCTCTGCGAGCGTAAGAGCTCAGGATCTCGCCATTGTTGAGGAAGTTGGTATTGTTGGCGTTACTGTTGGCGCTCAGACTGGAAATTATTGACCCCAAGTCAGGGTCGATCTGGTCCAATGCAGATGCTCTGTTGGAGGATGAACCCAGCCTTTCATGCAAAGAGCCACTGTTGGACGAGTTGTCCCACTTCTGAAAGTTGTCGGATTGTTCTGGCAGGGAGTGGTTGTTAGTAGTCCGGAAAAACCTCTCTGTATCTCCAGTTTAATTAATAGAAGATGAATTTTCAGTGAGAACAACATACCAGTCATCTGGAAGGGGCGTCAGGAGGGTGTATGTACAAGAGACTCCTTTTTTGATGAGGGTAAAGCTATGTGGGGATGGGGGCGCTGTAGAGAAACAAGCGCCAGGTTGAATATGTACAGGAGGCGAGTGCTGCTGTCTTATGAGGCTAGAAACACAACCTTTTCGGTGGGTATGCGATGAAAGCAATTCCTAAAAGAAAGGAAAGGTTGAATGTGGAGCGAGGATGCCAGGAAGAAATGAAAGCTCTAAGGGGGACTAACGGCCGGGCTTTGTGAACCAGAAGGTTTTCAGAGTGGCGCGAGAGTCAGGGAAAAATCACAGGCAGAAAATTAGATTTTTAATCTCAAGTAAAATATCTGAATTAGGAAATTTACCAGAAACGTTTCCATTCCACGCGATTCGCACAGTTTTGATCAACAGCAGGATACCCGGTAAACACGGTCTTCTTGGCGGTTATTATTGATGGCATTCACCTCTGGCAACTTCAACTACCTGAATATCTAGCCCTATCCCTTATACAAACATTCTATATACTCTCCATTTTTATCTAAAAAATTTATCTCTCTTGTTACTCAAGACACCCAATCTCAAAGGATCCATTAAGCAACTTGTCAACACTATTACGTCGATATGAGTGAACACCGGCTCTTTGCAAAAGTAGGTATCCTTACTCCTATTTCAACTTGAAGCTAACGTACTAACAGTGCCATAAAGGCACGTGCGAGTGAGCTCTCTGCTGAGTTTCTTCAAGTCGAAAAGAAGAAATCAACAAGCAATGGGGCAAAACGGAGAACAATCATGAAAAAAGTGATTGCCAACATCACATTAGGGAACCACGACATGATTAACTTGTTTCCAGACGTCTGCAAACTACTTGAATTCAGTGACATTGAGCTGAAACGAATGTGTTACCACTACATCCACACATATGCTTTGGCTAAACCTGAACTATCGTTAAGCATCCTCCCACTCATACTCTCTGACACCCGCGCGGATTCTCCCGTATTGGCAGCTCTGGCTCTGAGAAGCTTGACATCGATTCCTATCAAGGAATACGTGAGGGAATCTCTGAGACCGTTGAGATTGTTCTTGGAGCACAAGGATGCATTTCTCAGAAAAACTGCCTGCTATGCAGTAGCTAGAATTTACGAGAAGGATCCAAAGCTTGTCGCCGATGAGAGGCTCATTGAGGAGTTGTACCAATCATTGGGTGATGGAGTCCCGACTGTTGTCGCTGCTGCTCTCACTGCTATCAATGACATTGAAGAGAAGGGAAACGACATTACTTTGAAGTTAAATAAGGCTCAAGCATTAACTTTGTCCGATAATCTCACAAGGGCTGATGAATGGTCACAACGTGCAATCCTTAATGGATTGACCGGTTTTGTTCCACAGACCCACGAGGATGCAGAGATTATGATTGACCGTATCATCGCTATGCTACAGCACACGAATTCAGCGGTGGTTTTCAATGCGTTCAAGTTGCTACTGTACCTTTTAAACTACGTTGAAGTTGTTGAAGACTACATTGCAAAGAAGCTGTCAACGTCACTTACATCACTATTATCCAAACCTCCGGAACTTCAATTCCTGGCGTTGAGAAACGTGATTCTTATGATCTTGTCCAAACCGAAGTTGATCCCCTTTGATGTCACATCTTTCTTCGTCGAGTACAATGATCCCATTTACGTCAAGGATACCAAGTTAGAGATCATCTACTTACTTGCCTGTGAGTCCAATTTAGATGTTGTGCTTAGTGAGCTTGAAGAGTATGGGACAGATGTTGACGTTCAGGTGTCCCGGAAGGCTATCAGAGCCGTGGGTAACTTGGCTGTTAAGCTGGATACTGCTGCAAAACCATGCGTTAGTGTTTTGCTAACACTTGCCGACTCTGGTATTGACTATGTGGTCCAAGAGGCTGTAATGGCTTTTAAGAATGTGCTAAGACGTTATGACACGTTTGATGACATTGTTAAGGATATTCTGAAGTACAGTGAAAAGGTGGAGGAACCGGAAGCGAAGAGTGCATTGATTTGGATTGTGGGTCACTATTGTCAAGTGATTCCAGATTCTGAGTCTGTGTTGGCCGATTTGACCTCTTCATTCAAGGAAGATCCATATGATGTGCAACTCACAAGTTTGACAGCTGCTGCAAAGCTGTTTTTGAAAAAGCCGAAAGTGGGTCAAACACTGGTGTTAGAGCTTTTAAAAGCTGCCACTGAAGAGGTTGATAACCCAGATGTTCGAGACAGAGGATTTTTTTATTGGAGATTACTCTCATCACAGGATAGATATCCAGGCACCGCTAAAGACATTGTTGTTGCAGAGATTCCGCCAATATCCAACGAAAACGAACAGTTGGATCCAGTAATTCTGCAGGAGTTGGAGTTGAACATTGGTAACCTGGCCTCCATTTACTTGAAGCCTGTGGGACAGGTGTTCAGAATGGCCAAGAGAAGGTCTGTTCCAAACAGTCCAGCAAAAACAAACATCAAGTCAACAGTCACAGTAGCTTCTTCCAATGGTGGTAGAAGACGTACTGAAACTGTGACAAGCTCTGCTTCTTCATCTGAAATCAGTCATGTGGAGAGACACATTGATGACTACGATGTTCCTGCTATCAATGTGAAGCCAATGAAGAAACAGTCATCACTGGGACGTAGGTTGACTTTGGGTAAATCCTCACTGTCGAGAAAGTTGTCAATCAGAGGCTCGTTTACATGAAGTGTGGGGTTTATTTATGCACTAATCATTAGTATGAACACTTTGAGGGATGGTTAACTTTCGAGAAAAGCCGTAGTTCGGTCCGGAGATTTCGGTGTGTGTGGTGTGAACGCACAGGGGCACCAACGGAAGGATGACATACAGAATACCTTTCTTTACACCTCTGACATTATCAATGAGACTTTCTAGTGGTGAAACCATGCAGTGCTAGACCCAATTACTTTTGAGAGCATACTGCCGAAACCGAGGTCAATTGTACGTTGTCGAAATGTCCGGGATTTACTGTTGTTCTTGTAGGCTCGGAAACCATCACGGCGAGGTAGAGAACTTAGAATAAAAAAGGAAAAAACGTCCTTAAAGAGGTCGTAAGGACTATCTGATCTCTATCTTAAAGCATGAGCCTATTTCTCTTTTAAAGCACCACTAGCTCTATTTCTTCTATATTCACTCCACAATAAGCTTAAAGGAAGAGCCCTTTTGCTGCTAAATTATGTGCGTAGAATTACACCCCAAAAACGGCCGATTGCGCCATTTGGCGGAATCTGTGCACACCCAAAAAATAATTATCTGATCAATCAGTGCCAATCAGGCCTGGTTGGGGCAGCATCGTACTCTAACGGAGGGTGTCAGATTTGAGTTGGCTGCTCTTGTGAGCCTTAGGATTGTAGCTCTTTAAGCTTAATTAAATCATTGCTAAACTCTTTTGAAGGTCTTAAACAAAGATTAATTTCGAATACGGACCTTGCAGTTCATTTCCAGGTTCTTTCTTCCCTGTTTGGGCAAATATTGCTCATTTGGGAGAGCTCACCGGTGGTATCGGGATTAGCATCCCAGGGTCTGCTTCCTTTCCCAAATTTTAATTGCAGCACCGAATGTGGGCACCGGGCATTGCAATTTCCAAGACATATAAATATTTTTCCATGAACTAAAAGAGAAAAAAATTTTGCTTCTTTCTCATCTCCGTCTACTCCTCTCTCTCTCCCTGTGTCACACCCGAACCCCCTTGACTCACCAGCCTTAACTCCACACAAACCCATAATGAAGTTCACAGTCTTTGCTCTTCCTGCTCTTGTGGCCTGTGCTGCTATCCCACAACCTGCCATCACCAAGGCACCTTCTGTGAGCCTTGCTAAGCGTGGTGGAACCCAGGAGAAGCTTCTAACAGACAAGGTCTGGACGTCCATCTCCGGTGGTATCACCGAGAAGGTCACCCCAAGATACCTTGACGGTGTCACCATCTCAGCCTCTCCAGTCTCTGCTTCTCAGGCAACTGTGTGGGCCTCCCTTGATGGATCCGGTATCCCATACATTGTCACGCCTACCGTTACCGATGGCACCACCGTCTCCTCCTCTCCTGTGCCAACTGCCACCAACATCCCAGAGGTGAAGGCCGTGCCTCCAGTGCTGAGATGCTTCGGTGACCGTGTGCCAGACTCCGACTCCCAGAGTTACCCATTCTGCACAGCTCTGAATGGTACCGAGATGGTTGTCGGTGAGACATACTGGCTCACATGGGACACCACCTTCTACGATGCCAGCGCCATCTCCAAGGTGAAAATCTCCCTCATCGCCTACCCAAGTATCGGTGACAAGAGCGACGACCTCTTCACCTCGGACCAGATCAACTACGTCGATGGCTACTACCCTCTTAACATCCAGTCCCATTACATCAGAAACGGTAACGGACACTTCTACATCGTTATCACCCCATTGGTCACTTCGCAGTCCACCTCCTCCAACGTTGGCCCACATACCGGTCCTCTCGTCAGAGCCATCATTTCTGACTCAGAGGCCCAGACTGCCATCTCCAAGGTCCCTTCTGACAACAACATCGACTCCGCTTCCTCCTCCTCTTCCAAGAAGAACAATGCCAAGGTCATTGCCCCAGCTGTTGTTGTCCCAGTCGTCGTTGTCATCGCCATCGCTGCTGCCGTCGTCTACTACTTGAACAAGCAGAAGCAGGGCAAGGGTGGCTCAGCCAACACTTCCTCAGGCAACGGTTCCTCCTCCAACGGAAACGGTGGTATCCACCTCTCCAGAACAACCACCAAGGACAACGCCTCCATCATCACCGAGGAGACTGGCCACAATCCATTCCAAGAGACTGCTAGAACTGTGCTGTGATCCCTGAACATATGTCTTTCTCAAACATGGTTGAATTTTCTACTATACAGCACATTTCTCTGTCTCCTTGAAATTTTTCTTACTCACACATATATGACGTCCTCTTCTCTCCCATTCTACTTTCGTAACTGATCACTCATCATCATCAAATTCCATGGGGTCTTTTTGAATTCTTATACGCAACTAATTTGTTTTTCCTTCCGGTTGACGTACAATTTTATATGTTTTTTTTCTATCTATATAGCTATCTCATATCTACTCATTTGATACAAGCACAGCGAGCAGTAGAGTTTCGAAGCCTATACTTCGATTCACCCTCCTCACTCACCCACGCCAAACCTCCTGTGTTCTTCTACTCTATCATGAAACTCTTACCAGCTTCTCTACTAGCGCCCGATTTACCCCCACCAAACAAACTTATATCCTAAAGTATTCATCCATCTATAAGCACCATTGTTCTTGTAAGATTCACCCCCTTGCCGCCTTATCGCTGCGATAACGCCGGAATAGGCTTTCGCGAATGCGTACCGGCACAATGAAAAACAAAAAATGTTCCTCCTCTAATTTGCAACAATCTTTTCACTTCTTAACTTTTCATAAAATATAGGAAATATCTCCTTTTTCTTTCTCCATTTTTACAAGAGCCTTTTTCCTAAAAAAATGACCGCTTTAGGATATCACAGGAGATCCATAAAAAAGCAAAAAAAGGGTCTAGGTCCTACCCGGATTCGAACCGGGGTTGTCCGGATCAAAACCGAAAGTGATAACCACTACACTATAGGACCAACCATTTAGACGAATATTGGTTCTGAAGAAAAACATTCTCGGAAAACTCTATATCACTGGGGAATCCTCAAAATGACTAGTTTCTGGTATCATTACATACCTAAATCCCTGAAATATATACTGTCCTTCTTAAATGTGCTCTCTACGCTCTTATTTTCTAATTGTTGATATAACTATAGTTCTCCGGTATGAACCTCTTAACCCTGTGCGGCCGCGGCCGCGGATTTTCTCCAGTTTGGGACACAGCGAAAGGCCGATTTCGGGCGCTCTTATCCTGCACTTCCTCTTCGTATATATGTATATATATATATATATGGCTTTCACATTCAAGCATTACTTCAATAGAGTTTATTTGGTAATTGTCCACTAAAGAAATGGATACCCATGCGCTTTTGAACGTCACAGAGATATGTCCTCTCGGACTTGTTGTGATTGTTCCGGGAGCAAACGCTGTCAATCCATGCCTATTCGAGTCTGCAATTGGTTTGACTTCCGCCATCTTGTTTCTATTTGGTACGATACAGCTCATCCAGTTGCTTTGTCATCCAGGTTTTGGTAAGGTGAAGCTTAGTAAACTGCCGAAGAGTGCAATCTGGAGGCTT
Source organism: Petasospora petersonii (assembly GCA_030574135.1). Lineage (NCBI taxonomy): Eukaryota > Fungi > Ascomycota > Saccharomycetes > Phaffomycetales > Wickerhamomycetaceae > Petasospora > Petasospora petersonii. The sequence continues at coordinate 301,167 of JAJMEM010000014.1, forward strand.
GTGAGTATCCTGATACAGGTTACTATCCTCGCTGACACATCAAGGCGGTACTTTTTATCGAATGCGGTCGCCCTCTTACTCATTGCCCTTCCGATGGCATACTTGGACCCATTCAAATCACCATATTCCAGAGCCTCGATGTTGTTCTATTTGCTTTTTTCCGTGATTGTTTTTGGCTTCTCTATGGCTCAATCCTTGCTTAGTGACTACCCTATTGCTCAAAACAACACAAGACTCTATTTGGCTGGCTTGAACTTCATCAACATCTTCATCTCCACATCGGCCTACTTCACGCCAGTGCTTGAGGCTTCCAAGTTCTATATTGAGCTCGGATCTGTGCAGGCAAACATCTTGTCCAAGCTCACGCTTGTCTGGATGAATCCATTGTTGGAGAAAGGTTATCGCAACCAAGTCATTCACGAATCTGATATCCCCACTCCACCAACTTCTTTAAATCCAAAGGACGGTTATGAAGCCGTGAAGAAGGTCTGGGAGAGTCAGAAAAAGAAATCCATTTTTTTTGCTCTTGTCAAAGTCTTTGGTTCAACAGTTGCTGTCGCTGTTGTCTTTGATGTCTTGAACGATGCCGTTGGTTTCATCCAGCCACAGTTATTGAGACTCCTCATTAAGTTCTTCAATAATCAAGGGGAGCAAAAAATTGTTGGCTTCCTTTTGGCCTTTGGTCTCTTTGCCATTTCCCTCGTCCAGGTTGCCCTCTACAACAAGTACTTCCTCACCATCTATGAGGCTCTACTTGGTACTAAAGGTGCCATGATGTCCATGATCTACCACAAAGCCCTTACCCTCTCTCCGGAGGCCAAGAAAGAGCGTTCTACGGGTGATATTGTTAATTTGATGTCTGTTGATGTTAACAGAGTTCAGGATTTGTCCAACCAGTTCCAGACTTTGATTTCTGTTCCAGTCAAGCTCATTTTGTGTCTGTGGTCTCTGTACAAGTTGCTTGGTAAATCAACTTTCGCTGGTGTTGGTGTCATGGCCATTATGGTTCCAGTTAACACACTTATTACCAAGAAAGTCCGGGCTCTTTTCAAGACGCAAATGAAGTACAAAGACGCAAGAACGCAGACCACTTCCGAATTGTTGCTTGGAATAAAGAGTGTCAAGCTTTACGCTATTGAAAAGGCTATGCTGGCGAAGCTTTCCCATGTTAGAAACGATTTGGAATTGAGAAACATGCAAAAGATTAACACGTACATGGCATTTTTGATGTTCATGTGGTACTGCATTCCATTTTTTGTCTCGTGTTCGTCTTTCACTATTTTTGCCTACTTTGGTGAACAGCCATTGACACCAGAGATTGCCTTCCCAGCTTTAGCCCTTTTTGATCTGTTGTCTGATCCGATCTACGCCATTCCAAATTTGTTGACCTCTTTGATTGAGACCTCCGTCTCCTTTGACAGAATCCACAAGTTCTTGACGTCTGACTCTATTGATACGGAACTGTTGAACCATTTTGATAGGTTTGAGGCTATGGGACGGACTTCGGTCAAAGTTGAGAACTGTGTCTTCCTGTGGGAGTCCAACAAGAAGACCGAGGAAGAAGACTATGATGAGGAGAGCGCTCAGAGTTCCTCAAAAGTTGCGTTGGTCGTTCAAAAGCTCGAGGCTGCAAAGGGAAGACTTACTTGTATTGTTGGTCGTGTTGGTTCTGGTAAGTCAACTCTCCTGCAAGGAATCCTTGGTCATCTTCCAGCAATTGGCATAAATGGAAAGAAACCAACCATTGACATTCATGGTGACGTTGCCTACTGCTCCCAAGTTCCATGGATTATGAACACCACATTGAAGGAGAACATTCTGTTTGGTCGCAAATACGATGAAGATCTCTACCAGAAGACCTTGGAAGCTTGTCAGCTCTTACCAGATCTTGATGTGCTCCCAGATGGGGACACCACTCATGTTGGTGAGAAAGGTATTTCCCTATCTGGTGGTCAAAAGGCCAGACTGTCCTTGGCTCGTGCCGTGTATTCCGGGTCCGATGTGTACTTCCTTGATGATATATTGTCTGCTGTCGATGCCCACGTTGGTAAGAACATCATTGACATGGTGATCAATGGAATGCTGGCTTCTAAGACGGTGATATTGGCCACTAACTCTATCCCTGTATTAACTAGTGCTGACAACATTGTCTTGCTAGAAGGTGGGGAAATCGTTGAGACTGGAAGTTACGCAGATGTCGTGACTAAACCACACTCTAAGCTTGCATTAATGATTTCTGAATTTGGTTCTGATGTCTCTAATGACAACACTGAACCATCATCATCATCCTCTGCGTATACCAATGAAGTCGATCTTGAAAAGCCAGCTATGGCTCGCAGAAACACCTCGGGAACGTTGAGAAGAGCATCTATGGCTTCATTTAAGCAAGTTGGTATCTACGACAATGCCAAGTCCAAGAGAACCCAACAGGCTGAAGAGACGGCCGCTATTGGGAGTGTTGATTTCAGAGTGTACAAAGAGTATGCTAAGGCCTGTGGCTATGGTCGCGTGATGTGGGTGGTTTTGTTCATGATGACAGCTCAGGCATTTTCCATTCTCGCTAACTACTGGCTGAAGAATTGGTCTGAGAACAACGAGAAAAATGGCGGTAACAACAACATCTTCTTCTACGTTGGAATCTATGCATTCTTTGGTATCGGCGCTGGTGCCTTTTCTTTGTTGAGAACCATAATTTTATGGCTTTACTGCGCCCTGAGAGGTTCTGCAGCTCTTCATGACCGTATGGCCCTGTCTGTGGTGAGATCCCCGATGTCATTCTTTGAGACCACTCCAATCGGTAGAATCATGAACAGGTTCTCTTCAGACGTTAACAAGGTTGACGAGCATCTACCAAGATCCTTCACATTTTTCTTCTCCTCCATCATCAAAACCATTTTCACCCTCGGCTTTATTGGTATGACGATGCCTTCCTTCCTCCTTGTCGTAACAGCTTTATCCATCGTGTACGTGCTCTACCAGAGGTTTTACATCTCCACATCCCGTGATCTGAAGAGGATTGTCAATATTTCAAGATCTCCAATCTACTCTCATTTACAAGAGACGCTAGCTGGCTTTGGTACCATCTTGGCTTATAAGCAGCAACCTAGATTCACTTTCATCCACTTTGCAAACATCGCAATGAACATGAAAGCTTTATACATGTTTAGATCTATCAACAGATGGCTAGATGTCAGATTGCAGTTCATTGGCGCCATCATCATTTTCACAACGGCTTCCATGGCTGTCGTGAAGAACTTGTCTGGTGGAATGGCTGGTTTGCTTATCTCTTATGCACTCCAAGCTACAGCCTCCTTAGGTTTCATTGTTCGTATGACTGTTGAAGTTGAGACTAACATCGTTTCTGTGGAGAGATTGCTTGACTACTGCGATCTACCGCCTGAGGCTGATGAGATCACTGATGTGAGACCTCCACAAGAGTGGCCTGCTGAAGGTTCCGTGAAGTTTGAGCACTACTCTACGAGATACAGAAAGAACCTGGACTTGGTCCTCAATGATGTTTCCTTTGAGGTCAAGCCACGCGAGAAGGTTGGTATCGTGGGAAGAACTGGTGCTGGTAAAAGTACGTTGTCCTTGGCCCTCTTTAGAATGATAGAGCCAACAAGTGGTCGTATTCTCATAGATGGCGTTGACACTACAAAGCTAGGACTTCATGATTTGAGAAGTAACTTGGCTATCATTCCACAGGACTCTCAAGCCTTTGAAGGTACTGTGAGACAGAACCTGGATCCAATCGGTACATGCTCCGATGAGGAGTTGTGGAGAGCTTTGGAGTTGTCCCACTTGAAGGAACACATCAGCCTGATGGTAGACAACGATAAGGAAGGTGCTCTCGGCCTCGACTCCAAGCTCTCTGAAGGAGGCTCTAATTTGTCGGTTGGTCAGAGACAGTTATTGTGTCTTGCCAGAGCTTTGTTGAACCCATCCAAAGTGCTTGTGCTTGATGAGGCCACAGCATCTGTTGATGTTGAGACAGACAGAATCGTTCAGGAGACTATCAGATCAGAGTTCAAGGACAGAACAATTTTGACTATTGCTCACAGAATTGACACGGTCAGGGACAGTGATAAGATCTTGTGCTTGGAGTATGGCAAGGTCAAGGAGTTTGATACTCCAGAAAACTTGTTGAAGAACAAGGATGGTCTCTTCTATAACTTGTGTCTCCAAGGAGGCTACATTAATGGTGAAGAGTCTTCCTCTTCTCCTAATACTGCTTCCTGAAGCTTGAGAAGATGCTTACGCAAAGTACTGTTTCACAGAATAGAGTTTAGATTTACAGTTATATTTGAATGCAAAAGTTCTAGGGTTAACAAGTCAAGATAATATCTATGCAAGGAGTTCAACACCATATGTGCAAAATTCTAAAATAGAAAGGTCTGGACTGCAGCTCCAGCTTCTCGTGAATAATCTCCTGTTTTAACAAGTCCATATCAACGTGCTTTCTTCCCGTGTCGATATCCATATCTTCCGCTTTGATGAACAGAATCCAGTTACGTTTCCATACCTTGTGGGCGATGTAAAAGGCAATGAAGATGCAAAGGGATAAAAAGACAGAGAAGAAGTTCTCGGCATCAGCAGTTCCAGACGGGAACAATGCAACCCAGAATTGGCCAATGATGACGAGCAAGTTCATGCCTAAACCATAGACAGAACCCCAGACACCGAACTGCGCAACGTATGTCAACTCGTCTGTGCTTCTTCCCTGGGCCTGGAGAGCTCTTCTGAATCTGATGTGGGCCAAACAGATAGACATCCATGCGAAGATTGTGGACAGGCCAGAAAGGGCGGACAGCCACAAGAAAACTTCACTCTGTTTGTCCGATGCAGCAATAAAGGAGAGAAGACCAACAAAGAGTGTGACAAAAGTGGCATACAATGGACGGCCAGTTCTGTCGACGTATTTGAGGAACTTTGGAGCATGGCCAATGTCAGCAAGTGATGACAAAACTCTGGAAGAAGCGTAAACAGAGGAGTTTGCAACGGAGAGAATGGCCAAGAGAATTACAACATTCATGACAGAAGGGAGACCCGAGATACCGGCATTCTGAATGGCAATAACGAATGGGGAAACAGAAGCATATGAGTCACCATCAAGCAATCTGTGATCATCATAAGGAACGAGGCAACCAATGAGAGTCAAAGTAACAATGTATATGATGGTGACCAGCCAAAAAGTCTGTTTGGCAGCTCTAGGAATGGTACTTCTTGGGTTCTCTGTCTCAGCAGCAGACATACCAATGAGCTCGGTACCAGCGAAGGAGAAGGCAGCTGTCACAAAGACAGAACAGAGACCTTTAAAACCGTGAGAGAATGCACCTGGGTTATACCAATACTGAGCACCAATGTAACCACCTTGTGGACCTCCACCGCAGATGAGGATAATACCGAGGAAAAAGAATGCCAAAACAGCCACGAGCTTGATACAAGACAAGATAACTTCAGATTCGGCGTAGTACTTCACATCCAACATATTCAAGACAAAAATGAATACGAAGAAGACTGCGACCCAAACGTCAGCGTTGATATCATCTCTCCAGTATCTAATGGTAATGGCAGCAGCAACGAGCTCCAATGGAAGTAAAATAAGCCATTGGAGGCCATAGTTCCAACCCATTGCGAAACCAAGCGATGGGTCAATAAATCTAGTAGCGTAAGTGGTAAACCCACCAGTGACTGGGAAAGTGACACATAGTTCGCCCAAAGCGATGGATGTCGTGAACATCATGGTAGCAACAATCGTCCAGCCTATGACCAGAGCAGCTGGACCTCCGGTGTTGAGAGCACCACCAGAGTTAACAAAAAGACCGGTTCCCACAGAGCCACCAATGGCAATCATGAGCAAATGACGGAGAGTGAGTTCCTTCTTGAGCCCGGTGTTGGAGGAGTTCAGTGCAGCTCTCTCAAGGTCTGTGAGTTCTCTCTGGTCTTTGAGTTCATTCTTTGTATAGTAGCCCTTATTAGCTTCTGAACTTTCAGCCGGCTTGAAAGAGTCCTTAAAGCGGTTCCAAGCGTTGGCATTCTGATATGTGTCGGGGAGCTCCACAGTTGTGGGCGAGCGTGTGGACTCGAGCTTCGAAGAGCGGTCCGACATTATGTGTGCTGTGTCGGTGGATGGAAGATCTATTGATGTCCTGGATAGCAAGACAATTTTGAAGACAGTTTCTATGAACAAAATAAGGGTAAATTTGTTTACTGTGTTATTTTTTTTCAAGGGCTGACCCAGAAGATGTGATGATCAGGCTTTCTCGGTTGGCTTAAAAAAAAATGGAAAGAAAAAAGGAATTATGATGGAAAATTGAGCCTATTCCCGAAGCGCTGTCCAGTCAAAACCTGGCTCAAAATGTGTCAAATACTCGGTAGACAAACTTCACTAATTGATTAATGTAGATACACACTCAGAGGAGGAATTTCGAGAGTCAAAACCGAACCCACACTTTAGCTCTTTTAGGGGTTCTCTTACCAAAATCCACCAGCTGCTGCTCCTGCTACTACAATAATCGACGCGATGCCTCCTCCACCAGGTTACGGGCTGTTTCGTTATTTTAGCTTCTACTTCACAATTAGAGGCGTCTACTGTTTATTACCCTGAGCCTTTCCATGATCTCTGGATTTTACCCATCATCAATGCTTGAATGATTCCTTTAGATAGCTCCAATCCTCTGGTACAGATTCGCCTATTTCTTCCGTAGTTGACTCCGTTCCACGTCCGCTAACTTGTGCCGTGCACTTTAGTCTGCGGCATCTTCTCAACGGCTGAGCACCTACGACAGGTTCGCGGAATTCGTGTAATGTGCGTGCCCTGGCAGATTTTGAAAATGTTAATATTAGTTAAGCAATACGCGTAAACTATGTAAACAAGCAAGGGGAACCCCATCTCACCTCTCATGTTTACAAATCAAGGTCTGGTAACACATTGAAGAATCGTACCGCCACACTCAGAATTGTATTAAGCTTTCAGACGTACTTCACGAAAGACCCACTATGCCGCCTTCGTTCTTCAAGGACGCTAAAGGCGGTTTAGGAAGCAAGTTCACTCCACGCGGGCTTGCTTTCAGCATTGCCGCCAATCAAGCTGTTTCAGCGTCTCCTGAATATTCAGATACTACTACTGAGAGTACTCATTCACTCCTCCCACAAGCCTCATCAACTGCACCATCAACTGCTGGTTCTTTCCATTTCTTCGTAAAGCATAAAGATGGTGTCCGCAATACCGGCGGCAAGCACACTACCGCTAACCAAGGCAGCGACAACACAGCCGATAAGCCTCATAATACTCCCACTGACTTGGAAAACATTTCTGATCGGTTATTAGAGAAAAGTCTTGATGCTTCCCAGGCTGAGCCTTCCCAGTTTGCCTCGCAGAGAATAGGCACCCAAACAGATGATGACGACGATCTACAGATTACCGATATTAGAGATGCTCCAAAACCCCAGTACGATGAAGATGAAGACAATGAGGAGGAGGAGGATGAAGAAAAACAAGGCTCAAGCCAGGCAAACAGCATGGCCACGGAGACTTCCAGTGATCTTTTACTTGAGGCTCTTTTCAAATCTCAGAAATTATGTACCTCTTTGAAGGAGAAGTTAGAATCAGCTACCACAAAAATCCATAACCAGTGCGATGAGATTGACCATCAGAAGAGGTCAGTTGAGAAAATGAAGGGTACTTTTAAGAGCTTCAAATGTCGTTTGGCTGAGTTGGAAAGCAAGGCATCTGAGCTTAAGGAATCCAGGTGCAACGACAACAAGGATGTTCAGCAACTCAAGGTGGAGCATAAAGATACTCTTTTAAAGGTTCATGAATACAAACAACAAATGGTGTCCCTTCAGCAGAAACTTGATTACCTCAAACAGATCAAGGTTGCAAGCAGCTATGAAGTTGACAAGAAAAATAGAGAGATCAAGACGCTCAAGATCCAGCTTGATGATACACAGGGTCTCTTGTCAGAACAGAAGATCAGAACAGTCCAACTTGAAAAGATACTTGAGACGTCTCGCAGGGAGTATGATCAGAATGTTTTGGAGCTCACATCTAAATCTAAGAAAATGACTGAACTCTTGATCTCTAAGTTTAATGAGAGTTTGAAAAGTATCGAGACTTCTTTGGGGTACGAGCCATACTATAAATTCCTTCTCCGGTCTCTAGCCTATACCCAACCTACTAACTAATGAACCCAGTGATAAAGTGGATCAACTCTCGCCAGTTGTGAAGGGACTGAATGTAGAGATGGTGAATAAGATTGAGGCATTGACTGAGCAGTATGGCCAAATACTAACATATTTTCTCCTTTTTAGAGCTTAACTTCACCCCAGAATTCTAACAATTTGTCACAGATGCAAACTCCTTCAGCACAATGTCGTTCTCTTGGAACTGTGTTTCGAGCTGTTGACGTGATGAGAGCAGCGTGGACAACTCATTTTGGAGCCTGGAGAACTCCACGGACACCTT